>JACVVK020000255.1:465000-805000 GCA_018292915.2 Batillaria attramentaria
TGAAAATTTCAGGAATTTCAGGAAATCACTGATGACACAAATTCACTGTAATACATGTAGTAACACGTCTCTGGTCGCGTGCCAGTTTTAGGCCACAAGGTACCTCGCATACCATGTCGCTAGCGACACAGTACGCTACGTACCCTGTTGCTAATGCTAAACGACCCTGACCGTACCAGCCGTTACTAGTGAGGAGTCTGTGTACACGGCAGTCAGCGACTGTGATCAGACTCTCGCAAGCACCACACCACGGTAAATTAAAACCCAATGTATGCAAGTGTCAGAATTGAATTCCGAGAGGGAGGACATTGGCATTTTCACTAGTACTATGGTTATAACTGGATTTCCCTTCAACGAGACGTCCGTCATTTTGAAGAAGAAAAAAAAAATGACCTAAGCGAATATCAAACTCACTTGGCATATGACGTCAGAGGACTTCCGGAGAGACACTTGATGGGCAACAGGTTTCGGATGAAAACCAATTTCAGAAGTGTCATTTGATCAATTCGTATTTCCACATAATAATTGAGTTAATCAAGTTCTACTAGTCTCCTTCAAACGCACGCGCGCGCGCGCACACACACACACACACACACACACACACACACACACACACACACACACACACACACACACATTTGTCTGTTTTTAGCCGAAATGGAACCCATACAAGTTCTACTTTCACAAACTTTCCGAAAGTTTTCCTGAAAAACAAATTTCATTAAAAGCGGGGTCATTACCCGAATCCCAAAAGTAAACGATTGGAAATAGAATCGGGCTCAAGTTCATCAATATTTCAGAAGATACCCAGAATTTGAGAAAGTTTATGTATTCGTTTCTGCTCGGTCTTGGATTATGGAAGAAAGGATAAAAAAAAGAAAGAAGACGAAGAAGAAAGCGGAGTCTGAATCTGATGTCTTTGCGGGCAACTCTGTGTGTGTGTGTGTGTGTGTGTGTGTGTGTGTGTGTGTGTGTGTGTGTGTGTGTGTTTTGCAGGCCCAAAACAGTTTTCGACAATGAAATGAAAGAGAAACTCGTATGGGTCGCAAGGGACATCACTCGTGCCGTGCACGTGCAGTTACTCCCTGAGGGCCTCCGTCTCTCTCAATTAATCAACTTCGAAATTTAGAGCGATAGGGGTACGCCCGAGGCGCACGCACGCACGCGCGCACACACGCGCTTTTATTTTATTTTATTTTATTTATTTTATTCTATTTTTTAAACGGTGCAGTCTAAAGAACACTACATTTTCACCTTTACACAGGAAAAGAGATGCATTCGCGACAGTTTGAAATCAGACTTTTTCGAGTGGTCTGTTGAGATTTTACAATTTTTTTTGTCTGCAGTTTTGTTGTTGTTGTTGTTGTTTTACCAGTTTCTCATAGGACTCTGGAGGTCTTCCTCTAATCATCTTACGCCGACTTGCAGAACAAAAACACTATATTTACTGTGCCCACGGGGTGTAGTCAAAATGGCCGTGAGTAGTTCCGGTGCTTCTCCGCTTCAAAAATACCACCGCTGGACTGTTTTCAAACGGTGGCATCGATTTTCCATTTTCAAATTTGAGTAGCACCGAGTGTTTCCAGAACCTGTCAACTCCCGCATCATCACAGCCAAATTCATCACCAAGAAGAAAGACATCAAGCTAAACATCATCCAGTGCTACGCTCCCACCAATGATGCGGAAGAGGAGAAAAAAGATGACTTCTACCAACAACTGCAGACAGTGATAGATAGAGGAGGAGCCAAGGACATGACCATACTTATGGGAGACTTCAACGCCAAGATTGGATCAGACAACACAGGCTATGAGAACACCATGGGAACACACGGACTGGGACAGATGAACGAAAATGGCGAGCGCTTTGCAGACTTTTGTGCCCTGAACCAGCTAGTGATAGGAGGCAGCATCTTCCCACACAAGCGCATCCACAAGGCCACATGGAGATCGCCGGACCATGTCACGGAGAACCAGATTGATCACATCTGCATCAGCCGGAAGTTCAGGAGATCGTGGCGAGATGTGCGCGTGATGAGGGGTGCCGATGTATCATCAGACCACCACCTTCTTGCAACAACACTGAGACTTCGGCTTAAGAGACACACCAACGCCAACAACACACGGACCAGGTACAACGTTGGCCTACTCAGGAACACAGAGACACAAGCAGCATTCCGGATCAGCCTTTCCAACAGGTTCCAGCCACTGCAAGACCTGATAGAAGACAGTGGAATGGATATCGAGACACAGTGGGAACACAGCAAGAAACTCTGGCACGACACATGCGAAGAGGTCCTTGGCAAGAGAAAGACCCAACACAAGGAATGGATCTCTGCTGATACCATCCAGAAGCTGGAAGTTAGGAAAAAGAAGAAAACTGCACTGAACACGAGCCGAACAAGAAGAGCTAAGGCAAAGGCACAGGAAGAATACACAGCAGCTGACAGAGAAGTGAAGAGGAGCACCAGAAAGGACAAGAGGGACTACATCGACGACCTGGCCAATCAAGCAGAGGAAGCAGCTGGACAAGGGAACCTAAAAGACCTGTACCAGGTGACCAAGAAGCTCGCGGGCAAATTTCAGCAGACAGACAAACCAGTGAAGGACAAGAACGGGCACCCACTGACAACAACTGAGGAACAGCTGAAGCGATGGGCAGAACACTTCAGGGAGCTGTTAAATCGCCCCATCCCTGAAACACCACCAGACATCCCGCCAGCTGAGACAGAACTACCCATCAACTGCGACAAGCCCTCTAAGGCGGAGATCAGGAAAGCCATCATGACACTGAGAAATGGGAAAGCTGCAGGGCCGGACGAGATACCAGCAGAAGCCATCAAAGCAGACACAGAGACAGCCGTCAACATGCTGCACAGCCTATTCAGCAAGATCTGGGAGAAGGAAGAGGTGCCAGCCCAGTGGAAAGAAGGGATCGTCATCAAGCTGCCAAAGAAAGGGGACCTCAGGGACTGCAGCAACTACCGAGGGATCATGCTCCTGTCAGTGCCAGGCAAGGTTCTCAACAGAATTCTACTGGAGAGGATGAGGGAGGCAGTCGACCCTATGCTCCGAGACCAGCAGGCGGGCTTTCGCAGGAACAGGTCCTGCGCTGACCAGATCGCCAGCCTACGCATCATCGTTGAGCAGTCACTGGAGTGGAACTCCCCCCTCTACATCAACTTCATAGACTATGAGAAGGCCTTCGACAGTGTAGACAGAGAGGCGCTGTGGAAGCTGCTAAGGCACTATGGAGTTCCCGGGAAGATCATCTCCCTGATCCAGTGCACCTACAAAGACATGAGCTGCAGGATTGCCCATGCCGGCCAGTTGTCAGAAAGCTTTGAGGTGAAGACCGGAGTCCGCCAGGGATGCCTGTTGTCCCCGTTCCTCTTCCTCCTGGTCATCGACTGGATCATGAAGACCACCACAACAGGCAGGAAAAACGGGATACAGTGGACACTCTGGACGCAGCTGGATGACCTCGACTTTGCGGACGACCTGGCGCTCCTGTCTCATAGCCACAGCCAGATGCAGGACAAGACTACATGCCTGGAAGCCACATCAGCCGGAACAGGGCTCAAGATCAACAGGAGGAAAACCGAGCTGATGAAGATCAACACCACTGCCAACACACCAGTCACAGTCGGTGGAGAGTCCATCAGGGAGGTAGAGTCCTTTGTCTACCTGGGGAGTGTGGTTGATGGACAGGGAGGCACAGACCGAGACGTCACAGCCAGAATCGGCAAGGCAAGAGCAGCAATGGTCATGCTGAAGAACATCTGGGCATCCAAAGTTGTCAGCATAAGAACCAAACTTCGCATCTTCAACTCCAACGTGAAGTCAGTTCTGCTCTACGGATGCGAAACATGGAGGACAACGAAGACAATGCAGCAGAAGATCCAGACATTTCTCAACACCTGTCTGAGGCGCATCTTCAACATCCGATGGCCAGAGAAGATCCGGAACGAAGAGCTGTGGGAGCGAGCAGGGCAGGAACCAGCGGCCAAGCAGATCCTGCGGAGGAAGTGGGGCTGGATTGGACACACCCTCAGGA
The DNA here is from genome assembly GCA_018292915.2 of Batillaria attramentaria. Taxonomy (NCBI): domain Eukaryota; kingdom Metazoa; phylum Mollusca; class Gastropoda; family Batillariidae; genus Batillaria; species Batillaria attramentaria. The sequence goes on from JACVVK020000255.1 coordinate 469,056, forward strand.
AGCCAGCATCCAGCACCACACGCCAAGCCCTGACATGGAACCCACAGGGGAAAAGGAAGAGAGGCCGGCCTCGCAACAGCTGGAGGCGGGACACTGAGGCAGAGTTATATAAGCAGGGGACCAACTGGACTGGAGTGGCAAGAATAGCCCAGAACAGAGTGCGATGGCGAAGGGTTGTCGATGGCCTATGCTCCACGTGGAGCCAAGGGCCTAAGTAAGTAAGTAAGAGTGTTTCCAGCGGACGTCGATCTGTCGGAGTGGAACTGTGAAACCGTTTCTCAACCGGAAAACGACTTTGAGTGACGCTTTTCTACAATGGAAAAACGTGTGCACGCTCGTATGGCAAATATTTGGGTTTGCTTGAGAGCAACTGTGATCATCGTCGAAACTTTTGAAGCAAAGTAGCACCGGAAACACTCGAGCCCATTTTGATTACACCCCGTGTTGACACTGAATGTTTCTACAGAGCATTATATAGGGGTGTGTGTGTGTGTGTGCGTGCGTGCGTGCGTGCGTGCGTGCGTGTGTGTGTGTGTGTGTGTGTGTGTGTGTGTGCGTGTGTGTGTGTGTTGCTAATACTTTGTCTGCTTAGACAGTGATTTGTGCAACAGATGATGGTAAAACTAAATGTGAGAGCCGTCCGAACTTTCTCGAAAGGGCTTTACTGTGTCAGCAATCGCCTTCATGAGTACGCTTAGTATGTGAAATCCGCTTTTCTAGTTTTATCCGCAGTTTGGTAAATTTACACTCAGTAGGGGTGGGGCCGGCTACGTCATCAACTTCTTGTGTACTTTTTCTTCTGTTTCTTTTTTGGTGGATGGTGGTGGAAGTTGGGGATGGTGGATATCACCATCATCATGATCACGATGTTTGTAAGGGCCCTCTCACACTAGCGTCAAGCGTGCGCGACGCGGCAAGATTTCTGTCGCACGCATCAAGTTTCCCCGCGCGTTCTAGTGTGAGACCCCTTGCTGCGCGTCTCGTCCGCAACGAAAATCTGTCGCGGGCTGATATAAAATGCTATTAAATTATTGCTATCAGCCAGTCAGAAACGAGTATGAGCCTGGCAGGGGAACTTCATCTTCTTCGGATGGTCCGTACGACGCCATCTTTTAAAAAACTTTTGTGGCGCTGTCTACGTCACGCTAGTGTGAGAGCACGATCACGCGCGTGCGACGTGGGTAGCGACACGCACGCTCGATGTGCCAAGCGTTGCGCGCGGGGCGTTACGCCAGTGTGAGAGGGCCCTAAGAATGAATTGTATGACTGTGTGTATGTAACGGGTTTGGTACTGTAAGGCGCCCGGAGCTTCAGCAAGAGGTTGGGGGCCAGATGATGATGATGATGATGATTGGCCATTTGTATAGCGCTACGAAAACAACTTCCATGCAGTAAGCATGCTCACGGCGCCTTTGGGGTCGGGGGGGGGGGGGGGGGGGGGCGGGGGATTTAGAACTGAGAGAAAGGGTGCGTCTTGAGGTTCCGCTTGAAGGTCATGACTGACGCAGAACCTGACTTGAGGTGAGCTGGCAGGTTATTCCAGAGGAAAGGAGCTGCACTCTTGAAAGCCCGTGCACCAGAGCGTTTCTTGTTTGTGTTGTCACAGTAACCTGGGACAGCAAGTCTGGACTGGGAAGAAGATCTTAGGCTGCGTGAAGGTCTATAGAGTGGTATGAGCTCAAATTCTTCTTCTTCTTATTATTATGGGCGGAGAGAGCTGCGTGAGGGGGGGGGGGGCGGGACTGAGAGTACCATTTTTTTTAAATCAGTGTTTTATTTTTGTGGACAATTATACATATATAAACAAAAACATACGAGAACTGATACACTTACATACATGTATACAAACATACATACAAATCCATGAACAAAACACATACATGAACTGAAGTAAGCCATTAGCAACCATTCAACAACAACAAAAACTAACTAACCAACAAGCTAACAAAAGAAAGTGCTACAAAGAAAACAGAAAAAACAAAAACAACAACACAGCACAAAGAATAAACACAGAGAACAAAACACACACACACACACACACACACACTCACACACACACACACACACACACACACACACACACTCACACTCACACACACACACTCACACACACACACACACACACACACACACACACACACACACACACACACACACTCACACACACACACACACACACACACACACACACACACACACACACACACACACACACACACACACACTCACACACACACTCACACACACACACACACACACCACACACACACACACAAAACAGCTACTAGCCCCCCACCCCCACCCCCACCCCACCCCAAAAAAGGTGGGGGGGGGGGAGGGGGTAGTACCAGTTTCTTTTTCTTGTGGTGGTTTCATACATTTTTGTTTGTAGGCGACGAGTGCTTTTGCAACAACTGGCCTCTGGTACTATAATGTCGTGCGTTTTGAAGATAAGCGAAGTCTGGACGCTCCAGGCGCCACCGATTTCCCGCGGGGAAAAAAAAAAAAAAACACTGAACGTCCAATATTTTTGAACGGATCTATGTAATCCGATTAAAAATAACCGTCGAATGGCGGGAAGTTCTTCAGCCGATGTGTCAACACACAGACAGACGACGCGGCAGACGAAGAGACAACGCTGATTGTTTAAATAGTTTTTTTTATGTTTTCCCCCATCACAAAACGATGCAAGAGGCCAATATCATGGTACAAGGACGGTTGCGAAACTTTGTTTTGAGTGTGCTCTGTTTCTGAACTGCGGCAAGTGAAGGACGTGGAAGATGATTTTCTCTCTCTCTCTCTCTCTCTCTCTCTCTCTGTGAGAGAAACTGAAAAAAAGGAACTTTTTTTAAATTTACTGCTTTATTATCCCTTTCGGGAAATTCGGGCTGCCTCCCCCGGGGGAAGCGCGTAGCCGCGGTGCAGCGCCACCCAACACCTATATTTTGTACAATTTGGTTGGGGGAGGAAAGCTGGATAACCCGGAGAGAAACCCCCGATGAGCAGCCCGGCAGCCAGGAAAAACCGGTATCACATATCACAAGCTCGACCTGGGCTCGAACCCACCACGCTTCATCGCCGTGACATTGGTGACGGCCGTTCAGAAGCGCAGCGGCTAAATCCGACGCGCTGCCTATTAGACCACCGCTCTTCCCGCTCAACCAAAGACTTTGACTGACGCGTTGCTCGTTCATATTTCAATATCTGGCAACACTCTGACTGACATACATACACTCTTTCACAGTAATAGGTGTCTCTCTATGCAAGAAAACTTCAGTACAGTTCAGGATTTTATAACTCGTGCAGCACGTTTTACTTACACAATATTTTCCTAACAGAGTCTAGCGCGGCCCAACGGAGGGTTTTTTGTTTGATTGTTTGTTTGTTTGTTTTTCACGATGTGAATACACAAAGCACCTCTCTCTCTCTCTCTCTCGGGGAGCCGGGGTGGTCGAATGGTAGTGTTGGACTTCTAATGCTCGAGTCATGAGTTCGATCCCGACTAGGGCCAAATATTTGTGCTGGCTTTTTCATCGTTGCCCCGTCTTTGATATCACCCTGTGTGGTGGAAAAGGACGTTAAACCCCCAAACACCCACCCACCCTCTCTCTCTCTCTCTCTCTCCAGCTCTCTCTTACTGATACAATGATTGTTTTTTAGTCTTTCGCTTTCATATCATTGTTGCATATTGAGTGACTCGGACCACTTGTCAGGTGCTTGCAAATTGTCTATGTGCGTAATGTATATTTACCATGCTGCGTTGTTTGTCAGTACCACCCACCCACCCCACCGCCTCCCCCTATGCAAATGGGCACACAGACTACATCAGTAAACATGTCGAAGCTCTCTCCATCCATCCCTCTCTCTCGTAACAACGACCTCCCCCCCACCCCATCCCAATCCCCATCCCCACCTTCTTCTTCCAGACACATATGGCGTCAAGCGTCGTGTCATTTTCAGGAGGTGTTCGAGTTTCAAACATTTCAAACTTTTGGGGGAAATACCCAAGATCACACTCCCTCTACGGCAAACCAGTGACAGAGGAGACGTTGGCGGGTTTAAGGGTGAGGCCTTCTTGCGAAAACTACAGGCGGTACGTGTACTGTCTATGTCAAGATTTCATACGGTCAGCATTTTGCTCCTTGTCGGGCTATGAGTCAAGATGTATAAGTGGGCTTCGCTTTACAACATTTTCAAGACTGTCTTTGTCCTTTCTCCGTAGCGATCGTTCTGCGTGCTCTCTCTCTCTCTCTGTTAGCTCCTTTGCGTTGCTTGTCTGTTTGCTTGGTTAATGGTTTATTTGTTGTTGTTGTTGTTGTTGTTTCTTTCTTTTTCCCAGTTTGTGTAGGGTTTTGTTTGTTTGTTTGTTTGTTTGTTTGTTTGTTTGTTTGTTTGTTTGTTTGTTTGTTTGAGCAAGCACCTGTGCTTAAAGGTCCCGTCCACTTTGCTTTCCTTGTAAAATAAAGAGAATTCACACACACACACACACACACACACACACACACACACACACACACACACACACACGCACGCACGCACGCACGCACACACGTACGCACACACGCGCACGCACGCACGCACGCACGCACGCACGCACGCACACACACACACACACACACACACACACACACACACACACACACACACACACACACACACACACACACATCATTTCACAGAACACAGTCCACTCTGACAGCAACTACTGACATCATGATTCAAAGTGGCCTTGGTGGTTTCAAGAGAACATGCAGGACTAAGTGTTCAGCCACCACCTCAGCTGATCCGGCTCTTGTCAGTCACGTGGCAGCAACACACTCACGTGTTCATACATACACTACCTCGGTACAGTCTGTCATATCAGCTCGGGACACTGTGACTGATATATCAAAAACAAAGAAAAAAGGCTCGGCTATTAAATTCTCATCAAGGACACGAAAGAAGACATCGTGCTGAACGCCACGTGTACTGAGATGCATGAACAAGGAGAAGTGATCTATCATCTCCGACCTTATACCTCGACCATTCAATGATAAATGAGACTACAGAAGGGTCGTTTGACACGTATTTCCTGAATTTTCTTCCGATGTCGTAGATAAAATGACTGAGGCAACAACAACAAATTGAATCCTATTTTGCAAGGAACCCTCACAACTGTAGGACTATCGAAGGACGTAGGACAGACGAGACTTTGAGTAAGTTCGGGATGGTAGGACTATTTTAAAAAAATCGGACTATCGACACAAAAATCGTCGAACCATCGACACGGAGGACTATCGACAGAAGGACTATATCGACACGTAGAACTATAGAGACGTACCCGCTGTGTATGTGAACACAGATTATATTCGCGAGTGACACTGCACGTAGGGGCTCCTGCTGCGACTTTAGCCATTTTCGTTTGTGTGTCCCTGTGTGTGTGTGTGTGTGTGTGTGTGTGTGTGTGTGTGTGTGTGTGTGTGTGTGTGTGTGTGTGTGTGTGTGTGTGTGTGTGTGTCAGGCCATTGAAGACTAACACACGTGGACCTCCATAGCATCATCATACTATCATCAGCCTCGTCATCATGAATAGTAAAAATTGTACCAAGCTTCCGAGCCCTCTGTAGATTCCACGCATGACCGAAGAGGAACAACCCTTCAGCTGGCAAAAAGTTGGGGACGAAGAAAAACCAAAACAAACAAAGCAAAAAAAAACAAAAACACCGGCATTCTTTTGTCCCCGTCCAATGGCTCACCAACCCACTGAAAGAAAAAAGTCGGAGAATCAAGACGACTTCATCGGACTTTCTGTAGCTCTCTAAGACTAGAAAGTGGCTGATTAGCAGGACTTAAAGTCGCCATTTTGTCTTTTCTCAAACATCGCGTCGAGATGCATACTTGCGTCAGCAGCAATCATAGTTGTTTTCTTTAAGACACAAAAAAGAACAAGGATCGTGGATGTGTGTTAAGACGTCCCTCATGACAAAACCAGTCGCATTTCAGGCTTAAAATACAGTTCCAGGCCCACACTCGTTGACCTGAATAGGGTTGTCTGCTAAGGATTCCCATTCATTGCAGACTCGTTACCGACGTGATATGGACGGTCTGACCGCCCGCCACCTGTGTCCACACGGGCCTGATAGCCGCCGATCTGTCAAAAACAGGAAACTCCTCTGACTGCTTTAAAAAAAAAAAAAAAAAAAAAAAACTACCGAGGGCACGGGGGTCAGTCAAAATGGCGAGGATTTTTTTCCCCGGTGCAACCATGATTTATAAGTGTTTTGACGAAGATCGCTGTCACGTAAAGCAAGTTCAAGTTCGAGATGGTATATCTGCGCTTGGTAAAGCCCAATACGCGTTCCGTTCCGTCTCTCGAAAATCTCCCCATTGTCGTCTTTGTTCCAGCGTTGGTTTGATTCACACAGACCCTGTCGTACCCCTTTAACAAATTGTGTACCGCGCACGAGTATCATATGTTTTTTAATCTTTTTTTTTTGGGTTTTGGGCCTTGTATGAGAAAATCGGGAGATATTAACGGTTCTTACTGCAGCAAACATGAGAATAATCAAAGTCACAGAACTATTAATCTTGCCTGATTTTCGCATACAGGGCCAGAAACGAAAAAAAGAGTCAAACACGTGGGTCACTAGTGCGCGACCGGTACGAAATGTGTTAATGATACACAGCTGACTTAGTCGGAATGGAAGCAGAGCCGGGAGAACTCTGTGCGTGTGTGTGTGTGTGTGTGTGTGTGTGTGTGTGTGTGTGTGTGTGTGTGTGTGTGTGTGTGTGCTTTTCTTTTCATAAACTAGTGTCCAAAAGAAACGATACCAAACTGTTGTCAGAATGTTTTTGTGCAAAGTGATCCCCGAGGCCTAAAAACATAGGTTTACGTATCCCACGCCCCAAATACAGCGTCTGCGCTCGGGAATACCGGAAACATTTGCTAATGAAATATACCACTCTGAAATTTCTGTATTGTTCTGCTTTTATTGTATGTCCTTGCCAACCCTTGGTATCGTTTCTTTTGGACACTAGTTTAGTTGCTCCGTCTATGGTGTCACCCGTATGTAGTGGAAAAGGACGTTAAACTCCCAAACACCCTCACCCCACCTTATATCAGAGAGATCATCGTCAGATACTTCTGAATCGAAGTAGCGACAGGAAAAGCACCGCCATCTTCACTAATCCCCGTGTGGCTTGGTGGCTGAAATCGGGGGGGGGGGGGGGGGGGGGGCTGACGATTTGGGGATGGGGGCTACAGAGAAAAATCAATAGACGTTCACCGGAAGTACCAAAAAAAAAAAAAAAATGGCCGAGAGGATGATGGGACGGATGAACGACGGATTTCCGAACGTGGGTCGTGTGGTTGGATCTGGTCTAGTCAAGCATTCGGGTTGTGTGACCACAGTCGACATCGCCTCACTGCGGAGCTACACGGACGAAAGCACACTCTCTAATTTATGGAGGCGCGAATCGTACCAATCAGTACATTATCATAATTAATGATGAGTATTATTTACTTTGTCAAGTCCGCGGGGGAGCCGGGGATAGACGAGCCGGCAGTACAGCGTTGGGTTGTCACAGCTCGGGTCCTCAGTTCGAATCCCGGCTGGGGCCAAATATTTGACTTTGCCGGCTTTGTGCTGTCCTTTTCCTCATTGTCTCTGTCTTTGGTATCACCTGTAAGTGGTGGAAAAGGACGTGAAGGTAGACCAGAAACGTGTGCTAGTGTTAATTAGATGTGCAGTTTCTGAGAACTTGAAATACTAAACCAAAACTAATATATGATATATCGATTTATTTCTTCTTTTTTTTTGGCTACATCGATTTTTTTGTGCTACAAATGTTGGGGTTTCACTTGTGCACCGATTTTACCCGTCTCTGACAGAGTAGTATTCAGCCGTACAAAACATAACGGTTACATCGAACTGTCAGCATACATTGAGAATTTTGTACTAGTGATAAGCTTATTGATCCTCAACCAACAAACCAACCAATCGTGAAACCCGTAATAGTTCTATAGTATTGGCATGGTTGGTGACAATCAGAGACACTGACACATAGTCACTGGTAACTCTGGTGTCAGCGCAAAGAGCCGGTGTAGCATCCGGTCCGGTCCCCCCTCTGAAGTAGTCCCCCGGGGGACCAATTCGTGGCAAAAACTGCTCTATAATGGTCCCCCCCTTAGACATCCAGCCTCGTTTTCGACTGGTCCCCCTGGGCGATTTTGGTCCCCCCTCGCATCCAAAATAGGCCCCCTCTCGAACTGGTCCCCCTCTTTTCTAACCAATGTAGAGCTATGTCAGTATTTATTTTTAACTTTATTGTGACAAAACTTTATTGTCCCCAAAAGCACAGGGCCATAGGAACATTTTTTTTCTTTTTTTTTCCGATTTATGTGCTTGTTGTTATTTTTGTGTGTGTGAGATATATTTGTTTGGTTGTGTTCTTGTTTCTTTCAGTTGTTTTTTTTGCATTGGTTCTTTTTTGCTGTCCACATTTCCTGTCATTTTTTTTAAACTGGAAATAGCATTTAGAGAATAACATCAAAGACCAAGTATCTAATATTTTCTATACAACGCCATAGAAAAAATATTTCTTCAAAATTAAGTAAGTGTCCATGACATGAAAACTAGTTGCCACCTTTGGCTTTCAGCGTACTTCAAGTAGACAGTCAAGACTGAGTACCAGTGTCTCAAATCATGACCCTTGAAACAACAAAAACAGCAGAAGACTAACAGTTCTCAGGCTGGTCTAAGGAGTGACACAAAAAACAGGAGCAAAGTGATGTCCAAGATTCATTATATAAATTACTCTGTCTGTTTTCAATGGGGCCGATTGCCAAACTGGCCCGTATTTCAGCCACCTAGGTTGTCGGCCTGGAGCCTCTCTTGTGAACACATACACGGGCGTGTCCAAGAGGGTGGCTGCAGCAAATATCTCAACCTCGGTGGCCCAAGTACGGAATGAATTGTCGTGTACTTATAATTATAGGCATGTTTGACACGAGTCACGTGACGTGTCAAGAAGCGTGGCGACCGTTTTCTCATCCCACAAAAAAAAAAAAAAAAAAAAGAGAAAACAAATCTAAACTTTTAAAAGTGATTTAACTTCGTAGATTTGCCGTTCTATGTAGCCTATACTTTTGTTTTTTAGTGGCGACCGTTTTCTCATCCCACAAAAAAAAAGAGAAAATAAAAAAACAAAAGTATAGGCTACATAGAACGGCAAATCTACGAAGTTAAATCACTTTTAAAAGTTTAGATTTGACACTGTAACCTTGACCCAGTTCAAGATCATCTTGAATAACATCTCTGTACAAAAATGAAAATAATTATACATATAACGAAAGAGGTGTGTGTGTGTGTGTGTGTGTGTGTGTGTGTGCGCGTGTGTGTTTGCGTGCGTGCGTGCGTGAGTGAGTGTGCACGCGTGCGTGCGTGCGTGCATAATGTGTGTGTGTGTGTGTGTGTTTGAGAGATGGGGGGAGGAGAGAAAGTGTGGGGGGCGAGAGAGAGAGAGAGAGAGTGAGAGAGATCCAGAGTCACGTTTTCTACTGAGTTGACACACACTATAACAATAAAGTTAAAAATAAATACTGACATAGCTCTACATTGGTTAGAAAAGAGGGGGACCAGTTCGAGAGGGGGCCTATTTTGGATGCGAGGGGGGACCAAAATCGCCCAGGGGGACCAGTCGAAAACGAGGCTGGATGTCTAAGGGGGGACCATTATAGAGCAGTTTTTGCCACGAATTGGTCCCCCGGGGGACTGCTTCAGAGGGGGGACCGGACCGGATCCTACACCGGCACAGGCGCACGTCAGTAATGCCCGCCAGCCTTTCACTTCTCCGTGTCCTGTAGTCAGTATACTCATCACTGACAAAGAGTCAACGACCACTTGATGCAGACAATTCCGTGCAGACGACATGATCAAATCGCCGCACATTGATTTGTTGGTCTTTACAGACTGAACTCTCTCTCTCTTTTCCAGTAATTGCATGGCAGTATCTGTGCAGCTATCAAGAATGGCATGCAGTCAGTTAGACAGAGGCTCAAGATTCAATCATTTATTGTTAGGCCGTTGACCCATAACAATGAATCCGGCGGTTCTCCCATCGGGGTAGTCCCGTACACAGCAGGGAATTGAAATTGTCGACATAAGGCATTTATACAATTCAGAAACATACAAAACACTCAGCGTTCACACCTGGAACAGGATATCAACACAGGTAATGCACCTACAGCATATACTATTGACTGATTCAGCCAGACCAAGACACACCAAATTCAAGCATATGCACCTGAAAAGCAGCTGTGGATATTATTAAAATATACATCCATTTTGCCAGTATGCACGTATATGCATGCTGTTTCAGTCGAGCCAGTGCCCGCACGATTTTAAGCACGTCGGTATGTATGTATGTATGTATGTATGTGTGTGTGTGTGTGTGTGTGTGTGTGTGTGTGTGTGTGTGTGTGTGTGTGTGTGTGTGTGTGTGTGACAAAGCCAGTGACGATCCTTGGTCGTGATTTGCTACAAGCCGGCGCAACATACGAAAATCATGCAGTTAGTCAGTGAATAACGTGACCCTTCCTGCCCCCCCCCCCCCCACACACACACACGCACGCACGCACGCACGGACACACACACACACACACACACACACACACACACACACACACACACACACACACACGGGGAAATTCCAACATCTGCTTCCTTTGCTGCGAACGGTCAACAACTTGTTGTCAACTCATGACCAGTGCCTCTCAGCAGTCGTCTTCAAGATATGGAAAATCCTTCGCAACACGACCATATGTGATGCTGACAGACAAAACAATGTTTAACTCATTCCTACCACTTGAAGTCAGTTTGGGATTGGGATTACGCCCCAGCAGCCTCTCTCACACACACACACACACACACACACACACACACACACACACACACACACACACACACACCATAATTAATTTATCTTTATATCTATCTTTATATCTATATTTATCTGGATTTATCTTTGGCTTAGTAGGACCAGGAGTGTTTCACTGTGATTTTACTTCTGTTTGCTGTAAGAGCCGCCACAGAACCGTTAAATCAAGTCTTGCCTGGTTTTCACATACAGGACCAGAACCCCCCCCCCCCACACACACACACAAACAAAAAAAAGACCAGAAAAAAAAAGTCAAACACGTGGTCACTCGTGCGCGGCCGGTACGAAACGTGTTAATGATACACGACTGAGTGAGTCAGGATGAAAGCAGATCCGGGAGAACTCTGTGTGTGTGTGTGTGTGTGTGTGTGTGTGTGTGTGTGTGTGAGAGAGAGAGAGAGAGAGAGCGTGCGTATGTGTGTGTGTGTGTGTGTGTGTGTGTGTGTGTGTGTGTGTCTATCTCTCTCTCTCTGGTCCTCTCCGTTTCATCAGAGTTACCGATTCTACGTTTTACTGTTTTAGCAGTTTCGATTACCATCCATCCCCCGTCCCTGGAAAACCCGAAAAAAAAAAATACCGTTTTGGCGGGCGTCCGTTGGTGAAATCGGAGTGTGTTGGGCTTTTTTGTTCTTGTGTTTCGTTTGTTTGTTTGTTTGCTTGTTTGTTTGTCTTAATGAAGTCGGCGTGAAGTCAAAACCTTTTTCTTTTCTTTTTTTTTTACCGGAGGGGGGAAAGGGTTGCTTTATTTAACTAAAATTCAATTCAAATCAAATTCAAAAATACTTTATTATCTGTTCTAAAATATGACTGATAAACAGAGAGGGCCAGATTTGAGAACCAAGGAAAGATGGAGGTCACAGCACTTGAAACTAACCAAACAGCGAGCGTGATCTTGTCACAGCCAGCATCACGCAACAGCATCGTGACAACGTCTGGTCATGAACCTCGTCAGATAAGGCTATAGGCGTCAGCTTTCCACACGGCAAGCGCGTGCGTTTTATGTGTCCACCGTAACCATGGTTCCTGCCGCCATGACGGTGACCAGAATCATAATGATGATAATTTCGTTTGCAAAACGCAGGGCCGGATCTCGGGGTTGGAGGGGTACTCAAGCCCCCCCCCCCCCCCCAAAAAAAAAAGTAAACAAAAACAAACATGGGGGGGGGGGGGGCAATATTTGTTGCACTGAAAACTAGAAGGTACTCAACAGACGCATGCGTGTGTGTTTATTATATGTGTGAGAAATGTATGGCTATGTGTCTGCGTGTGTATATGTGTGCGTGTGCTTAACTCTGTGTGTGTGAGTGTGTGCATTTGTGTGAGAGAGAGAGAGAGAGAGAGAGAAATTTAAGAGGGGGAAAAGAGATTAAACTGCCAGGCAAAATGGGTAAATGGTCATTCTCTACAAGCACACAACATGTCATTCATTTCATTTTTTTATTTATTTAGTTTTGTTCAACTGAATTGAACACAATTTATACACGCAGCCATGGATTCCTTGTATGTATCACAGAGAAGACAGAACACAGTAGTGAGTACATTATATCAATTCTTTCTGATTTTAGCAGGAAGCTTGTCCGAAACCACCACACACACCAATCATTACTCACAGCCATGCGAGTGGTGATATGTGTAAACGTCAATGCAACATGTTGTGAAATTACCGGGCTTTATGTCCGTGCTGGACAAGGCAGACATATCTGCGCCACAGCGGACAGTAGTCGCATACTTTTACAGTCAGCCAGGACATGTGTCCTACTACAGTTTTCACAGATCTATATATGAAGCCCTGAAATTACATTTACACAGACAATACTCTCTCTCTCTCTCTCTCTCTCACACACACACACAGTTTTCAAATATCAGTTCAGTCACATAAGCTAATTTACACTGAATCATAATCACATGCACATTTTGATAACCACAACAAAAACAAAACAAAAAAATGAAATGAAAAAATGAACCTGACCTTCACGAACAATAAGCAATACTTCTTATTTATGACACTTGCTCTCAAAAAGGTCTCTCAGTATCATCAGCTACAACATTGTACTTGTTTTTCAACTGAAAGAAGGCACCACAAGCAGATCCAAGTTAGTGGGAGGGTGGTGGGGGAAGTGAGGATGGGGTGGGGGGGGGGCACTAATTTGCTTTTTTCCTGTTTTTACACACACACACACACACACACACACACACACACACACACACACAGAAACGAAAGAAGCTGTAACAGTTAGGTATGTACATACATGTATAACCCAAGCAGGGCACCGGTAAGAGAAAAAAAAAAGACTTGAGAAAGAATGAGATTTCTTACATAGTTGTTTTTCCTCTAACATCTTACACATGCAACAAGGGGATGGGGTGTAAGGCGGGGCATGGTGGGAAACCAAAGAGGTCCGTAAGTCATTATATACTGCACCTTCACATTTTTTTTCTGGAACATATGTGCACCCCAAGCGGATCCCAACACTTTTCCAACTCCTCTACTACACTATATATACAGTAGAACCTCTTTTGGGTGACCATCCCTTTGAGAGACCACCTGCCTGTGCAGACCAATGTTACAATGATACTGGGTCGCACTTCTTCACTGTCTGAAGCTTCTTTTGGGTGGCCACCTCTCTTTTAAGACCACTCTTACCTTGCCAAAGGAGTGGTCGCCCAAAAGAAGTTGTACTGTATATATATATGAAAGTTTGACCATTCACAAGTATTAATTTTGTTTTATAGTGAAACACACTTTACATATCACATGCGTTTGTGCTTATCAACTGAAACATGCGTATTCTCAGCAAACGAACGTCAGATGTCTGCTGTGTATAAAATTTGAAATGGGTCATCAGGTCTATATGTTTTTCCCTCCTTATTCAACCAAATCATTTCCAACCAGAAAATAGCAAGAAAGCTTTTTGAGGCTTCAAATGCTTTCTTTAAACTTACCATTTTCTAAAATTAAGTAGAACTGTGTAAAGAACATGAGGTTCATACAAACTCACCCCCCTCTCAACATTCACGAAGTTGCCATTATATCACAAAGAGAAATAACGTAGATACATGTAGAAGTCATCCTAGGAACACAGTAAATATTGCACTTTACAGAAATTTATATGCACAGAAGTTACATCTTTGTAATGAGCCCCCCCCCCCCCCCCCCCAAAAAAAAAAAAATAATAATAATAATTTTAAAAAAAAACACCAAAACATACAACTTGGGACTATGGTAACAACCACCACCCGATTGAACCAAAGAAACAACATTATTATCATTTGATCAAGAAACATAACTGTATGATGTAACCAACTAGATTTGGTTTGTGTTAGATGATGAAATGACACTTGAAAGACCCTCCTCACCACCAGTTCCACTCACCAGAGCAGTTTACTGAACCAAACAGGGCTGCTGAGAAGACCTAACCATTCACCTGTGGCTAGTTACAATCTGACTGGCTAGTACTGTACAACTACAAGTACACTGTAGTAGTAGGTGTAGCCAACACAACTTTTTATGTTGTTGTTTTTGGCTGCCCCATTTCTTTGCTAGCTCCAGTGGTTTTCTTCCCAGGTCATGGGTGAAATCCACAGAGGGCTCAGAAGCTGAAGCATTAAAAAAAAAAAAAAAAAATGATGATGATGATGCTATGGAGGTCTATGTGGTTTGAGACTGAATGACAGGGCAGCACTCAAAGCTTCCTGTTATACATGTAAATATCCCGGCACCTGCAGTGCCAGCAGTGTGATCATCCACATCATGTGATGTGTCGTAACAAGGGAAGCGCCCTGAAGTACCCGTGAAGTGAACAAGTCTCAGCTGTGTGGCAACAGCCTCCCCAGTGGGCCCATAGCACACCCGTTTTCGGTAGGAGCTGACCTAGGTAGGAAAAATCCTGTTTGCCCAACTAGGATTTGAACTGGGTCCAACGTGCTAACCACTACTAGTACTGAACGCAATCACAACTTTTGTTCACTGTCCAGCCTGGCAATGCAAGATATGGGCATGCTGCTAACAAGTTTTGCATTGGTGAGAAATCATCCAAAACCTGTGCTCGACCAATGACAGACAATGACTGCCCACAGAAACTAGTTACCTCTTACTGGTCAGAGTGGTAACTTCCCTTTCATCTGCAGTGTATCATGGAAAAGCATCAAAATAAATCGCAGTTTAACAGATCTAATGGCTATGTGTACGGACAGCCAGCGCAACTATTAAGCTGCAATTTTTCCTATTCAGCAGCCCTGTATGTAACTACTAACAGTACCACAAGCACCAGCCTCACTGGTTAAATTCCAATAACCTCAAAATGTAATGCCATTACTAGCCAAGGCAGACTGGGGCAGCACACATAAACCTGGATTTCTATGAGCGATGTCAAATTTATTCAAAGCGGACAAGAAGGATTTATCATTTTATGTGTAAAAATATATATGTAATTCATAATACAGTATCCAATAAATTATCACATAGGTGTGCAGTGGCTCACAGGACTCATGCAATGAGGATGCATGCAGCAGTCCACCTCAGTCTTATTGCTGCTGGCCAAGGTCAAGGCCAAAACAGAAGAAAGAATGCAGTGTCCGTGGTCACGATGGTAATGCTGCAAAATGCTGACCTTCAAAATGGACATCTACACATCCTACCATTATCTGGAAAAAGGGTGAAGTGCCTATCAAATCCATGGCACTTACACCCTTTTTGCATGACAACAGCTATTCTCTGTGCACTGCAAACCACTACAAACTCTTGTAAGTTCATCATATATATATTCATTGTCGTGGAAATCTTAGTAGCGTCCCCCCAGCAGTTTATGTCAGCCTTCACATATTTATATATATATAGATCTATTCAGACACTGGTATCCATACTCACCACACACAACAATAAGCATCGGCAAATGATGAAAACGGCAATACATGTAGGTTGGAGAGTACAGGTAAGACCTGAGCAGTATGCCCTCTGGCACCGCAGAGCATTTGCAATACAACACGACTTCACAGAACAAAACAGAAAAAAAGAATGAATGAATGTGTATAGCACTGTGACTAGGTAACCGTGCCTACTTGGTCACTTTAAAAATAAGACACCAAGAGTGAGAAAATAAAGTGCAAAAAATGATGCCCTGTACAGGTATAGATTCCCAAAAGCACTGAGGGTTCCCTGGAAAAAGGTACTATCGATACAGACAGAAAGAAGAGAGACAGTACATTCTAGCAGGGAACCCTCAAATTACATGTTACCCTTCACAGTGTTTCACTTTTACCTTCTTACCCACTTTTACCCACTAATTCTTCTACCCTGGGTGCCTGTATGCCCCATCATTCATCCAGATTTGAGCTGAGTTCTACATTCTCATTGATAAGTCGTGGGTCTTCAGGGATGCAACTAGGCCTCGGACATCGGACATAGTCCGAACGAGTTGCCCCAATGACCTATTGATTTGCCTGTCTCCAGGACAAATGTCCTATCGTTTTTTTCTAACCGCGGTCTATGTCCGATTAATTTTTCGAAAGCAAGGACATGCTGACGGCAGTTTTAGCACGCCGTGTCAGCGCCTTTCCCCTGGCTTCGGGGAGAAAGCAGGATCTGTCTCCATCTGCAGACATACTGCAGTAACCAATGGCTCGCACGAACGCGTGTAGCTCTGCAGATAGAATGGACAGACCGCACTCACCACACAACCATCAGAATGTGTGTCACTCTTATTTTGCATCGCTATGCGCCACGATAAACCTTGTGCTGCGGGTACGTCGCCTGTGTCAGTCAGCGTTATTTTTAAGATCACTTTTCTCGGAACGCAGTGCAAGGCACGTATGCGCTGACACAGGGGTTGGGTTCCTTTATTCTACGCCGATAAACGCGACGGTAATTTGTGTTACAATAGGAAACCGGGGCACAGCGCCTGTATAATGACCAAGTTATCCTCGCCACGCGAGTTCTAGTTGCATCCCTGGGTCTTGTGAGTATGAATTGTTTTAAAAAAAAAAAAAAGTCTTCTCAGTTGGAAAAACAGCTATAATACGCCCAAAAGTGACAAGCCAAATCTGGGAGGGAACTTCAGATATATATATAATGCGCAAGCCAAGGAAACTCTAAGCCCCTTCTTTCATGTGTGTGTCTCTGTGTGTGTGTGTGTGTGTGTGTGTGTGCGTGTGCTCCTCAACTTGGCCTAAACCTGTTTTATCACCATGCACTACCAAAACCAGCAAAGTATAAAGTTCTACGAGTGCAAGAGACAGATCTCCCTGACATCACAAACCATCACCATGCACTGTAAACGCGCCAAGTCACAAGACAAACTAGTCATTATCAACATAAATAATCCTTTGTTGCTGGGTCTTGTTGGCTTTGGGGTCAACCTGAGCCAGCGAGTGTCCTGGATTCTCCAGTGTTTGTGCCAGATACTCGTCCAAAGTCCGCTCTGTGCACTCAGCAATGAAGCGGATGAATGGACGAATGTCTCCGTTATTGGCCAGCTCTAAGGTTTCATAGTATCTTAGCCTGTCGTCGATCTTAATGGCAACTGCTGGGAAGCCTGCTTGCATGAGGATGAGATTCATCAGCAGGCGTGAAGTCCTGCCATTGCCGTCGTAAAATGGGTGAATCACAACCAGTTTGTAGTGTGCCAGGGCAGCAAACTCTATTGGGTGCATGCCCCGCACTTCCTCTGAGTTCAACCACGACACAAACTCATTCATCAGAATAGGGACGTCCACAGCAGAAGGTGGGGTGAACTCGCCCACAAACACTTGTGTTGTACGGAACCGCCCTGCCTCCGAGGGATCCACGAAGCCAAGAACTCTCAGGTGTATGTCCAGAAGATCTTGTAGAGTCAGCCTGCCAACCTGTATACAAATTTATAAACATGCACAGATTATGCTTTATCACAATTAACAAGCCACTACCACTGGAAGACAACATAAAGGCAAAAGGTTATTCTCGGACTTAGCACTATGCCTTTCTTTTCATGATTTCAGGTTGTACAGTCCAGGAGAGTGACAATATTCGAACTCAAGCTAGCTTTTCTTTATTTTTAAGTACTCAGGCAAACAGCCCTACATGGTCCAACCCTTGTCGTGGGGTAGTGGCTTGTGTACCTCAATGACCCAGAGAACTATGCCAGCAGGAGCACATGCTCCTGGCAGGGTCACCCAAGCTGGACAGGTCGAAGGGTAGAGGTCAGACGAATGTGGACCACCTCTCCAAGAGGCTAAACGGGTTTGCGTAGGGTTAACAGCCCTACCTGTAAAAAACACTATGTTACTGAAGCATCGACAGCAACAAACCGAGACATTCACCTGGGCGAGGAAGGGTCTCCATCCCGGAGACCTATGACGCATTGCAGTGAAAGCCGAAAGGAAGCTGCAAGGCCGACCCCCCTTCTAACACCCAGGACAACAACGAGAGTAGCCACATGGAACATCAGGACAATGTATGAAGTAGGAAGGACCATACAAGTAGCAAGAGAGATGAAGAACTACAAGATAGGAGTACTGGGACTGAGTGAGACAAGGTGGCTACAGACAGGACAGCTGAGATTTTCATCGGGAGAGCAATTGCTGTACTCTGGACACACAGAGGATGGAGCCCCCCACACTGAGGGCGTGGCCCTGATGCTGGCACCGGAGGCACAGCGGGCACTCATCGGCTGGGAACCTGTCAACTCCCGCATCATCACAGCCAAATTCATCACCAAGAAAAAAGACATCAAGCTGAACATCATCCAGTGCTACGCTCCCACCAATGATGCGGAAGAGGAGAAAAAAGATGACTTCTACCAACAACTGCAGACAGTGATAGATAGAGGAGGAGCCAAGGACATGACCATACTGATGGGAGACTTCAACGCCAAGATTGGATCAGACAACACAGGCTATGAGGACACCATGGGAACACACGGACTGGGACAGATGAACGAAAATGGCGAGCGCTTTGCAGACTTTTGTGCCCTGAACCAGCTAGTGATAGGAGGCAGCATCTTCCCACACAAGCGCATCCACAAGGCCACATGGAGATCGCCGGACCATGTCACGGAGAACCAGATTGATCACATCTGCATCAGCCGGAAGTTCAGGAGATCGTGGCAGGATGTGCGCGTGATGAGGGGTGCCGATGTATCATCAGACCACCACCTTCTTGCAACAACATTGAGACTTCGGCTTAAGAGGCACACCAACGCCAACAGCACACGGACCAGGTACAACGTTGGACTTCTCAGGAACACAGACACACAAGCAGCATTCCGGATCAGCCTTTCCAACAGGTTCCAGCCACTGCAAGACCTGATAGAAGACAGTGAAATGGACATCGAGACACAGTGGGAACACAGCAAGAAACTCTGGCACGACACATGCGAAGAGGTCCTTGGCAAGAGAAAGACCCAACATAAGGAATGGATCTCTGCTGATACCATCCAGAAGCTGGAAGTTAGGAAAGAGAAGAAAACTGCACTGAACACGAGCCGAACAAGAAGAGCTAAGGCAAAGGCACAAGAGGAATACACAGCAGCTGACAGAGAAGTGAAGAGGAGCACCAGGAAGGACAAGAGGGACTACATCGACAACCTGGCCAGTCAAGCAGAGGAAGCAGCTGGACAAGGGAACCTAAAAGACCTGTACCAGGTGACCAAGAAGCTCGCGGGCAAATTTCAGCAGACAGACAAACCAGTGAAGGACAAGAACGGGCACCCACTGACAACAACTGAGGAACAGCTGAAGCGATGGGCAGAACACTTCAGGGAGCTGTTAAATCGCCCCATCCCTGAAACACCACCAGACATCCCACCAGCTGAGACAGAACTACCCATCAACTGCGACAAGCCCTCTAAGGCGGAGATCAGGAAAGCCATCATGACACTGAGAAATGGGAAAGCTGCAGGGCCGGACGAGATACCAGCAGAAGCCATTAAAGCAGACACAGAGACAGCCGTCAACATGCTGCACAGCCTGTTCAGCAAGATCTGGGAGAAGGAAGAGGTGCCAGCCCAGTGGAAAGAAGGGATCGTCATCAAGCTGCCAAAGAAAGGGGACCTCAGGGACTGCAGCAACTACCGAGGGATCATGCTCCTGTCAGTGCCAGGCAAGGTTCTGAACAGAATTCTACTGGAGAGGATGAGAGAGGCAGTCGACCCCATGCTCCGAGACCAGCAGGCAGGCTTTCGCAGGGACAGGTCCTGCGCTGACCAGATTGCCAGCCTACGCATCATTGTGGAGCAGTCACTGGAGTGGAACTCCCCCCTCTACATCAACTTCATAGACTATGAGAAGGCCTTCGACAGTGTAGACAGAGAGGCGCTGTGGAAGCTGCTAAGGCACTATGGAGTTCCCGGGAAGATCATCTCCCTGATCCAGTGCACCTACCAAGACATGAGCTGCAGGATTGCCCATGCCGGCCAGTTGTCAGAAAGCTTCGAGGTGAAGACCGGAGTCCGCCAGGGATGCCTGTTGTCCCCGTTTCTCTTCCTCCTGGTCATCGACTGGATCATGAAGACCATTACAGCAGGCAGGAAAAACGGGATACAGTGGACACTCTGGACGCAGCTGGATGACCTTGACTTCGCGGACGACCTGGCGCTCCTGTCTCACAGCCACAGCCAGATGCAGGACAAGACTACGTGCCTGGAAGCCACATCAGCCGGAACAGGGCTCAAGATCAACAGGAAGAAAACCGAGCTGATGAAGATCAACACCACTGCCAACACACCAGTCACAGTCGGTGGAGAGCCCATCAGGGAGGTGGAGTCTTTTGTCTACCTGGGGAGTGTGGTTGATGGACAGGGAGGCACAGACCGAGACGTCACAGCCAGAATCGGCAAGGCAAGGGCAGCAATGGTCATGCTGAAGAACGTCTGGGCATCCAAAGTTGTCAGCATAAGAACCAAACTTCGCATCTTCAACTCCAACGTGAAGTCAGTTCTGCTCTACGGATGCGAAACATGGAGGACAACGAAGACGATGCAGCAGAAGATCCAGACATTTCTCAACACCTGTCTGAGGCGCATCTTCAACATCCGATGGCCAGAGAAGATCCGGAATGAAGAGCTGTGGGAGCGAGCGGGGCAGGAACCAGTGGCCAAGCAGATTCTGCGGAGGAAGTGGGGCTGGATTGGACACACCCTCAGGAAGCCAGCATCCAGCACCACACGCCAAGCCCTGACATGGAACCCGCAGGGGAAAAGGAAGAGAGGCCGGCCTCGCAACAGCTGGAGGCGGGACACTGAGGCAGAGCTATGTAAGCAGGGGACCAACTGGACTGGAGTGGCAAGACTAGCCCAGAACAGAGTGCGATGGCGAAGGGTTGTCGATGGCCTATGCTCCACGTGGAGCCAAGGGCCTAAGTAAGTAAGTACTCAGGCAAACAGACGATGCAGTTATTAAGCCTCAGCCTTCTACACTTGACAGGGGAATTCAAAAACAGACTGTTCTTCAAGACACAAATTTGACAAAAAAAGTCTGATTAATTCCGATTCATCTTTAAGTTTAATCCACCAGTGATACACATGATATCATCAGAAGCAAATAAATGACAAGGAAAAGGACAAACGATGGAAAGGGAAGAATGGATTACCTTTCCAACTAAAGTACTGTTGAGAAAGCTGAGCGCAGCATCCAGTCCCAGCACCTCATTCTGTTCAAACAGGCTCTTCCCACCCACAGCTAGCCGTGTCTCGATGATGGCCCGAGTCTGAATGAGTGTGAGTGTGTTGCCCTCAATAGCGTTGCTGTGGTAGATGTGTGCGAAGTAGGCCTCCTTCTTGGCACGCCGGAGGGCAGGGTTGTTGCTGGGGACTGTGTAGAACAGGTTCAGTTTCTGGTCTATGCGGTTAAAGCGCTTCTGGTCAATCTCTTCAACGAGAGGGCTGGTCCGTTGCCTGTTGCCCAGTGCCCGCTGGTGCTGTGGACTCATAGCCAGTGCAATCTTGTAGTAGTGGTCCGCGCGCTCGACATCGTGCATGTGCAGCTCGAGGAACTCTCCATAAGCGGTGAGAATATCAGCATGGGAAGGGTCCAACGCGAGCGCATGCTGGAATATTTTCATGGCTCGGTCAGTCTTCCCTTGCTCCTGAAGGTCAAGGGCAATGTTCAAAGCTGCAGCTGCTTCCCGCTTGACATCTGACACATGCAGAAGTAAAACGATGATAGTAAACAGAAAAACAAAAACAAAGTTACAAACCTTTATCAAATTTGTGGCCCCCTCCCCAGTTCTTGTTGCTGTTTCATGTTGGTCTGTTTTTGTTTTCTGAAGGTTTGGGGGCATTATTTGTTTGTTTGTGTGTTTGAATACCCTGCAGTCATAAACGCATTACAACAATAGTCAAGAACACTATCTCCGAGTATCAGGCATAGCAAACAGAAGTGTAATGCAGACTGAAACGTTGAATTTCAAAATCTTAGTTTCCGTGGGGTTATAAACTCTGGGTTTATAATAAACAGTCACACCACAGAGTTAAAT
This sequence comes from Batillaria attramentaria, assembly GCA_018292915.2. NCBI lineage: Eukaryota > Metazoa > Mollusca > Gastropoda > Batillariidae > Batillaria > Batillaria attramentaria. The sequence goes on from JACVVK020000255.1 coordinate 491,419, forward strand.
ACACTTATCGAGCCCAAGTCTAAGGCAGTAAGAAGAAGAAAGCAAGAATTTGTCTTCTTTTTACACTTCCTAGTTCCTGTCACTCGATGTGAAAATTCAAACATGAGGTCATTTTCTGGCAAAATTATGCCGTAGAAGTTTTTACTAATTGCTGTCAGAGGAAACGGTATACTCACCTGGGTTAATTGGGAGTTTTTGTCGAACACGTAACACAACAGATGTTTCGTGATCATGAAAGGCTGAATTACTAGACACAAGCCAACGGTTAGAAACAGGAAAAAATAAAAATAACAATTTTGGCATGTATGCTACGAGGCAGGCAAAGCATATTCCAACTGACAAAAACAGAATGATTAATGTCTTATTCATAATAAGGCCGTTAGATGCAAAATAAAGCCAAAATACACGAAATTTCAACTGATGGGCCGAGGAGTGCGGTAAACAATCCGCCATGATGACAAACGGCGGAAGTACGCAGCTGAGGTTTTCTAAAATGTGCATTACAAATGAAGAAAACGGTTTCATGCTGAGTTAATACAACTACTGCTGCTACAAAAGACAGATAGATCAAACAAACATAATTCTCCGAAAGAGCAATTATTTGTTAGTATCATAAAAGCTGGACAAATGTTAAATAAATATCCAATATTAATTACCTCTTTCTCTATCATTAAGAAATCTAACTTTTTATTATGTAAAAAGATTCGGCGATTGCTCATTGGTTGATTGAAAGTAAGGGTAGAGTTACCTATCTTAGAGGGGAGTCCCACATGGCCCAGCTGAGGGCACAAGTTCTAAGCTAAGCTGTGATAGTGTCCAAGATGTCCTTATTTGTCGTCAACAGGTACCGAAAGCCGTAATCGAGTTGGAACGAAAGTGTACTTCTTGACTATTGTTTTCCCATTTACATTATTTGTGACCAACCGATCGAAGGACGCACACACACACTCTCTCTCTCTCTCTCTCTCTCTCTCTCTCTCTCTCACACACACACACACACACACACACACACTATCAGCTACTGCACTGCCTCATGATCAACTCTGAAACTTCTGGAGGTAACATAAAAATTGCATGGTGTACGCAATTTTTCTACCATGCCTTTAAATTTTTTTTTTTACGACGGATAAAACCTTTGACAAAGTTCTGTTTCCTGCTGTCATGCAGATTCACTGGAGAGGACCCACAGGACAGTCAGCTGTCTGCACAGGATCGTCTTGAAAAACTGAAGTCTGAAATAGCACTCAGAAAGCAACAGCGCCTAGAGAAGAAGAACGTAGAATCACCACCTAAAGAAACACAACTCTCAGAAACTTTGCCTAGAAAGAAACAAAAGATAGGCAAGAATGGTGTGTCAAAAGATGCTCCCTTGCCAAAGGAATCTGAAAAAGTCAAGAGAAAAAAGCATCGCACTGGAAACAGCACACCGTTCTCTCCAAAAGCATATGATAAAAGTCTTTCAAGCAAAGGCCAGACAACTGATGAGAAATGCGTATCAGATGATGTGGACTCGGACTCAGAGCATGAAAGTGCTGATAAGGATGAACCAACAGCAGTGGAAGACAATAGATTACAGGCCCGTGAAGAATCCAAGGGGAGTGATGATGCTGATGAGGGAGATCCTGATGCAGTGGGAGGGTTTTCCGTTCTGGGCAATTTTGAAAATGCTGCATTGAAACCTGTAAGTGTTTTGAACAGCCTTACTGTGGATACTGTTTGCTTATTTTTCTAATTAACGATTTGGTGGTGCATGGGCAAATACTGAAAGTTAACAAGGTATACATACATTTGAGAAAGGGGGATGGGATGGGGGGGTAGAAGGGGGGGGGGTGACTGCAACCTGCAGCCAGGTCTCTTCCAGAAGGACTCGAGTGAACGAGCCGAAGTGCTTACACTAGCTATTGCTAAATCGATCACAAGCTTTTCAGTCTACCAGGGCACCTTGTAAGTGTACCTTTAGTATGTTCAGTATGTACTTCAGAAATTCAGTACACCACAAATTCATTTTCATCAGTAATACTAATACTATTACCAGGTTCACCGTTCAGGCATATGGCACCCAAATGAAAAAGTTTCTGCAACATAAACTGAACAACAGGATGATGAAAACATGACTAACAGTCCCATTTTGTGGACCCCAGGGGTAGGGTTATAGTATACCTTACGTTGAAGTTTACCTGTGCTTCACTCTGTACTTGAGTTTTTCAGACTTAATTACTGTACTCCGAGTTATTCCTTATTGTAATTGTTGCCCAATAAGTGTAAATGTCTCAGGTAGTACATGCACATGTCCACTGTAGTTTGATGTGCATGTACTTGATAATTAACATTGGTGATTCTTTTTATTTTCTTGCTACAAATCCCAAGTAAACAATGACTTGCTTTGACTGACTGAAGGTTAAACGAGTGCTGCCGGACTGGCTCGCTCACCCAAGCATCATCCAAGCAGATTTGAAGAGACGAAAATGTGCAGCTCCAGGTGACCAGGAAGGTGACCCTGATATGAAGATTCTGGATGAGGAGTTGCAGAAAAGGCTGCATGAAAATGGCATTCACAGCTTTTTCCCAGGTGTGCGATTCTTATAATTATCAGGCTGGGGAATTATTTATTTGTCTTTTGGCAATTTTCAGTCAAATTTCCTATATCCTTTCAGCCAAAAAATCCAAGTTTCAGCCATGGCAAGGAAGGGGGTAAAGGTAATGGTATCATGTAATGTATGGGACTTCAGTATTGAAGGCAGGGGAGCCAGGGTGGTCGAGTGGTAGCGCGTTGGACTTCTAATGCTCGGGTCGTGAGTTTGATCCCGGCTGGGGCCAAATATTTGTGCTGGCCAGCCTGATTATGTTATTGGGACTAAATAACATTTATACTGATACCAAATCAAACCATAATTCCGTCAAGTAATGTTCTTCCTGCTTCCAGTCTGTTTGCATCAATGTGGTTGGAAGTAAGTAGATGTAAATTTCCTCCCTTCTTAATATCATGCGTGTTTTGTTGTTGTTTTATATTTTCTAATCTTGTATTTCATTGTTTCGGTTCCACTTCCAGACATATTTAATCAGAACATATTTGTTCAGTTCTTGTGTGAAATTGTTTGGTTGCAGTACAGAGGCAAGTCGTCCCAGTGTTAATGAAGGACCTGAAGTGTGGCATTTTTGGTGGACAGTGCGGGATGCGGCCGCGTGACATTTGTGTATCGGCCCCAACAGGAAGCGGCAAAACACTTGCGTTTGTTCTTCCTGTTATCCAGGTAACACTAACAGTTCTGTGCATTCCACGTGGTCACTGAGTAGTGTTTGTTTAATTGTTAAAATGGTCCGGTTTTGGGGTCAGTCAGGGTGTAAAATTAACAGGTACACAGTGCCAGATGCCCTCAAGAAGTGACATTTTATACAAATTCAGCACTCAGAACTACCGGTACTTTTCAACATGGCATGTATTTAAAATTTTGTCTTGATGTAGGATGAAAAGCAACATAGTCTGGAATCTGACCATGGTAAGCTGTACTGACGACAAGTTTCCGTGATGTGGCATCCAGATGTTCTTGTTGCAGTTAAAGGAACACATCGCTAGTGTGTAAGGTGCCGGGTAGCTGCCAAAGAAAAGTTCCAATTCTATTATTTTTAGCTACAATTTTTTTTTTTTTAAATTCAAAAATGTTTTTCAATTGTGTTGCAGGCTTTAAGAAAACGAGTGGTCCCACATGTGAGAGCTGTTGTGATTTTACCAGTGAGAGATTTAGCTGAGCAGGTGTTCACAGTGTTCCGCCAGTACTGTGCAGGCACTTCACTGAAGGTTGGTCCCTTATCTCTCTTTCTCAGTTTGTCTCACACACACACACACACACACACACACACACACACACACACACACACACATTTGCACATGCTTGCGTATTTTAGTGTGCCATTTTGCAGTGGTCAGGCTGGGGAATTATCAGTCATTTGGCAGTTTTCAGCCAAATTTCCTATCCTTTCAGCCAAATTTCCCATCATTTCAGCCCCCCGAAATTCTCAGTTTCAGTCAAAGAAAAGTGAGGGGAAAAAGGTTGCATACACAGGCATGGTATCTTGATATGTAATGCTGTACAGTGTACTGGACAGTATAACTTCATTTTTGAAGACTTGCATGTCAGTACCAAGCCAGTATTTTACTTTTTTTGGTGCCAGGAGAAGCTGATGAATGCCTTTAAATATGCTAAAATTTGTTTTCTGAAGTGGGGCATATTCCCGTGGTCCCCCAGCAGTGCGCTGCCGCTGCACTCCGACCTAGGTTTCAGTCTTCTTTTTTTTTCCTCAGCAGTTCCACAGCCTGAGTCAGTGAGTGATACAATAGTTCTTATTTTAAGAAAAATTTGCTCACAAAACAGCAGTAGCAATAACCCCCCAGTTTCCTGTAGCCTCACAGTTTAGGCCAGCGTCGACAGTGAGAAGGGCCTTTGCTTGAGGCACGAAAGGCTGTAGATCACTAGATGACAGAGAAAACTAATCGAAACTGCAGCACACACAAGGCTTTCATTTTGCTGAATTTCCTTTCTTTGATTTTAGGTTGGTCTTGTGGTGGGCCGTAAGACGCTGGCAGTAGAGCAGGCAACTCTTGTCAAGAAGAGGTAAGTTTTGGACAGAGTGATAAAAAACTTTTTTACTTAAAAATACGTAAGAATGGAAAAGAAAAGAAAAAAGCAGTTGCTAGTTCGCATGTTTGAAATGTTGTTTCCAGGCAGTTGCTGGGTTTTGCTGATATTTTTTCTCTCTTTTTAGTTTGATTTATTTGTTTTTTATTTATTTATTTATTTATCTTTTTTTCTTACAGGGAGGGTCTTTATCACAGCTTGGTGGACATACTTGTGGCCACACCTGGACGTCTTGTTGACCACATCAATTCCACACCAGGATTTGATCTCTCCCACCTCCGGTTCCTGGCATGTGTTTCTTCATTGTATTATTAGTAATTTGTACTGTTTGTCATTTACGTAACTCAGACTAACTGTGATTATTGTGCCAGCTTTTTGAAAGATTTCTCTTGTAATTTATTTTATTGTTATTGTTAGCAGTAACCTGTACGACACGTATGGACATTTCATTGACAAGACACAGACTGCTTGATGAATATATAGAGCTGCCAATTATCATTTTAATACTAGTGCTGGGAAGAAAGCACCTGTGCATGTACTTTGTTAGTAGTAGTTGGAGTAGTTATGCTTGGAGGGAGTTAGTTAACTTAGTTTTTCTAGGTTTCCTCAGGCTTCATTACAGGCATGGGAACTCTCCTCAGATCTGCGATTTTCTGGGGAGGGGTACCTGGGTGCCGTGTTTGAAAACAGATTTTCCGAAGAAAGGAAAATCCAAGCGAAAAAAAAAAAACCAACAACAATGACTAAAAATTCTGTGTGCGTCATACATTTGCGTAATAATGGTCGAATCAATTGCAGTCCCAAAAACCCAGAAGAAATAATTATGCTTCTCAAACGGTTGCGCAGTTTACGCATGTGAAAAGGCCCAAAATGGCTGCAAAAAAAAAAAGAAAAAAAAAAAGCAGTTCCTGTGCCTGTCAAAGTCAGTGGTTGCAGTGTGCAAAATGGACTGAAATTTGCACTTACACATTCTGTACTGTACATAGTGCTGTAGTGCCATAGAATGGGATGATTGTCCAGCTGCTGTGCACCAGGAAAGCCAGAAGTATTCTCACAGGTTATTTTTTTTTGTGCAGATAGGGACATTCTACTGCAAATGTTTCAAGTGGCTCTCATTAAAAAAAAAAAGTCAGTGTCAGTTTTTTCATTTCTGTGTTGGTGCAGGTGGTTGATGAGGCTGACCGCATGATGGAAGACATCAAGCAGGACTGGCTGGTTACCGTGGAGACGGCAGCCTTTACTGCAGCCCCTTTGGCGTACTTTCCACTCTCGCGCACACCACCAGGGCCCCTGACAATAGCAAGGTAGTGCACAGTAGCCTGAGGTTTAGGTTAGCAGAGGGCTGAGCTAAGGGACTTAACACCTTCATGTAGATTACTTTAGCAGTCAAGATTTGACTGTGTGTAGATCAGACTGGGAAATTTTCAGTCATTTGGCAATTTTCAGCCAGATTTCCTATTCTTTCAGCCAAAGAAAAGGTAGGAGGGGGTTCACTCACTATCATGATACATGTACTGTATTGTCATATGAGACGGTCTAACTTCATTTTTGAAGACTTGCATTTTTTGTTTGGGTGCCAGGAGAGGCTACGAAATGCCTTGAGAAATGCTAAAATTTGATCTCTTATAGGGCATTGCCCCAGTGTTCCACCAGCAGGGCGTTGCCTCAGCACCCCAGCATAGGTTTCAGTCTTTTTTTTCCCTCAGCAATTCTCCAGCCTGAGAAATGTGTGCATTGATGTCCAAACTGCATAGGAAACACACAGACACGCAAACACATACATTGGTGATACTTGAAAGGTACTTTCGCTTTGAATTCAAAGTGATGTGTGGGGCACATGTAACTATTTATTCCAGTTGATTATGACTCCTTTCTCATGCTTTTTTTTTTTCAGTGCCCAGTGTTCACAGTTACCTGTAAGTATTCCTTGTGTCATTGTGAACAAAATAGTTTGCATTGCCAACATAGAACAAGCACTAGCAACTGACTAATAAACTGCACGCAGGTCACAGTGATGTTGCCAGGATTTTTTTTCCGGCGATTTAGCCAAAACAGCCACGAAAGTTTCGGCTTTTTACAAAGTTTCGGCTCTCTCTGCCGAAGTAACCTAAAGGTGCGTTCTTGTGGAAATCACTTGAAACTGAAAGTTGCGTTTTCTTGGAAATTAGTCCAGCCAGCACAGGAATCTCGCAGAAACGAACATAATCGAGCGGATTCACTTGTGAAAACTTCGGGCGACATGAAGACAGATTATCGGCTTTTTAAAAAAGCCGAGATCCGACCCTAAACGACATCCCTGAGGTCATACACTAGTTCTGGTGTGCAGCAACCAGTGGCTTGACCCAGTAACAGGCTCTGAATACTGATGTAAAAGGTTTAAGAGCGCAGGTTTCGTGTATTTAGTAAACACATTTGAGCAACATTGCTGCAAGCTAGGCACACATCCATAACTTTTAAGAGGACTTCCAAGTTTTGATCTATACCTGGACATGCTCATGTACTGTACTAGAAATTACCACTAGGGGAATCGTTGATTACATTGCTACACCTAAGTGTTCACGTCTGGTTCCTGGTTCTGTTCACAGCTGCAGAAGTTACTGTTTTCTGCAACATTGTCCCACAATCCTGAGAAACTGCAGCAGCTAAATCTCTTCATGCCGCGACTTCTCACGTCTGTTGTGTCAGAGACACCTTCATCTCGCCTAACAGACACAGCAGAAAAACAAGAAGAGGGGGATGAAGAAGAAGGGATGGAAGAAGGCAGTGATGCAGGTATTGCTTATGAAGCCAGCAAGTGTTAGCGATTGTAGCATTTTTGTATTTTGAGCGAGTTTTGTGGTAGACAATAGGAAATAGAGCTTCACAGAGATAGTGTACATAAAGGAGTGATGTGATCCACAATTACATTCAGGAAGTCAGAATTCTCTTATCACATTGTCCTATACGGCTGCAAGAGATATTGTTGAAACAGACATCTTTCTCATACTATTTTCTAAGTTATATCAAGAGAGGACCATGCTAAGTCACCAAGACTGGTATATTTTCAAAGACATGAAATTTTAAATCAGGCTCCATTACACTTTTGCTGTGTAGCAGTTGTTTTGTTTTTGTTTTCTATATACCCATGGATTTTTTTTTTTTTTTTTTTTTCAGAAAAAGGGGAGATCCAAGCTGCAGGAGGGTTTGTTGGCAAATACACAACTCCTGAGGGACTGACTGTAAGTTCAGTGCTTTGGTCATTCTCAAGAATTCTTGGATGTACAATTCAAGTTTCATTTTGGGGATGAAATTGTGCTGCCGGGGGAGTAATTTTTACATGATTATAGTTGTAAGTGTGAAATTCTAAAATACTGAAAACTATGTACTTTGAAGGATGTGTTGGAGGAGAAAAGGGGATGGGATAAGTTTTGTTTTTTTTGTTGTTGTTTTTTTTGGATGGGGGGTGTTGTTGCTGGGGTTTTTTGTTCTTTTTTGAGGTGGTGTGAGATTCTTGTGGTGTTTGAGAAAAGATTTTAATAAACTTCCCAGAAGACATGCTGTGGAAACATTGGTCAGTTTCCATGAACATTTGTGAAGTTGTTTATTGTGCTGTTTATCCACAAACCTCACTCTTCTTGATGCAGGAGTATTTTGTGGAGTGCAGTGCAGCAGAGAAACCACTGGTTGTGTTACACTTCCTACACAACCTCAAGTTCCGTCAGGTTCTCTGCTTCACCAACAGTGTGGAATCCACTCACAGGTCAGTCTTGTGTAAAGAATCTGTCTTCTGCTCTGTGCTGACTGGTTTTACCTTGGCTGCTTTGCCTTTTGAACTCAGTTAAACATTTATGTCAGTTTGCACATTAAAAAACAAAAATTCATGCCCTATTTTTGGAAGAGCTGGCTGGCCAGTGGCATGAAAAGGAGCAGTGTGTAGCCAAGGAGCAGTGTGTAGCCAAGAGAGAAATGGGCGGTGCTGTAAAACCAGTGGCACGCTGTACCCAGAATTTCGTCACAGGAATTAACAGCACACAGTGATTTTCCATGGGCTCGGACATCGGTCACAGTTCGAGTTCGAGTCCTAATGCCATGGGCCCTCTCAGGACAAATGCCCGATTAAGGCTTTGCTGTTGGGGGCCATTGTCAATAGATTTTCATTAAACGCGGACATATTCATGCCAACAGAAAACTTCGTTTTTTCCAGTAAAACACATAATTTTCTGATTCATTTGGCTATCACTACACTTGGCAAAGTCAGTGCAGATTTTTCTTTTTCCTAAAGGGTGTGTGTGTGTGTGGGGGGGGGGGGGGGGGGGGGGGTCCAGGCGGAGTGCTATTGAATTTGTGTTGCTGACATTACCATAGATTTTTTTTTTTTAATTATTGCAAAAGCTGTGACATTTTTTTATTTGGAGGGGTAGAAACCCATAAAGTGAATGGCCCTTTTTACACAGCTGTTTGTTTTGTCGACCATTGCTTGCTTTGTTCATCAGGTTGTATCTATTGGCAAAGCTGTTTGGAGGCATCAAAGTGTGTGAGTTCTCATCTCGTCAGCAAGGCGAACGGCGTAAGAAGATCATCAGACAGTTCGCTAACGGGAAGGTTGATCTGTAAGTGGTTTTGACTTCACTGCCGCTGCCAAGGTTGATAATGGCGATGTCTTTATATATCAATATACCTGCCACTTGGTACAGGTCAGCCCTGCTCAAAGATGGCCCGCCATATCTGGCATTCTTGGAATATTCATGAGTGTGATAAAAAGAAGTTTTTCTTGATATCTTCCTACTGAACAATTTTTTCGGAGATAGCATGGGCCTACGTGAAAGTAAAACACACAACAAAGTCCACATCGTAATCAAGAGGTGGTAACAAAATATAAATTTATCATCCCATATTTTTTACTCTGTAAACTCTTACAGCAATTTGTACAGATGTCACTTTTTTTCCTCCCTTATGTTTTTTTTTTTTTCACAGGCTTGTTTGCTCAGATGCAATGGCACGAGGCATGGATGTGGAGAATGTGAAGTGTGTGATATCCTATGATAATCCGCCTTACATCAAAACATACATCCATCGTGTTGGACGCACAGCAAGAGCTGGCAAAGCTGGCACCTCTATCTCCCTGTTGGAAAAGAAAGAGGTTGGTCCTGTTTCATTATATTACTAGCAAGCATGACAGTTGATGGAGGGGAGGGAGGGGGGGAAGATCTATGCAGCCTCAATCACATCCTAAATGTTTTCCCAGCCTAGAACAATTATAGATGGTGGTGTTTTATCTGCCAAGAAACGTGCGTGTGACTTGATGCCATTTGGTTTCAGTTTTGGGCTTTTTTTGTTCATTTCCTGTCCAATATTTTATTTGCAGATTTTCCATTTCAAGCAAATGATGAGAGATGCTGGCAAATGGCCAAGGATACGAGAGATGAAAGTTGGGCGGCAGGCACTGCGCCCTCTGGTGGAACCATTCCAAGCAGCTCTTCGCCAGCTTCCTGACATTCTGAAAGTAAAGCCTCCCATCTCATGTTTTCTATACAGTATTGCACATAGTTTGTAACTATGCCTGTTAGGTAAGTATGTGGTCAGTGCAACCATTTCCTCATAGGAATTCGGAGTGAACAGAAAAACACTCGCAGCAGATGGGGCGGCTAGATTCCATGTAGAGTATTTCACATCGAACAGTTTTAGCTGTGGTGAAAAAATTTGAAAGACAAGCAGATGAGCCCTGTGTACGCCTGTATGTGTGTGTGTGTGTAAGTTGGTACAACTTTTTTTTTTTTAAATTTCTGTTTTTAGGACATATACATATATACATGCCACAGACATTTATAGACATTTATAGACAACAGACCTTACATAGATGGACATATCAAGTGTGTGTGTGTGTATGTGTGTGTGTGTGGTACGCTAATTTTTTTATTTTTTTTTTCACAATGTCCACAATATGTAACTAGCCATGATCTGAAATCAGCCCAAAAACGTTGCACATGTCGACAATTCCAAAATAGGTGTGTTATGGTTTCATCTTCAAAGTCACAGAACGTACACAGTGGTGATTGGACGATTTTCCATAAACAAAGGTATCTTTTAGTTGGAAGTATTCGGTGCAATAGTCTATACTGAAACCATCGGAACTGTGGGTCTTGTGTACCACAAGTTGGTACAACTTGGCAGTCCCATACTGGAGTAACAGAAATTCATGGGGTGCATGTTGCCACAGTGCAGCGCCTCCCCTCCCCCACTACCCCTTTTAGTTCAGTATGTGTGCGTGTTATTCAGCAATATGGTGAAGCAGATATGATTGTTGCACTCTTTTCTATAGTTCTTGCTTTTTTTAATTTTTTTTTTTTTTTTTTTAATTGTGATTGCAGGGAGAAAAGAGGAAATGAGAAATGCCAGGTACTGACACTGGGTTGAATCCACTGAACTACTGGCAACTGACTGCACACACATTGCATGAATATTTTAAGCAGTGACATTTGAAATAAACGATGTAACATCGATGTTTTATGTGTGTTTGAGAGAGAGAGAGAGAGGGTGAGAGTGTGTGTGTGTATGTGTGTGTGTGTGGTACGCTAATTTTTTTATATATTTTTTTTAGCCTCAGTTGCATGCATGGATGCATCAGACTTGAGTTGGATTCTCAGCTTGCTCCTGCTTTTACATGTATTTCTTTTTTTTTAACATTTTTTTGGGTCGTGCATTCATTCTTCATTGGCTCTTTTTCCAAAGCAGTAATTATATTTCTTCATGGTACGCTAATACTTGTATAACTCTGTAAAGGGGTACCCATTGATTAAGAAATGAGGGAGAGAAAAAAATTGACGACTCCAGGCCCGTCCTTGGTATGATCAGGGATGATACTACACACTTCTTAAATACTTGAATACATTTAAACCCTTCCAAAAAAAAGGTGGGGGGGGGGGGTAATAAAAATGATAAAATGTGCTTCAAATTAATAACGAACTGGAATATTTAGCTGTACGCGTGCTTTTGTGGCTTCCCTCGTTGTGTAAACGCACTTCAAAGGCAAAAAGTTAGTCATGTTTGCTGGTGGCTACTGAACGTGCAAAGGGACATAATTTTCATTACTCCCCTTGGTTAAAGGGACGTCACTCGTTAAAAAATAATTTTAAAAAAAAACTACACGGTGTGGGATCACATCTGCCGTCGAGAATCGGTTATTGAGTTAAAAGTACGGTAAATACCTCTGTCCTCCACTACGCATAATTATTACACCCTAGGTGTAAGCTGGCTATCTGAAGTAGAAAAGAAATACTCGGCATGCAGCTGTCCTATATCCGCGTTGCTGGCAGATGGACGTCACAAAACTTGAGATTCCTCACATCTGTTTACTGTTGCAACAACACATTTCCCTTATTTATGCTGTTGTATAGACCAATATCTCTTTCAGAGTGTCGTAATTGTAACCAGAGAGGTGCGTAATTTCTTCACTCTTCATGACAAAACTCTACACACGTTTTCATACTGTTAGTGTCAAGTTTTAGTTAAAACTAATAAAACTTAAACACACACACACACAGCGCGCGTATACATCGGTGAATTCAGTTTCGATTTTTGATTTCACCTGACCATGTTCTCTTAATCTTCCCTTTTTAGCAGTCACTATGGCAACAGGTAAATGCAACGCAGTGCAGCAGAAGATACCGTGTGTGTTTGTGATTGGAGTGCAGAATGAACCATCTAAGAAACGTGCTAATCAGCAGTTCAAGGTAACAGCAACCGATGTTCTTAATCCGGAAGTGGTCACCAGTGACATTGAGCATGCAGTGGCAACAGAGAAAGTGGACGGAACCTGCTGTCTTATAGACATCTATCAAGGTAAATTGTTAGTTTGCCCCCCATCCAGCAAAACCAGCAAACTGTTCTTCCAGTAACAGAAGTTGATTCATTTTGCACAGCAGATTAGTTCTAAATTATTGTTTCTAAAATGGGTGGGTGAAATGACTGTATACCTTAGTGAAACTGTCAATTACTTACTATGTGTTTGAGGCATGTTTTTCGTTTCGTACTGAGTATAGTTGCATCTTGATCATAACTAAAACGTTTTTCTTTGTTAATTAGGCCAGCCATGGATGTGGGCCCGCCTGGATCGAAAACCCAACAAAGCAGGTGACAAGAAATTCCAGCGTTACCAGACCCAGCTCAGAGCATGGAGGGAGTCAGGGGAAACGGGGGAACCTCCCACACTCCAGTGGGATGTGCACAAAGATTTTAAGGTATAAATTTACCTTTTTCAATAGACATGATAGGAAATGTAGTTTGTGAGCAAAAAACAAGCATTAGCTGGCTTTAACATACTGTGGTATTGTCAGTTCACAACAAAAGCATGTCCTTCACAGATGTGCGTCATTTACGCAGAGATTTCAGATTCTTCTGCAGAAATTTTGAAGCTTTTTGACATTTATATTACAAAATGGCCCTCTGAATTTTACAGAGAGGGTCAAAATGACCCTCAATTTTGAAAGTTGTAAGGAACACTACCTCTCTTTTGAATATCATGACCTTGCTTATGCCTGTTCAAGTATTCTGCAAAATGTGGATAAAATATAAAAGGGAGTAATTTTTTTTTTCCAAAGTGCACACAAGTGAACAAGAAACAGGTAATTCATACACCACCATTGAAATCATGCTTTTTATGCTTTGAGAGCATCCATATCTTTGTGTGTAAGTGTACAAGGGGTTGCAGAGCTAATTGATTATGACTTTCAGGAGGTGCCAGAAAACTGGATACCTGCGTCAGGTATCAAAGTGGTAGATGGAGTCCCTCAGCCTGACAACATTGGACACACCCCTGGTAAGAACATTATTATAAGTTGTGCAAGTGTTATATAATGTTAAATATACTGTGTCGTACATAATTCATAAACATTCATCACCTACACCTTTTTTTAAAACTCAGGCACTTAAACTGCTTCATTGTTCATTGCCATTTTGTGCACTTTTTTTTTTTAAGAGCAGCTTTCGTAGTTTTCAATCAGTGTTTTGTCAAATTCCATTGTACTGTAGACATATATATGAGCTTGAGCTTTCATGCGTTGCTGCACAGAATGAAATAGTCAGTACTGATGTCAATGTGTCTCTCGAAATCTTCACACCATTTTCTCACAGGTTGGGTACCAGTGGAAAGAAAGTCAAGACAGTATTGCTGGCACCTAGCATCTGTGGATTTGGACCAGGGGTTTGGGCTAGTGCTGCGTGCCAATGAGGACAACTCAGGACTTCTTATAGAGTGCACCCCCCTGTCACAGCTGTGTAGGAAGACTTGCGAACTCATTGGTACCAACGTGAATGGGAATCCCTATGGTACTGTGAATTTTCCATTTTCTTTCTTTTAACCTTCTGCCGTATTGATGCGTCACAGGTGTAATTGCACTCACACTTTTTTTTCAAAATAATGTCTGTAGCTCAATCCGTTTTCACGCTAGATCCACAAAACTTCATGACTTTGTCAATAAGGGTATTGGTGGAGTGCTCAGCAAAACTTGTATGATTTTGTTTGTAAATAAACAAGTAAATAAATAGAGTTTTCACAATGAGGTGCCCCCGATTACGGAAAATACACCACACGAGTTTGTTGATTTCGACCGTAAAACTGCGAGTTTTAACGAGCAGTTTTACGGTCGAAATCAACAAACGAGTGTGGTGTATTTTACGTAATCGGGGGCACCGAATTGGGAAAATTATTTATACCACGTCCCTACCTGCATTTCAAGTCTTTGATTTGAAAGCTGACATCGGCAATCCAAATGCTTCACGCGACATCACTGACTGAGGTGCTTTACCTCGCTTTGTCCATAGGCTTTGAGGAGTCAGCTTTTCCGTTTCGAAGCCTCCGTCTTAGTAGAGAACTGGAACTAAGCTTACGCTTGTCACAAACACGACCGCTTGTTGATAACACGCAGCAAAAGATCAACAATTCCACGTCAAGCGACAGGCAAAGCTCCTTCGTCCCCATTTCCGTACGAAGTCGAACTACGTCATGTCGTGACGTAAATTATTCTTTAGTCCCTTTTCGCGTCATATTGTGACGCAAATCCTTTCACCAGAACACACTGCTGGAACACTGCTAGGGGTAATACCTGTTCACTCTTTAAGGCGATGTCACACTGAAAACAAGTTTCCCTGCTACGGTCAAGACATTCCTACCTTACTAGACACCCTTTTCTTGTATGTAGAACTTCAATGCGTATGAAATACCTCTGGATGGGGTTTCTGGGTAAAGTCGATGTCTCTTTTCCTTAAACATACATGTTGACTGAGCGGATACGGGAAGGTGTCACTTGACACTCCGCACGGCGGCTTTCATTGGTTGAAACACAAAACATGTTTTCGGATTTTAGGGCAGGCTCTAAAACTGAAAACACGATCGAAACAGTGTTTTGAAAACATTGTTGTGAAGTATGTCACACGACAAAACTCACTGTTTCGCAGCGAAACATCTGAAAACAATGTTTTCAAGTGTTTTTGCCCTCTCGTGTGACATGGCCTTTAGGTACAGCCATAAAATACACGCGTGGTTGTCATGGGTACAATGTTTATACCACATGTGGTGAATTATGGATTTTATACCATGACTTGTAATAGTGGTAGAGTGGTATAAAGAACAAAAATGTGTAACCCTCCCTGTACATTGTGGGTGCAATACCAACCACACTTTTTAAGGAGTTTCAATGGTAGAGTCAGGTAAACATACGTGTAACTATAAAACAAATTTATACACAAAAGTAAAGAAACAAATTGAAATATCAACACTCTGAAACTGCGCATACTATTGGAATGGCGTGCTGCTATGATATCGGTCCCAGCAATATGAGTGAAAAACGCTTTATCTGACAAATTTTTTTTTTACTTGTATCACATTTCTGTATACAACTGGCCTATACAGAGCATCACATTAGTGTGTGTGTAAGCAATTTTGATTTAATTCAGTTCAGTTCCTTGTGAGTTTGCACCCATGATGTCTTGCAAGGGATGTTTTTTACCTCCTTTAAAAGCATGGGTGCATTCGCACCTATGATGTACAGGTGACACGTTTTTCGGCGATGGCCAAAGATTAACAGAATAGAAATTCAGAATAGAGTGATTCATTCACCAACACCAAAAATGTGGTAAACAAGAACAAAGAAACATTGCTGTAACAGCAATGTGTAGTTACTATTGTGCCGTGGAATTTGGTTCTTTAGGTCTACCTGAAACTATGTCTATGATTTTTTGCCCTAGGTTCTTTAGAAATTCATGACAAGTTTTTGTTCTGTCCCCACGTTTTGACATGGAACTCTGTCCTTAGGTATTGGAAGCAAACAAGAGCCTGCACATTTTCTAGTGGCGCATGGTTCACTGCCTGTTATCTGCCCGTCTCCTGTCAATGGTCCAGCTCTGCGTGAATGGTTTGAGGTGGATGAAGAAGATGGCAGCAGCCGGGTTGAAGGCATAGTTTGGCACTGTCCTTCTGGGATGCTGTTCAAGGTAAAACAGTTTGCATACTTCCGTTCCAGTTGCAGACTTTTCCCAGACGCTTAAATGGGCTTTTCATTTTACCAATAAACTATGCCATTTTAAAATTCTCCACATGAAGCTGATATGCAGAGTAAGAAATTCATCCATTTAATTAAGTGCCCACGTTGATGTAATGCCTAGCTGCATGTAACATACCTGTCCTGTGATTCACTTTCCCAGCATGAGGCTGAAAAGCTGCTTGGTGACCCATTGTCCCACCGTCATTTTTTGGTTTTAATTCTTTTATTATTATTATTCAAACTTGTCAGTTTTCATTCTGCTCTTGTTCTCTTCTCAAAGGGGGGGGGGGGGCAATACAGTGTTCTTTTAACTCTGGTCTTGCAGAGTTAATTTGTCCTGTACTGAAAAAAACTTAGAGGTAGTCTGGAATATTCCATTCTCAGCAAAACCATGGTTAATAAATCCTCACATTATATTACAGCTGCACCGTAACCATCTCAACCTGTCCTGGCCGGTGAGAAATCCACAACTGTCACAAAGGCCAGTGAGGATCTCCGTGGATTCAGCAAAGTATTCTATTGACATGGACACAAAATCGCAGTTCTCTGTGCTCGCTGCTGTACATGACCAGGCAGCTGAAAAACTCTGTGAACTGGACAGTCTTTACGCTGGTGAAAGATAGCAGCATGTTGTGAAAGATATAGCCATCATTCATTTACCGCTAACCTAAACATGACGGATACTGGATAGTACAGTCAAACCTGTGTAAGGCGGTCACCCAAGGGACTGGACCAAACTGACCGCCTTAGACAGGTGGCCGGGTTGTCCAGGAAGGCATGTCAACAGCTAGCATGTCACCCAATGAATACTCTAGCGGTGCACGTGTTACGAGCAAACAACAGGGCTCGCCTAAAGCTCTCTATACACTTGAAAATACGTGTTTGGGGTCCTTTTTATTTATTTTTTTATTGCACACCGTTTGATTTCAAACAAACAGATCAGCAGGTGATCGACTGACGATGCAACAAAGCAACAACAAGCTTCCTGCTGACAGCGGATTCACGCACATTAACACGTCGTCGTCTCAATCGGAAGCAATAGAAACGACAAACAGGGTGACAACACCTTCACCTATTCGTACACCTTGCAAGTTGATCGGTTTACAAACACAAAGCTGACCGCTTCCTATAGACCTCATACTGATTGCAAAGCAATCAAAAGGACGCCGCTAACAGCCACCCCCTCGCCCCCACCAATCCCCCGGCTATTCACTCGGAGGGGGAGGCGCGTGTCAGTGAGCAACGGCGTGGCTAATCCTGGCTTGTCAAGCAGTTAGGCAGTCTGTCTTGTCAGTTGAGAACACAGCAGGGGTCCGAAGGCGGTCACTACACAACAAAGTGACTGCCTTGTACAGTGTGAAAGGTCGTTTGGGACTGCCAAAATAGGTGGCACGACCACGTTAGACAGTGACCTGGTTATACAGTGCATATATAGAGGGAAAACGCTCGGGGATCCTCTGGGGTGACCGAGTTAGACAGTGGCATGGCTTATACAGGTGACCGCCATGGCAGGTTCGACTGTATCATTGGTGCTGTTTTGTTTCAAGGGCCATTCAGTAAAAAAAAAAAACCCTGGCAGTTTGAACAGAAAAGTGGACAAAGCCCCTGTTATTGAAAATGCCACGGTGAAGTTGTTTTACAGTGTAGTACAGAAGAAGAAGAAACAGGTTGATTAGTGCTAGCATGACCATGAACTTCTGTTGTGTTTCTTCAGCTTTTCCGGCTCTAGGTCTGAACATATTTTTCATAGCTGTTATCAGTATCATAGGAGCAATTTTCAAAGTAAGTTACTTTTCATTGTTTCTCACGCGTATCTTTAATAAATGTTGAGGTTACGTTACTTTTGTTCGTTCTTATTCATGCCGTTTCATTGTAACCTAGAATACAGAAAAACATTACACAAATATCAAATACAGATGTGACTTTCCTTTAAACATACATGAGGGCAGTGTTACTGTCCAGAACAGTCCTGTTCAGTTCTACAGAGGTTAAGACACTTGACTGAATGAAGCTGACCATTAATACCAACAGTGCCAGATTTAGTATGTGAATGATGCTTAGTGTGTATGTTCTCACAGATAAAGAGAATGAATGATGAACTCTGGTGGACACTCGGACTAATATGACACCAAAATCGGATTTTGGACAAATTTTATTCACCTTAAATAACATTTGTCAACTAGTTCCCCCTGAGTGTCAGTTCCTCTCTGGCATTTTTGTACAATTATTGCGGTTGGATGCATCCAACCATATGCCCCTGTAAGCAGCACTCAATCAAAACAGTAAAAAAAATAGTTGTCAATTGTTCAACAAGTCCACAGCTGTGTTGTTGATAGTCTGAAGAGGGAAAAAAAATCAAAGTGCTTCCAATAAAATGTATTGAGCCCTCTGTAGCACATAAAAAAATTTCCACAAAAATATTTCGTACAAGCTCCACAACAATATAAACGCTGCATGATGTAACAGGTCTGTGATGGGAACTCGCATCACGTGTTCTGATGTACACTGTATAAGTTACCTCTTCTCTCTACCTCATCTGATGACACTTCACTGTGGCCCACTGAAGCAAGCAGATGGTAGTGAAAATGACACTACATACATGTTCAGTATTTTTGTCTTTGGCTTCTCGTTCCAATTTCCATAGCAATATTAGCATAGCATGTGTAATATGACACATGTATGTTTTATAAATTTGCATGTATAACAATAACAAAAATCATTTCCAAAATAGTGTACTACCTCTCCATATGAAAAGATTAAAACTGTGGAGATTGACCACTGTAAAAATGAAAATAAAAGGGAAAAACATTGCCTGTGTAAAAAGGTAAAGAGAAAACTTGTTCACGTATTAATGTTGCATAAAATGTATGCGGTACCAGACCACAGACCCCAGCAATGGCAGTACATTGTATAAGTACAATGGCATTTTCACAAAAAACAGCAATTAAACACACATGCACACTGTACTTAATGCAAACTCCGGCAGCATGACTTGAGGGCACACCACATTGTCAACTGACACAATTCACATCACATTGTCAGCTGACACAATTCAAAGCAAATTTACACAGTTCCACAAAAACCACACAAGATTTCACCAGGTAATCAACCTGGTTGAGGTCCCACAGGACACCTCTGCCATTTGCTGTCAAACATCAAAGTAGGTATATATACCAAAACAGTAAAACAGATTGCTCAAGCATATATACATGGCATTAGGCTGTACAATTATGTCCTTTTTTATTGCACTGGTGTTTTTAAGCCCAAACACCCAAGAAATGTAAGAAGACTTTCAGAGTCTTCCAGTACCTACCAGATAGACAAATTTGCACACACACATGAATTTGCACACAGAACAGTTACATAGTACAATGTTCACAGCACCAAAAAATTAAAAATCTTAAAAAAGATGACGGAATACCAGTTGGTAGTACAGGTGTACATGTGCATACGGTGAAGAGATTTTCATAAAGCCCTAAAATGTGCAAATGATGTCCCGCCAGTAGTGTGTCAAAAGTTGCATTGATATGACATGAAAGTGGCAAAGATTTATGTAACAATGTAAATTATATTATATATATATATATATATATTACCACATACAGCTTTACCGGGTATCTAACTGTACTGCAATGGCACAGCAAGGACTGCGTTTATCGTACAGCATTTAGTAGTCAGATATGCCGTGGAGGATGATACACCTTGCATGGACAAGGGCTAATGAAACACAGCTTGCCCATGACGTACTGATTCACTTCAAGTTCAGACATGTCACTGCGCTTCAGTCGACGCCGGAAAAAGTCAATGCAGATACTCTCCAAAGTGTAAACTGAAACAATATAAACATGTTCATGGTCACACACTTGAATCTATGAACTGCACAAGTTTCACAGTAGTGGAACAAAAAGTTACCGTGCAAAGGAAAACCACGTTTTCAGGTTTCTGCCAAGCACCTCACCATCTTTTTAATGCAGAATATTCTGTAACCAAACTGTGGCCAGAGTTCATCAATATAACTTTGTTGCTCAAGTTTTCAGTAGAAACTACAAAACTAGAGAGGCAGAAGCCTCCATGGCTCCCTTGTGACACAGGTCAAGGTCATTCACAAGAGTATGTTTGTAAAGCTCTTATCACTATCCATTATCATGCCAAGTAAAGTGTCTCTGGCGCTCTGAGTCCCTGGCAATATTACAATTTTCCCCGAAACAGTTTGTATGGCCTTGACCTTTGGTCAAGGTCACTCAAATGAGATCTCATCAATGTCTATCGTCATGCCAAGTTCAATGCCTCTAGTATTTGTAGTTCCCCTGAAAAACGGTAATGTTAAAATTCATAACAGACAGCTTTAATGACCTTGACCTTCAGTCAAGGT
This sequence comes from Batillaria attramentaria, assembly GCA_018292915.2. NCBI lineage: Eukaryota > Metazoa > Mollusca > Gastropoda > Batillariidae > Batillaria > Batillaria attramentaria. The sequence goes on from JACVVK020000255.1 coordinate 511,941, forward strand.
CATTCAGAAAGGTACGTCTCAATGCTGTCTATCATCATGCCTCGTTTGGTGCCTCTACTGTTTGTTGTTTTGCACAAAATGCCAAGGTGAAAGTTTCAAAAAAACTGCTTGCATGGCCTTGACCTTGACAAAAGGTCACTGAACACAGGTATGTCTGTAAAGCTGCTGCCAATGTCAATCATCACACATAGTTTTAGGCCTCTGATCCTTCTAGATTCTGAGAAAATGCAAATGTAAAATTTCCCAACAGACTGTTTTAATGACCTTGACCTTGAGTCAAGGTCATTTAAGATGGTACGTGTGCATAGGTCTTATCACTGTCTATCACTAGTATCAGCATGCCAGGTTTGGCACCTCTGCTGTTTGTTGTTTTTGAATGACCTTGACCGAAGGTCAAGGTCATTAAAGCTGTCTGTTGTGAATTTTAACGTTACTGTTTTCGGAGGAACTACAAATACTAGAGGCATCAAACTTGGCATAATGAGAGACATTGATGAGATCTCATTTGAATGACCTTGACCAAAGGTCAAGGCCATACAAACTTTTTGGGAAAATTGTAATATTGCCATGAACTCAGAGCGCCAGAGACACTTTACTTGGCATGATAATGGATAGTGATAAGAGCTTTACAAACATACTCTTGTGAATGACCTTGACCTGTGTCACAAGGGAGCCACGGAGGCTTTTGCCTCTCTAGTTTTTTATTAATCGAACAAGTTTACCGAACCGTGAACCAAGCAAACCAGTTAAAACCTGAAACCGGTTAAAACCTGAAACCGGTAAAACCGAACCCAATGTCTACATGTCGGCATTTTCAGCAGAAACCAGCATTTTAACTTATTTCAAGGAAAAAGACAACTTTATTTTATTTTTTGTTTTTATTGGCTCCCTTGTGTAACAATGGGAGTCTATGTATTAACCCTCCGTCGTCTGTCTGTCTGTCTGTCTGTGTGTGTGTGTGTCCAGAAAACTTTAATGTTGTCATTTTCTCAGAATCTACAAACAGCAGAGGCACCAAACTTGGCATGCTGATAGACAACCACAAGACCTTTCAAAACATGTCATTTTGAATGACCTTGACACAAGGTCAAGGTCACTAAAGCTCTCTGAAAATTTTACATTAACATTTTCTCATAATCTACCAACACCAGAGGTTTTAAACTTTGCATGATGATAGACATTGATAGGAACTTTACAGGTATACATGTAGTTAGTGGCCTTGTGTCAAGGTCAAGGCCATACAAGCTATTTTTGTGAAACCTTAACATTGGCATTTTCTCAGAAAGGTAGGTCTCATTGCTATCATCATGCCTCGTTTGGTGCCTCTACTGTTGTTTTGGAGAAAATGCCAAGGTTAAAGTTTCCAAAAAAAAACGCTTGCATGACCTTGACTAAAAGTCACTGAACACAGGTGTGTCTGTAAAGGTGCTGCTAATGTCAATCATTGCACGTATAGTTTGACGCTTCTGATTCTTCTGGATTCTGAGAAAATGCAAATGTAAATTTTCCCAACAGGCTGTTTTAATGACCTTGACCTTGAGTCAAGGTCATTTAAGGTGGTATGTGTGCATAGGTCTTATCACTGTCTATCAGCACACCCCCAAACACCCACCCACCCTATCAGCACGCCAGGTTTGGCACCTCTGCTGTTTGTCGTTTCTGAGAAAATGCCAATGTTAAGGTTTCACAAAAATAGCTTGTACGGCCTTGACCTTGACACAAGGCCACTAACTACGTGTATATATCTGTAAAGTTCTTATCAACGTCTATCACCATGCAAAGTTTAAAACCTCTGGTGTTTGTAGATTACGAGAAAATGCCAATGTAAAATTTTCAAACAGAGCGCTTTAGTGACCTTGACCTTGAGTCAAGGTCATTCAAAATGTTTTGAAAGGTCTTGTGGTTGTCTATCAGCATGCCAAGTTTGGTACCTCTGCTGTTTGTAGATTCTGAGAAAATGACAATGTTAAAGTTTTCTGGACACACACACACACACTTACAGAGACAGACGGACGGAGGGTTAACCTTCGCCAGCTGTCGTGGGTCCGTGTGGCCCCAGAACGGTGTTTAACTGCAAATATCTCTTAAACTAGATGGAATTTTTTTAATGAGCTTTTAAAAATGCCTCAGGCACCTGAAAAACTGTTATGTCCTAAAAGATCATTAAATTTAAGCGAGAAGTAAATAAATAAATAAAAGTCAAAGTTTTTGTACCTATGGAAGACATCGCGGGGCCGTGCGGACCCATACTTCTCAAAGAAGAAAAAACGAGCATATCCTTCCGAGGACATCGTGGGGCCGTGCGGACCCACGATGTCATTGTGAGACTGAAGTACAGGAAGTGGAGTGCTCGCATCTTTTCCATCATGGAGGCCTTGAGCTATGAATTTGCTGAACACGGGTAGGTTTTTCTCCCATATCCTGTTGTTCTGTATCATGTGCACTCAATAAACCGTGCGTTCTTTCTGTAAGCCTTGGCTTTGTTTATCAACAATTTCACATGGTCCATTTCTCTGCACGAAGTGCCAGTGTACCACCAGGCCTGCAGCACATTCTTTGGACGTGGGCGAGAACAAGAAAGCCGTGTATAGAGCTCTCTGGGCAAGCCCGAGTAGTTAGTTATTTAGAGCCCCTGGCTCCAAGTTGAGCATAGGCCATCGACAACCCTTCGCCATCGCACTCTGTTCTGGGCTATTTTTGCCACTCCAGTCCAGTTGGTCCCCTCCTTATATAGCTCTGCCTCAGTGTCCCGCCTCCAGCTGTTGCGAGGCCGGCCTCTCTTCCTTTTCCCCTGCGGGTTCCATGTCAGGGCTTGGCGTGTGGTGCTGGATGCTGGCTTCCTGAGGGTGTGTCCAATCCAGCCCCACTTCCTCCGCAGGATCTGCTTGGCCACTGGTTCCTGCCCCGCTCGCTCCCACAGCTCTTCATTCCGGATCTTCTCTGGCCATCGGATGTTGAAGATGCGCCTCAAACAGGTGTTGAGAAATGTCTGGATCTTCTGGATCTCCTCCATGTTTCGCATCCATAGAGCAGAACTGACTTCACGTTAGAGTTGAAGATGCGAAGTTTGGTTCTTATGCTGACAACTTTGGATGCCCAGACGTTCTTCAGCATGACCATTGCTGCTCTTGCCTTGCCGATTCTGGCTGTGACGTCTCGGTCTGTGCCTCCCTGTCCATCAACCACACTCCCCAGGTAGACAAAGGACTCTACCTCCCTGATGGGCTCTCCGCCGACTGTGACTGGTGTGTTGGCAGTGGTGTTGATCTTCATCAGCTCAGTTTTCCTCCTGTTGATCTTGAGCCCTGTTTCGGCTGATGTGGCTTCCAGGCACGTAGTCTTGGCCTGCATCTGGCTGCGAGACAGGAGCGGCAGGTCGTCCGCAAAGTCGAGGTCATCAAGCTGCGTCCAGAGTGTCCATTGTATCCCGTTTTTCCTGCCTGCTGTAGTGGTCTTCATGATCCAGTCGATGACCAGGGGGGAGGAACGGGGACAACAGGCATCCCTGGCGGACTCCGGTCTTCACCTCGAAGCGTTCTGACGACTGGCCGGCATGGGCAATCCTGCAGCTCATGTCTTGGTATGTGCACCGGATCAGGGAGATGATCTTCCCGGGAACTCCATGTGCCTTAGCAGCTTCCACAGCGCCTCTCTGTCTACACTGTCGAAAGCCTTCTCATAGTCTATGAAGTTGACGTAGAGGGGGGAGTTCCACTCCAGTGACTGCTCAACAATGATGCGTAGGCTGGCGATCTGGTCAGCGCAGGACCTGTTCCTGCGAAAGCCCGCCTGCTGGTCTCGGAGCATGGGGTCGACTGCCTCCCTCATCCTCTCCAGTAGAATTCTGTTGAGAACCTTGCCTGGCACTGACAGGAGCATGATCCCTTGGTAGTTGCTGCAGTCCCTGAGGTCCCCTTTCTTTGGCAGCTTGATGATGATCCCTTCTTTCCACTGGGCTGGCACCTCTTCCTTCTCCCAAATCTTGCTGAATAGGCTGTGCAGCATGTTGACGGCTGTCTCTGTGTCTGCTTTGATGGCTTCTGCTGGTATCTCGTCCGGCCCTGCAGCTTTCCCATTTCTCAGTGTCATGATGGCTTTCCTGATCTCCGCCTTAGAGGGCTTGTCGCAGTTGATGGGTAGTTCTGTCTCTGCTGGTGGGATGTCTGGTGGTGTTTCAGGGATGGGGCGATTTTAGAGCTCCCTGAAGTGTTTTGCCCATTGCTTCAGCTGTTCAGTCCTCAGTTGTTGTCAGTGGGTGCCCGTTCTTGTCCTTCACTGGTTTGTCTGTCTGCTGAAATTTGCCCGCGAGCTTCTTGGTCACCTGGTACAGGTCTTTTAGATTCCCTTGTCGGGCTGCTTCCTCTGCTTGACTGGCCAGGTTGCCGGTGTAGTCCCTCTTGTCCTTCCTGGTGCTCCTCTTTACTCCTCTGTCAGCTGCTGTGTATTCTTCTTGTGCCTTTGCCTTAGCTCTTTTTGTTCGGCTCGTGTTCAGTGCAGTTTTCTTCTCTTTCCTAACTTCCAGCTTCTGGATGGTATCAACAGAGATCCATTCCTTGTGTTGGGTCTTCGCTTTCTCAGGACCTCTACTCATTGTCGTGCCAGAGTTTCTTGCTGTGTTCCCACTGTGTCTCGATATCCATCCACTGTCTTCTATCAGGTCTTGCAGTGGCTGGAACCTGTTGGAAAGGCTGATCCGGAATGCTGCTTGTGTGTCTGTGGTCCTGAGTAGTCCAACGTTGTACCTGGTCCATGTGTTGTTGGCGTTGGTGTGTCTCTTAAGCCGAAGTCTCAATGTTGTTGCAAGAAGGTGGTGGTCTGATGATACATCGGCACCCCTCATCACGCGCACATCTCGCCACGATCTCCTGAACTTCCGGCTGATGCAGATGTGATCAATCTGGTTCTCCGTGACATGGTCCGGTGATCTCCATGTGGCCTTGTGGATGCGCTTGTGTGGGAAGATGCTGCCTCCTATCACTAGCTGGTTCAGGGCACAAAAGTCTGCAAAGCGCTCACCATCTTCGTTCATCTGTCCCAGTCCGTGTGTTCCCATGGTGTCCTCGTAGCCTGTGTTGTCTGATCCGATCTTGGCGTTGAAGTCTCCCATCAGTATGGTCATGTCCTTGGCTCCTTCTCTATCTATCATTGTCTGCAGTTGTTGGTAGAAGTCATCTTCCTCTTCCACATCATTGGTGGGAGCGTAGCACTGGATGATGTTCAGCTTGATGTCTTTTTTCTTGGTGATGAATTTGGCTGTGATGATGCGGGAGTTAACAGGCTCCCAGCCGATTAGTGCCCGCTGTGCTTCCGGTGCCAGCATCAGGGCCACGCCCTCAGTGTGGGGGGCTCCATCCTCTGTGTGTCCAGAGTACAGCAATTGCTCTCCCGATGAAAATCTCAGCTCTCCTGTCTGTAGCCACCTTGTCTCACTCAGTCCCAGTACTCCAGTCTTGTAGTTCTTCATCTCTCTTGCTACTTGTATGGTCCTTCCTACTTCATACATTGTCCTAATGTTCCATGTGGCTACTCTCGTTGTCCTGGGTGTTAGAAAGGGGGTCGGCCTTGCAGCTTCCTTTCGGCTTTCACTGCAATGTGTCATAGGTCTCCGGCATGGAGACCCTTCCTCGCCCAGGTGAATGTTTTGGTTGGAACAACAATTCTACTCTGTTACAAATTTTGACATTTGCCCATTACCACCCCTCCCCCTCCTCCCCCCCCCCCACCCTTTACAAACAGACCGTCATTACTGTAAACTACCTTTCTCCACTACTATTTTTACAGTATGGGTCCGCACGGCCCCACGACGTCCTCGAAAGGATATGCACGTTTTTTTCTTCTTTGAGAAGTATGGGTCCGCACGGCCCCACGACGTCTTCGGAAGGGTATGCACATTTTTTCCCTCTGTGAGAAGTATGGGTCCGCACGGCCCCACGATGTCCTTCGTGTGTAGTAAATAGCGACGTCGTGCGAAGGTTAATACATGTACAGACTCCCATTGTTACAGAAGGGAGCCAAAAAATGGAAAACCGGTTTTTTCAGGGGACATAAGTCACATAACCAGCAATACCACGCCGCCGGAACTTCAAGCGGACGCGGAAAGTGAATGCGTCCAAATGTGGTTGTGCTTCATTTAAAAAAAAAAAAAAAAAAGGGATTCCATTGGCCATGGTTTGGCCGTTGAAGGGACTGCTTTTGTTGATGATGTTTGTTGTTTTTATTTTTGTTTCAGTTCTTGTCCGTTCTGCTATGGCCAATGTATTTTAATTCATGTATTGAAAACCATCGCCAGAATAAAGTTCTGAGTTTTATTTTGATCAGGCATAAATTAGGTTTGACTGGTAAAGGGATGTTCCGTCCTGCCAATCTGTTTTGTTAACCTTCCGGCTACGTCGCTAAAAAACTTCTTAGTCCTACATCGTGTGAAACAACTTACCCATGGTTTTTAAATAGGTAATTTTCGACTTATTCCTAGTCCTACGTCGTGGGAAACAAATTACCCATGGTTTTTATATAGGCAGATTGCAGCTTATTCCTAGTCCTACATCGTGGGAAACAAATTACCCATGGTTTTTAGAAAGGTAAATTTGAACTTTTTCCTAGTCCTACATCGTGGGAAACAAATTACCCATGGTTTTTATATCTATAGGCAATTCACAACTACTTCTTATTTATTGTTTAATTACTCTGCTAATTACAAGTTAAACAACACAATTTTTGGCATGAACATAGTCAAACCATTTATTGACAAAGTCATGAAATTTCAAAGGTGTGACATAAATATTGACCGAGATACGTTCATCTAAAGCAATGTGTGTGCAACTTTTTACCCACGACGTCGTCCGAAGGTTAAGGCAGTTAGGCTACTTTAAAAACTCTGCCTGGGATGTTGTTTCAAACATTCCCCGCTTTTCTCTTAATGTACGCGGATGTGGGAGAGTACTTGGTTAATAAACTGAGATTCGTTTTTATTAGCGCGTCTGTCTGTCTGTCTGTCTCTCTCTCTCTCACACACACACACACAAAGCTCAAGAGACATACAGTGAGTGATAGAGACGGCTAGGCCACTGATTAGTTCAGTAAAATGACGTATGGAACAGCCATTTGAAATGGCCGGAAAAGAAATACTAAACCACAGAAATTTTTATTTACAAATTACATTCTTTGCAAAGCTAGACACCAGCACAGGCTGGACAAATGTAATAGTGATCATTTTACGCACAAAACAACACAAAACGCACAGCCCATAGCCATAGCCGGTTAACCAGATTTTATACAGGTTTTCTCGTTGAAAAACCGGTTTTAAAAAACCGGTTCGAAATAAAACCGGTGCCACTCTCTAGTAGACATACGTTTTACAAAATAGTTCATAACCACCGACAAACTAACCAGAGACAAACTACTGAGTACTCCAATTGTAATAAGCAAGCTTTTAAAATGTGTTGAGATCGTCAGCCGCAATAGCTTTCAACAAATCATAAACGAGGGCGCGAGGTTTTCAGCGTAAAACCCTGAATGCTGTCCATGACAGGGGATTTGGTCTACTGGTTAAGGCATCCGACTTCGGATCCTGAGCTGCCGGGTTTGAGTCCCAGGTGGGCAGGAATATGGTGGGATTTTTCCTTCCCATATCGAGTCAAATCCATGTGCAGACTCGTTTGCGGTGCCTGTCTCGCCTTCGTGTACACACGCACGCACAAACATCAAGTGTGCACGCTAAAAATCCCATGTTCATCTTTCGAAGAAGTGTAGGCTGTGGCCGGTGGCGTGGTAAACAGAAATACTGTCGCACGCACCAGAGTGAATAGCAGGGTGGAGGTTTGCACACAAAGTAGCGCTTAACGGCAGCAGGCTTTCACTGCTTCGTCATCCAGCCCTGCGGCGCCGTGAGCATTTCGGCAGAGATGGATATGTGCGCCGAGGAGAAGTCTACCATACCATACCATACCATTAATGAATGGACAAACAGTCGGTGCAAACGCACCAATTACTAGTTACATGTGCCGGCATGCACAAGTTGAAGAGCGCTGTGACGAAACTGCAGCACTAATTTACCTGGGATGTGGATCCTGATGTTAACTGTCGGCATATCGTCTTCCGTTTCCTCGTCCTCTTCAACATTTTCTCGCGGAGGAAGCTTTGTCACATATACTTCCTCCCCTGAAAGACACAATTTCTGTCCCGTGTCAGAATCCAGTGCTACCCATGGATGCGTGACGTATGTGAGGATTTTCTTTAGTGACTGCGGAGGAGCTCGGTGGAAATAGCGAACGATCTTGCCGTTAAAGTCAACCCAGAATATATCTACATGCCGAGAAGAAGCATTGAAGAACGTAACGCGGACACGCACGCGGCTGATTTCAGATTTGACGCCCATGTTGACACATACACTTGTATGGAGTAGACCGGAACAGACACCTGCTGCAAGACACAAATAATTCCGGGTCATCAAGTACAAAGTACACTAAATATAGTACAAAATTTTTGCTCCTATTTAAATTTGTGTGCAGAGTTAAAAATGGCAATCTGGGCCTTTTTTGTTGGCTTTGTAAATCAGTTTTGTGCCAGGTAATAGTAAAATTAGGGGGAAAATGAGCCTAGCTTGCGGACTATTTGTATTCATGCGCGGCAGGCACAAGAGCCAGCAGACGACAGAGGAATGAGGGGGTGCGTGTGGTCGCTGCTTAATATTACCAAACAAGGAGGAATGGCCCCATCCCATAAATTTGTTTCTCCACATTTCAGTTGTCTTTTTATTGTTGCCGGTGGGATCCCCCCCCCCTTTTTTTTTTCAAGTCTGTAAGACCTAAAGAGTTCAGTTACTGAGTACGTAGACTGAGACCACGCCGAAGCAAGCCGGCCGAGGAATTTGGCTTGTGTTCAGCGAACACTTGCTCGGGCTCAGTTAAGACGCGCCTTAACACACACACTACAACTCTGTTTATTTGTTAGTTTTTTTTTTTAATCAGTTTTTTGTTAGCATAAACATTAACATTTTGCTGAGAAAGCTGGTGATCTTTAATAAGGTATTTGGAAAAGTACATGTTCAGTTGAGCCAAGGTGTGGATATGGTTTCATTAACAACACAAGCAATATTTATCAGATTACCAACATGTCATGTATTATTTGCCCATTTGGACTTCATATCTATATGCATCTGAACAAGAGTGAATTCATTGAATTTCATGTTGTACAATCACAGATGTACTGATGTGGGGTACATAATTTCTGTCAGTTTGAACACAACTTTATTAACAGTTATAAGCACTTTCCAAGGAACCAACATAACAACCAACATATGAAGACTAAAGGCATGAAGCAAACCAATTGCAAATACAGTCAAGAAATCAGCAGGAGAGAGAGAGTAACCAATAAGAAAGATGTGTACATGTACACAGTGCAAACATAACACTCCAAAATGCTGCTGAGATGTGTACCTGACCAAACTGTCATCAAAATTAACACTGAAATTCATAACAAATCTCTACACCAAATAATAATAAATGAAACCTCTGGCAAATAGCTTTATTGAGTACAGTATGATTTTTTTTTTTTTTTTTTTTTTTGTAAAGGTATCATATAATTAGCTGTTCTCTTTCATATCCGTCTTTCCACCGAAGATGTCCAGATGGATTCAGACAGCCACTGACTTCTGGACATCACTGCATTTCTTTCGCCGAGACCTTGTATCATAGGTGTCCTGACTCCCGCATAGATCAAACTCAGTCTGAAAAAGAAATACTACTATCAAGATTGGTTGGATTCTCTGGTGGTTTTTTGTGTTGTTGTTGTTTTTAAATATTGTTTCTTTGCTGTTTTTCCGCTAAAGTGATGTAAGATAACAGCATGAGCAACAAGTGAAACAATTTATCTTCAGTTTGGTAAAACAGTCTAAAGTGGGATCTTTTCACAGATTACAGAATCAAATGCATCACCCCCGCAGCAGCAGTCAAGTGACTTGTTACTCTGTGAGACACACAGGTACATGTATCAAACTTTTCTATTCAGAAATTCACACTCTTTTATTGCCCGGTGTACACAGGAAATTTTCTTGAGCTAACGTGAAACAAAAAAAAGAAAAACAATATAGAGCAGTGATTAGTATAACTCGCTGTGATGCGGCCTGCAGAATAGTTGTACAGACCTGATCAACTTTGGAATACACCCGTTTTCTTCTCCTTCTCTTTTCCTCATTCTTATGACCATCTTTTTCGGAATCTTGCTTCATTTTTGGAGTGGACTGTGCCTGGAGAGAAATGCAAAAGGGTCTCTAATTTGAAACCACCATACCCAGATTATACCTGCTCATACATCCTGTACATGTATGCATCGCACTCACAGGCTCATCTGTTATGACCTACAGTATGTAGTTTCTTGCCTTTTTTGATGAAGCTGCTGATCGTAACTGATGGCCAGAAAGAGTGATATTTGCTGTCTTTTCCATCACATGAGAAATCTGTAATGAAAGAAAAAAACAACGAAAGCTGAACTGGTATTGGTAACCCTACCATCATTTGGTACAATGGCCTAGCTATGCATCACGGATCTGAGAAGCGCTCCAGTCTTCTACCATTTGGCAGTACATGTAGTAGTATCTTATAGTGTACGTAGTTCTTGAGAAAAACCTAATATTAAGTCCACCACAGACATACACACACACATCTGCTCACGAGCCAAAAACTCACATCAGTATCTTTGTTTGGTGCAGGTGGTCGCACAGTTCTACCTGTATCTGTCTCATCCATGTCCATAGGTTTCTACAGAAGACATGAGTGACACTAACAATGCTGTAGCCTCAAAGGGGAATACACTTCGTTTTATCTCACTAGATATGTACACACACATTTTTGTTTTGTTGCTTGTTTGGGTTTTGTTCTGGGGTTTTTGTTGTTGTTGTTTTGTTTTGGGTTTTTTTCTTTCTTTCTGTCTGCATGGTACAGAAGAATTTCACAACAGGGGATCACACCATGCTGGCACTGACAGACTTGTAGCACTGCATATCATCAATAACAATAACATCCCAGCAGTGTGGAGCTTGTGGAACACAGAGACAACTGTGGATTGAACAGACATAAAGTGGAGGATTCTTGATGGTAATGGAGTAGACATCTTGAATGACTGAATTACATATATCACCATGATGGTTACTCAGGTCAATGGATGGGACTAGCCGGAAAGAGTAAGGGGAACACTGCAGGAAAAGATACCTCTGCTGTATCCATATTTTCTGTATTCCTTTTATCTGATTTCTGGGAAGACTTGAAGTAAGCTGGTATTCCCTGCTTCACAACCTTTTCCTTGTCAACAACTTTCCCTAGTCTGCAAAAGGACATGAGGACTTGAGTTTGATGCCTGGCTTTGTCTATCTGGTTCATCATCACAGGGTATGTGTGCTTGATGGTTGAAAATTATCTTTATGCTTTAGATCACTATGACCGTGAAGACAATCCACAAAGGAATACCGACACTTTAATTGCTATATAGATAGTCTCAGTCCTGGCCAAGTCAATAAAGAATAAGTGCTCTTACAAAGGTACACGTATTTACCTCCTTCCTTTGTTTGGTGCTCGAATAAATCCCTCTTTCTCTAGGCGGTTAATAAGTCCCTGTGCAACAGTGGTGTCAACCCCAAGACGCTGGGCCAAGGCTGGTGCTAGCATCCTAGTGAACTCCGTGCATGCTGCTAGGGCTCTCCTCCACAGGCACGTGGCCTAAATGGCACAGCATTTTTTTTAATAACCAATGACTGTGACAAACATCAGTCTTTTAGTATAACTGATTCCATCAACACTGCTTTCCAGAAGATCTAAATCTTTGTCATGGAGAAACCATTTTGTCTGCCATTAATTAGTTAGAAAGCTTATCTCCCCACTCTCTCCCTCCCAGAATGCACACACGCACGCATGCACACACACACACACACACACACACACACACACACACACACACACACACACAGAGTGGTGTCAACCCCAAGACGCTGGGCCAAGGCTGGTGCTAGCATCCTAGTGAACTCCGTGCATGCTGCTAGGGCTCTCCTCCACAGGCACGTGGCCTAAATGGCACAGTATTTTTTTTAATACCAATGACTGTGAAAAACATCAGTCTTTTAGTATAACTGATTCTATCAACACTGCTTTCCAGAAGATCTAAATCTTTGTCATGGAGAAACCATTTTGTCTGCCATTAATTAGTTAGAAAGCTTATCTCCCCACTCACCCCCTCCCAGAATGCACACACGCACGCACACACACACACACACATGCACACACACACACACACACACACACACACACACACACAGAGTGGTGTCAACCCCAAGACGCTGGGCCAAGGCTGGTGCTAGCATCCTAGTGAACTCCGTGCATGCTGCTAGGGCTCTCCTCCACAGGCACGTGGCCTAAATGGCACAGTATTTTTTTTAATACCAATGACTGTGACAAACATCAGTCTTTTAGTATAACTGATTCTATCAACACTGCTTTCCAGAAGATCTAAATCTTTGTCATGGAGAAACCATTTTGTCTGCCATTAATTAGTTAGAAATTAAGCTTATCTCCCCACTCACCCCCTCCCAGAATGCACACACGCACGCACGCACGCACACACACACACACACACACACACACACACACACACACACACTGGAGGATTAGTGCATGGACTCACTCTCTTACACATATTAACCAAAAAGGTTTTCACATACTTGTATGCATATACAAGGTGGCAATTCTACCCAGGAAAAGGGTTGAACATATAAATACACAAAACTGAATAACTGCAAATGGTGGAGGAAAAAAGATAGGAAGTGCTATACACATAATAGTAAGTAATCAACTTACAGAAACCCTCAACTAGAAAGTCATTATTACTTATGCCCATTAACTTGTCATAGAAGAAAAGCAACAATCCTTGAGAATGTTCTGAATCTCCATCTACATGTCTGACCTGTACAGCAAATGAATTCAGCTCATTCAAGTATGGGTCAGTGGCCTTTTTCTGGTTTTCCCCAGCCTGAAAAAGAACAGATTTTATTTCAGAGTGATCAAAGTTCTTCAAGTACCAGTGTTACAAAAGCAGAGTTGTACATGCATTTGTTGTTTTATGTGTTTATTCCATCCTGCTGACAGAAATACCCAAGGTGCACGTTGGGTAACAATACAAGCTATGTTACTACAAGTGCTATGCAGTTGTTGTCCAAGTTGTCTGTCTAGCTGATTCTGTACACAAATACTACACAATCACAAGCCACACTGGATTACCTTTGCACAAGTATTACATAAATGCTCCTCAGGTGCATGCTCTTCATCAAGAATTTGGAAACAAACTGCATGCTGCCACAAGTTGCAAACGTCACACACTATCATCAAGCCGTCATCCTGCAAAAATAATTAAAATTATTATATTTGTACCTGTTCTTTCATTGGTTTACCAGTATGAGGTACAAGTATGTTGTTACACATGTATTCTGCGTGTTTCAGTTTTCTGTCCTTAGTTCTAAACAGCATGCATTAACATGAACTTTGATTCATGGTACCAAATAGAGTGTACTTTTGCTTTCACTCTGATCAGTGTCATTTGTTTCTCGACAAAATGTTTCTGCAACCAATACTCATATTTAATGCATCCAACTGACTACCAGCCTTAGACTGTACTAAACAGAAGGCAAACAGTAAAATATGTAACTGCATGCAGGACAAGCTTTCAGTTACTTTGAAGACTGAAGATCAGTAAAAGACATACTTCATTGCATCCACATGGGCACCGCACTTTGAATTCATCATCTTGGTGTACATTCTCTGATGGAGTCCTAGCATCCCTGCTCGTCTCTGTTAAACAGTTGTAGCGGGCAGAAATGTCATGCACATTCAAGCATTTTAAATGTGGAGGTGTGTGTGCATGTGCGTGTCTGTTAATGTGTGTACAGGCATATGTGTGTGTGTGTGTGTGTGTGTGTGTGTGTGTGTGTGTGTGTGTGTGTGTGTGTGTGTGTGTGTGTACGTATCCTGAATAACACATGGAGGCAAACTCCAAATTTCTGAGAACAGAACAGTATGATGAAGATGAAAGAACAGCAGCTAGCATCTCACATAATCTTGTTTCATTTGTACTGGTGATGGGTCTCTTTGCTGTCACTGTAAAAGAATACACACCAGGCATTCCTGGGCTGACCACTGGAACATCTCCCTCTTTCACTTGGGCCTCCATATCTTTCTCCATGGATTTATCCTCAAACTCATACACATCTTTTGGTGTTTCCTGGGGGGAAAAACACCAGTAACACATAGTTGAAAAAAAAACCCCACATGGTAACATACTTAACATATGGTAATAAGCAAGCAGTGGAAACATCACATAACTGTGGTAATACCCCAGTAACATGCCTGCTCTGCAAGGTGAAGAAAATGAAGGAAACCGATTACACCGTAGATGTACTACTGTTGACACTGCTTACAAGATAGTTGTGGCGTATCTGACTTGTGAGAATGTTTGTTGAACTAAACTGAACTGAACACAGTGTGGTATATTCTGACCTTCTGTGATTCTGTTTCCTGCTCTTTGTCCAAACCATCATTGCAGATAGTCCCACTGACACTCAACTCATCTGCCTCATCATCGCGGTAGTCAAACTGTTGCTTGTCTGTTTTGATGCGCATCTTCACACTGTGGAATGGCTGTGCAGATACAACAGGAACTGACTGGTCTCTCTACACCATTATTATTTATGACACACGGTCGTGACTTGGTGATAATACCTGCATATCAATCAAGAATCAACTTCAATATTGTAAAGGAAATAAAGATGCCTTTGACAATTGACAAGTTGTCTACTGCAACTGCTGAAACACCAACTCCTTTCACAGACAATATATATATTGATATTTAAAACCACCATCCACAACCCACCCCAACTCCCACTCCAAAGCCCCACTACTAATTTCCTTTTTATCACAGCAGTGTTGGCCTCAGCATAGCCATCATGCATTTGTTTTTAAATGGAGCCAGTATCTGACTGTGAGGCATTGCAGACATGTCTTACTGTCGAAACATCACCAAGCTTTATGTTGACTGGTTCTTCTTCAAAGTGGAAACTGTCATGAGTTGATGGCTTGAAACCTGGAGGTTCATAATCCACCGGAGTCACTGAAAATACAACAGTAAATGTTTCAGAATGGCAGTGATGCTGATCACTACATTCTTACAACTAAAATAATTATTTCTGGAGGGTGGGTGGGTGTTTGGGGGTTTAACATCCTTTTCCACCACATACGGGTGATATCAAAGACGGGGCAACGATGAAAAAGCCAACACAAATATTTGGCCCCAGCCGGGATATGACTCATGACGCGAGCATCAGAAGTCCAACGCTCTACCATTCGGCCACCCTGGCTCCCCAATTATTTCAGGAATTACAATTTGTACCATTTGACACAAGAAACCTAAAACTTAAAATACTTGTCTTTCCAAAAACTGTATTTAAGAAGGCTCTCAGAAAAAAACATGACTTTGCTGTACAGAAATAAATGTATAATGCATATTTAGTCTCATAACAAGGGTGAGGTTTTCATGGTTTTTCCACCACATGTGGGTGATATCAAAGATGGCCAATGAGAAAAGGCCAGCACAAATAACTGACCCCAGCTGTTAATCAAACTCACGATCCAAGCATTTAAAGTCAAACGCTCTACTATCAACCGTCCCCCTTAGTCTGACCATAAAGATTCACGTACCTTCATCATAGTAGAGTAACTTCATGGTCATCATAACATTATCTGGCAATGGCTGAAGGCTCTGAGTCAACACGATGATAGTGCGCAGGAGCTGTATGGTTTCTTTCTTTGTCTTCTCTGTACTGTGTGTGCTTGTTATCTTCTTCCCATTTCTGCCAATGAAATGAGGATTGTAGCTGCCAATAATTAACACACTAAATTGTAAGAATAAAAAGACTGTAGGTACGTACGCTTTCTATTCAGACAAATTGTTTTCCTTACCGATAGATGTCTACCCCACACTGAGTTGAGTAGGAAAACTTGAATGTGTATGACTCAATGACAGTCTGGAAAGAAACAAGTAAATAGAACTGTTTTTAGTTTCAAATTTGAGCTTGGCCTGTGAACTAAATTAAAAAACTTAGAACAACAACAACAAAAAAACAGTTTGATGATTAGGAAGTACACTTGCAAGCATGTCTGCGTGTGTATGTGCAATGGCTTTTTTCACACTGGTCGTAAGACCCAGTAGTTACAAAGCCCATTCCTGAGTTATTCATGGCAGAAAGCTGACAACAGTTTATCCAAGATAGTCGAGATATCCATCAGAGTGTCTGGAAGTGCCCTCTTAGCAATAGGAGCTGTCTTGGTAGGTTGGTATGGTACTTACATTTGGATCCTTTGGATCAACATAGATCTGGAACAAAGAATGGAGTTGGAGTAGTGACCTGCAGGCATAGTATGGGAAAAGGCATATTAGCTGCAGAGGGCTAGGGGAGGGGTAATTATAAACTTAAGCAAGGACTGATCTCACTATCTCGATCACTATCACAGTAGTTCACCATTTCAATCATATGCGCATTTTCAACCTGCCGCGATATTTTTTTGGTCACACAGGTATCTGTTGATGTGTCTTTTTTTCTCGTGTATTTTCTTTGCGTTTACACTTATGTCCAACTGATTATACCTTCGAGAATCCTTCTTAAAAAGTGTGGGTGAGTTTGCACCCACCATGAACAGCGAGGGGTACAAATGTACATTTCCTTCTTTAAAAGAATGGGTGAATTTGCACCTGTGATGGCAGGCGGCAATGAGCCCTATGATTCGAAAATACAAGGGTTCTTGGGACCCTCTCTCAATATTTTTGAGGGTCCTTTTGTAAATTTTGAGGGTCCATGGTCTTTTTGTCTGAATGTCAAAACCAATCGTCGTCGTTTACAAAAGTATTCAAGTAGGAGAGATGTGAATTGTAGCGTGTCAGCCATAGCGAATTTGCAAGGTGGGGAACCCGCACACTTACCAAATAGAGCATTATGATTGGACAAAAAGTATCCCAGACTGTTTAGCCAATCCGGGAGAGTGCTGGAAAAATACTGTTTGTCACAGCGAGACGAAAAACATGCTTTCCCTGTGTTCTCAAATTTGTGCATCAATTCAAGAGTTTTGTCCATACAAATATGCACACCTGTGCATAATTGGGAATACAGCAGGCGGGCAAGTTTCCTTCTATTTGAGCATGAGTGGTTTTGCACCCACGAAGTGATTATGTACAGGCAAGGTTACGCAACATTCTTGTTGTTTATTTACTTGTTTGTTTACCATCCAAATCATACAAGTTTTGGTGAGCACTTTCCCAACAGCCATATTGACAAAATCACAAAGTTTTGTGGATCTAGCATGTGGAAAACTGATTGAGCTAAAAACGTTTAAATGAAAGTGTGGGTGCAACTGTACCCACAATGTACATGTACAGTGAAAGTGATATTAGCATAACATTAGTTTTCTTTTTTGCTTTGTGCTAACAGTCCACTCATGCATCATATAAGCTCTTCCTCTAGTAATCTAGTCATTTCAATCCATTAACTCATTGCCTACGCGCCATGGAATTCCCACATGACCTGCGTGCATGCATGCACAACCCTTGCCAACTGGGTGATTTTGGCGATTTTTTAAATTTTTTTGAAAGGGGTCTTCCTCAGATGTTTCCTAATCGTGTTTGGTATGGTTTGAAAGACAATTACAAGCACTTTTATGTTTTTGATTGGAAAAAATTAGGTATAGCGGCCACAGTGAGAGCAGAGATAACATGGGTTGTGAGTGCTTATTAACAGCGTCCTATTTAATTAATGCATCAGCATCCAGGGTCTACATGTGTGGCTTGAAACAGTATGCAAGGGCTCTGCACAAACGCTGGGTGCATGGTTGTGAAAAATTAAAACCCTTTCTTGGTTCCCTGCACGTACAGGACCATTATTTTCTTTTAAATAATTGTACAAGATGTTGGGGCTGGTATCCAACTTACCCCAATGATCAGCAGCCGCAACTGCAAAAAAAGAGTTCTGTTTGTAAGAGCACATCTGAACTTGAACTAGTCAAATCATGCAAATAATTTTAGAAATCAGGAATCATGTCAAATCAGCTACATTATCCAAATATTACATACATGTGAACTGCCTAAAACAACAGAACATAAATGTATCATATGTTTAAAATACTGATGTATGTGATTTGTCATATATACCAGCTAAGATCATTGTATTTTCTAATCGGAAGAACAGCAGAAGATCTTACATATTTTTTGTCCAAGGCATCAAAGCATCCTTTAACCCACTTGATCACTTGAGACGCACCTGGATAGGCACTGTCATCTTTCAGTATTTTCAGATTCAGATCTGTGAATATGCACATTTTTGTAATACAATTATGAATATAATTATACTGGTTGAAGTATCAGTAACATCAACTAATTTTGATTAACAACATTGTATCACAGTTCAACTGGGAATACTCTAATTTTGTTTTCACCAGCATGGTTGACACTCAGAAATTTTGAAAAAAACGAAACACATGTAAGGGTCCAGGTGCCGTCCAGGCCCTGGTGGGGTGCATGGGCAGCACCCTGCTGGGGGTACAGAAGGGGGGGGGGGGGGGCGACCCCTCGAATGAAAATGAATTTTAACAATTTCAAAGGCATTTGATGGCCTCTCCTGGCACCTAAATGTAAACTATAAACATAATAATACAATTCATTTAAATGTGACGCCTGTCCCTCATTAGAAGCACATTTACATGACATTTACCCATGGGCTGCTGCTATTTGACCCACTTTTCCCCCTATGTTCCTGACATGGCACAAGCATCTTTTCTCATCCACTCCGAATGGCAATACATGTCTTCTCCTCAGACTCATAAATAAACCCAAAGGTCCTGGTCATTTTTGAAACAAGACAGTGAGCCTTCCTCTGGTGAGACAGTGAGCCTGCATCCACCCCATCCCCAATAAATAATCAAATACACAAGATAAATCAGAAGAAAGGTAAGCATGCAAAGCAGTTATACACATTGCACTCAGGTTTCACCTCCAAGACATCTATCACCATATGCTGGTTCTGGAAAAATAGCTCTCAGGTATGTGATGTTTGAGATAGCAACTGCCAGCAGCTTCTTTGCAAATAAAGCTGACTGCTGCTCTGTGACTTGTTCGACAGGGAACATAGATGCCCACTGGAAAAAAAAGAATGTACATGTATTCATTAACAGGAACTGATAAATGCAATTTGTTAAATCATACTGGAATATTCATCAGTTGTAACCTTTAAAGGGGAAGTCCACCCAGAAGCAAAGTTGCTTTGTATCCCTTTGTATCAATGTTCTTAACCATTCCGTGCCTAAAATAATGACCCTAATGCATCTATTTACTCACAAATGCGCCGAAAAGACCTCCTATTTTCACTTCTAGGAGGCCGCCATGGTTGCCACTCTCTCTAGTGGCGGAAATAAAATTAGGTCGGTCGCGTGACGTCATCTGCGCTGCTGTCAGAGCGCGGTAGCAGACGATACCTGCAGTACACAGTTTGCGAAAGCAGGTCAGTGTGTCTGTGAAATCAGTTCCAAGATGGTTCAGTGCAAAGCGTTTGGCTGCTTTAACCAACAGGGCAAATGTCATAATGAGGACGGGAGCCATAGCTTTTTCATGTTCCCGGACCTGAGGAAGTCGAGAGAAAGGCAAAAACTGTGTGCCAAGTGGCTAAATAATCTAAGAAATGCGAACCTCCCTCTCCTCGTGCAAGACTACACGTGGCGTGCCAGTCACCGTGTCTGCGAGGACCATTCTACAAGAGACTGTTTTCAGGACGACACGTATTTGCAAACGATGTTGCTGCCTTTTCAAACACGCATCTCTCGCACCTGCATTCCGGCAGTCGCATGACTCGCATCGCTTTCTCTGTCTGCCTCCCCGCCGTCCTCACCATCTCAGTGCTCCTCGATTCCTCAGTTCTTCTTCCGAATATTCGGGCTCAAAATTGTAGGGGAGTAATCCAAGATCCATTCTTTCAGAATGTTGGTGTGTTATACAGGAGAAGGAAACGAAAAAGGAGAAGGAAACAAGAGGAATCAGAGCGTGTGAAGTGTGTTCTGTGTTCCTCACGGCAAGCGTTGTGTCTGCGAGCGAGTCAGTGCCAGCGCTAGGCCTAACGCGGCCCGGCACCTACAGCGCGGATGACGTCACGCGCCTAGCCAATATGTCAGCCTCCTTGCTCCTATGTTTAGAACAGGCTAGCGGCTAAATAAAGCTTTGTTTTTCAAAGTTTTGGGGCTGTGGCTGAGTGTGCATTATAAGAACACCCAAAGCTATCATATAAAACCAGGTTATGTCTTGGCTGGACTTCCCCTTTAAGTTTCAACTTAAATGTCTAAATCAGGCAGATCCACTGAATGTATCATTCTGAAGGTATGTTTTATGCTAATTTCCACACTTAACATTTTTTCACCTCCTGGTTTCACGGAAAAGTTCACTTGCGCTGAGAAGAAGCAGAGAGATGGAGACCCCCCCAACTGTCATGAAATATAGAACTTCATTCAGCCAGGATCTAATTTCTTCAATTAAACTATAACTGTTTATTTCTGCATGCTTTTTCAACCAGAATTCATTTTAGATACAATTTACAGATTTTCCTCTCAGGCGACTTTGTACTGACACAATCTAACGAATTTCAAACAGCTTACTGTCCCAGTTTTCTCTTCTGGTCTTATCATCTGTGATGTTGCCATTGTGCTTCAGAATCAATAGGTCTCTGAAAAACACATTAAAACATAAGCTAAATATATGCTGAACATATACAACAAAATCAATGCATTTTCACATTTTTAAATTGCTTATGAAACTGTGTGCACCACTCCTTTAGAACGTCGTGTATCTGCAGGACGTCTGGCCTACATCAAGTTTATTGTCACGAATGATACTCATCACAGTCACCACACAATTCAGCAGTTCTGGCGTTTACAATGTGTCTCATGATCTCAGAATTTTAAGTACATGTATACTATGAATACCAAAGCAAAAAAAATTCTAATTCCGAGTAACAAATTATCGTTCGTCTGTTTTTTCCCCTCCTGACTTCATACCATTAGGGGGCACGTAGCTAGGCTCAGGCCTTTCTAGTTTAGGAGAGAGAAAATACGAATAAAAACAAACAAAAAAAGAACAAAAATATTACTTTGCAGTTTCTTGAATCGGGCCAACCAAAGGGTGGCGTGAAAAGTAACTCAGGACGTCCCCCCTGCACCCTCAAATTGCTCTAGGCACTTCGGGTCTGGGAGACGGCAGCAGACGACACTTACGCATGACGTGAAAGGCAAGGGAAGTAATTCCATTGAATTTCGAAAGTATGCCAACGTACAGAAAAAAATCAGGTGAAAGAAACACTTTTCTAGCTTCCACAATATCATACAATTTAACAGTTTGTAGGAAATGTTGTGAGTGCGACGACTATCACATGAACATGGGAAAATAGTTGTTTGGAGATTAATCAAACGTAACTTCCTGCGACTGCGCAGACGTTGCCACCAACAACCGTCAGAAACAGTTCGGGACCAGTGTTTCTGTTGTGTTGTATTAGAAACCGTGCTTTGACCTATTATTTACGTTCCGACGTACGTTTGGCGGTAAGTTTACTGTTAAAAACCAAGCGGCACAATTCTCCAGACTATATCCTAACCCTGTTTGACTGTTATTCCTAAACGCAGCCCTAAAACGGAGTGGCTGGCTTGAGTCACCAAAGACTTCGAAGACTCATTCTTCAGTTATGGTCTATGTGCATCATCTGATTTCGAAAAACCCATAGCATTCAGTTGTAAGTGCAGGCATGCACAGTGGTAGAAATAAGCAGTAACTTTAGAAACTCAGAAAGGATATCCACGTATTGCGATTCTAAATGTAGAGTGTCAACAAGAAAGTACACATAAGCCTCCGGTCACCACTTTCTGTGTTCGTCAACCGTTTAGCGGCTGCCTACACAGGAACGTGCACTAAGTTGACACATAACGGTGGTCATTGTTGTATTGTATTGTATTTGATTCTGTTTACGCTTTCAGGCAAGAACATCAAAATGCCGACCAATCCAGATGAGCCTTATTACTGCTCACAGCAGATAAACATTCCACCTGAGCTGATGGATATTCTGAAGCAGTTCACGAAAGCTGCTATCCGCACTCAGCCTAAGGATGTTCTGGCTTGGTCAGCCGCGTGAGTGGAGACTTTCTTGCTGAAGTTATATACTAAATGTACATAATCCAGGGCTCCATCTACTACACCTGGATGTAAACATGAGGAGTTAAATAACTCACGTGATTTGCTCATAATTGGGCAAACCATATTCCACTCCTTACCCGTAAAACCATTTTCTCATAAACCACTTCAGTAACGTACTTGTGATCAACAAACATGTTATCACTGAACATTAATTTATACCCAGGCCTTAAAGGAGTATCAAAAAGTGTTTGAAAATTTAACAAGACTGTTGCATGTGTGATGTCTGTACAGGTATTTCCGGGCAATGTCCAAGGGAGAGATGCCTCCAGTGACGGAGAGACTGGAGATGCCAGTTGCTACACAGAAAACTGACAGCGGCCTTACACCAGGTCTCCTGAAGACATTGGACAAGCAGGTCAGTTTAGCCCTGTGGGAACTTTTTCTTTGCTGATCATTCATTGCCGCTGATCTGATTAACTCACTTGCTCCTGATCACCGCGATCCTGGTGGTGGCATGCATGGTGCTTGCCTTCTGATCACTGTGGTCCTGGTTTTGGTCGAGCCTTTTTTAGCATGAGACAACGTGGGGTCATGGTGATCAGTAGGCAAGCGCTTTGCACGCCGTCACTGGAACTGCAGTGATCAGTAGGGAACAAGTGTCAAACAGTCTGTTGATAATACATGATTTTACATTGAGTGGACAGTGCTTATTTGGGTAATATTTAGGGGCGGTATTTTACAGTCTGTCTACACTGGCCATTCAAAGTAGAAAAACATTACATTCTTTATTTCTGCAATCTAGCTGGGACAGAAGAAGGAGATTAAACTGTCCGATATCGAGCAGAAGTGGAAGGATCTTTCCCTGCCCAAAGCACAGTTTGATGATCTGGTCAGAGTGGGCAACTTTAGTGGAAAGGTCGATTGGATAAAATTCTTTTCACTGGCAGCTTCAGCGCTGGGAGATGTGAGTTCTCTGTGTGTGTGTGTGTGTGTGTGTGTGTGTGTGTGTGTGTGTTTGTTTTACAATACTTAGAGGAAGGCTA
The DNA here is from genome assembly GCA_018292915.2 of Batillaria attramentaria. NCBI lineage: Eukaryota > Metazoa > Mollusca > Gastropoda > Batillariidae > Batillaria > Batillaria attramentaria. Next base: position 535,223 of record JACVVK020000255.1, read on the forward strand.
GTCAACTTCATCTTAAAACTGAGAAAGCTGGGAGGCAACAAACTTTTCAAACATTTCTCAGTAAAGTGTAAGGCCCAAGTTTTTCCTACTCAAAAATATATATATATACAGCATGTCATTATTTATTCATGCGTTACGAGAGAAAAAAACCAACAACAACAGCAAACAACTGCTTGAGACATACCACTCTAAAGATACGCTATTCAGCAGTGAGCATTATAGATAAAACCATTTACTAAAATAAACAACAACGAACACACACCTGGCCCACTTCAGGTGCACTGTATCACTGGTGATTTGATCCAGTTTCACAACAAGACGTGTGTTCTTCTCTCTCCCTTTTTCAGAATATAACAGAAGCCATGAAGGTGATCTGCGAAATCTTGACACAGGACCCAGATGGAGGCCCTGCCCGAATCCCCTTAACATTGTTCACACAGATTTACACCTACCTGGCCAAAATCGATGGAGAAATCTCACAGCAACAGACAAATGATGTCCTTAACCACCTGCAGTACGATGCGTGAGTAGATCAGTTTGCACAATACATGTGATAATAATGATTATTATGATAACAGGCAGGGTGGTACATGTCCTCAAGGAGCTGTGCAACGTTGCACCTAAGTTACAGTTCACACCTCAAGATTTTTCCTTTACCAGATTATACCAACATAATGACCTTAGCTTATCGACTGCTTTTTTACGCCCAAAAATCTTGAATTTAAAGACCTGGTCGAAAACCAAGGAGCAAAAACAAGGAGGGGGGGGGGGGGGGTTCAGTTTTGATGACCGTCTTCACTGAGCACTATGTGCGCTGGTGAGGCTAATACCAATGCTGCTTGAAACAGTATCTTGTGTCAGAGGAGTGCCTTGAAATGCACAGATAGTGTTGTAATTTACCTTTCGTAACATTTATATCACCATATCCTCCTTGTCCCTTTAATTGCACATGAGCATTTTCCACCTTCTAAACTCTCAAACGGACGACCACAAACAAACTATGGCAGAAAGGGAAGTGGTGAAGGGAGACTAGTCTGTATATCTGGCCTCATACAAATGACGGTATCAACAAAGCGACTGAATGCCAGACTGGCAATGTTTTATCACTGTTTCATTTTTGGCCTGAATATTGTCCACTGTGGCACAAAATGATATGGCATATGTCCACCTTGGAAAGAAAGTAATCAGACATTCCAAAAATGAATCAGTCTGTGACTGTTGTCCGACGCAGATAGGAAACGTCGTCAGAGGCAGTTGGCGATGGTAGTAGTGAGGGCAAGTTTGTTTGTTTTTTTTGCTCCTGAAGTGTGTGAGGAATTTTCTCCTAAAAACACTGGATGTCATTGGGTTACAATTTGTCCTTGGGCGCTGTTTGCAGAGATGCACAGGATGGCTACGTTATGCCTCGCAACTTCCTGGCTAACGACTGCCCCCAACTGTCATGATTCAACACATCCACCGCACTGTCCAGACTCACCCTCTTCATCTCACCTTCATTGTGACCTCAAAACACACTCAGTGTCAACTGTGGACTATGAGACCAGCAGCAGCATGCTTTTTTTTTTTTTTTTTTGATTGGATTTTTCTTCAATAAAATGATGTTCATCACCACATGCTGGTCCTGTACTTCCTCTGTATTTTGTTGTTACATTCTTAGCAACTAGGTGTCAAAATTTAGTGCAGCAGAATTTAGTTCAGTTTACGTTCCTTTCCGGAAGAAGTTTCTCCATGATCTGGATGCAGTGTTAGGTGGCCACCCACTTGCATTTTGTCCTGTACTCAAACATTGGTCTGGTCTGTTACAGTGTTAGCAGGCAGAGCCCTTCACTGCATCATGTACTTTCATAGATCACAGCCTTCTGTTCTGCACAGAGTTCTAGGCAAATCTTTAGCTTGAGATCCAGGTGTAGGCCTGTATGAAATGTTGGCTCTGTTAACGTACAATCCGTCCAAAGAATTTTTACGTTATGCATGTACACAAGTCACTGACAAGTGCTTTATTTTGTCCATCAACCTGTGATGCAGAACTGTACAAATGTATGTGAATAAAACGCATTAAAAAATGTTTGCTTATTCTTCTGGGACACTTCTTTTGTTTGGTTGATATTACCATCATCAAAGCTAAGCATATGCATTAAAACAGTTCTTCATCGTCATCAGTCACAAAAACAGTTCTAGTTTACCACACTGTGTACGTCACCAATTTTCAGCACTTTTTGGCTCCCTTGTGTAACAATGGGAGTCTATGTATTAACCCTCCGTCGTCTGTCTGTCTGTCTGTCTGTCTGTGTGTGTGTGTGTATGTGTGTGTGTCCAGAAAACTTTAACATTGTCATTTTCTCAGAATCTACAAACACCAGAGGCACCAAACTTGGCATGCTGATAGACCACGACAAGACCTTTCAAAATGTGTCATTTTGAATGACCTTGACTCAAGGTCAAGGTCACTAAAGCTCGCTGTTTGAAAATTTTACATTGGCATTTTCTCGTAATCTACAAACACCAGAGGTTTTAAACTTTGCATGATGATAGACATTGATAAGAACTTTACAAATATACACGTAGTCAGTGGCCTTGTGTCAAGGTCAAGGCCGTACAAGCTGTTTTTGTGAAACCTTAACATTGGCATTTTCTCAGAAAGAACAAATAGCAGAGGCGCCAAACCTGGCGTGCTGATAGACAGTGATAAGACCTATGCACACATACCACCTTAAATGACCTTGACTCAAGGTCAAGGTCATTATTAACAGTCTGTTGGGAAAATTTACATTTGCATTTTCTCAGAATCCAGAAGAATCAGAAGCATCAAACTATATGTGCGATGATTGACATTAGCAGCACCTTTACAGACATACCTGTGTTCAGTGACTTTTAGTCAAGGTCAAGGTCATGCAAGCGTTTTTTGGGAAACTTTAACCTTGGCATTTTCTCCAAAACAACAAACAGTAGAGGCACCAAACGATTCATGATAATAGACAGCAATGAGACCTACCTTTCTGAGTGACATTGACTGAAGGTCAAGGTCATTAAAGCTGTCTGTTGTGAATCTTAACATTACTGTTTTCGGAGGAACTACAAATACTAGAGGCATCAAACTTGGCATGATGATAGACATTGATGAGATCTCATTTGAATGACCTTGACCAAAGGTCAAGGCCATACAAACTGTTTCGGGGAAAATTGTAATATTATTGCCATGAACTGTGCCAGAGACACTTTACTTGGCATGATAATGGATAGTGATAAGAGCTTTACAAACATACTCTTGTGAATGACCTTGACCTGTGTCACAAGGGAGCCATGGAGGCTTTTGCCTCTCTAGTTTTTTTTTTTGGTGGAGCCACTTCTTCTTAGACAAAAAGTGTTTTCCAGACTTTCTGGCCTTGATGTCTTTCAAGCCAGAATCAATATTTTCACTACTTTTTTGTAAATCTTGCAAGGCCTGTTTCAGAAATGTTTTCTTTGTAAGCAATTTGAAATGATTTTTTTTGTTTTTTTGTTTTGTTTTATCTTTCACTGAAGGACTTTTTCCCTTGTTTTCTTAAACCGACTAGAGTTGAGTACATGTCGGTATGTGCAGACTGATCACCGTCACTGTATTAATCATTGAGGCTTAGACATTTTTAGGCAGTTTTTTGGAAGTTAAGATTTTTTTCACTAAAATTTAGTTAACGCCCAGTCTATTATGAAATAAATACTTGAATCAATGAATACAAAATCGGCAAATAAATGAATAAATAAATAAACATTCATGGGCAAATGCAACCTCAAACACGATTCACCAAAGCTCACAAAACCAAATACGTTCTCTTTCTCTCTCTGTTTGCCCGCAGGACACACACACACACACACACACACACACACACACACACACCTTTCAGAATCATAGAGTGTGCACAAACCCTCGTCGTAAAAAAAAAAAAAATACTCGGTTAAAAAAAAAATATATATATATATATATGTGTGTGTGTGTGTGTGTGTGTGTGTGTATAGAGGGGAGGAGTTTCTAAAATGCACTGACCTCAAACATTTTAAGCGTGATTCCATCATTTGTCAGCCGCGAACGGTTATCCGAGCGGGAACACGTTTACCTTGGCCGAGTCAAGCACCACAATATCGACTAGGGACCGCACGGCGACGCCCCGGAGACAAAAGAAGCGGTCAGTGGCGTCCACTCATCTTCTAACACCCATTTCCACGCGCGAGACTGTGGCGCCTTCTTCTCTCTCAAGTTGCGTTCTATTCGCGCGGTTGTCATAACCAGGTATCCATCTCTATCGTTTGTGTGACGGATTTGACCTTGGCTAGAAGTTTTCGGTTGTTGACCTCTCCCTTCTGAAACTTCACGCGTTCGCCTCAGCGGAAAGCCCGTGAAGTGCATGGACAATTTTCAAGTTTGTGTATCGGGCTTCAGTGTTTTTGAAAACCCAGCAACTCCGCGTGCGACAGTGCCACCGTCCAACACATACCCCCTCCGCCACCACCCCCTCCCCTCACAAAAAAACAACAACTAAACAACGAAAACATAAATACAATACAATAAAATAAACAAAATGAAAGAAAGAGCCTCCGATTTGGTTCCAGCCCATTCCATAGACTCTATATTTCCTGCTTTGAGAACACAGATGAAGAATGTATGCCTGTTTCTGTCTCCACGGCCATCTTCACTAGGACTGAGAGAAGTCGTACAGTGAACAGTCATTGGAACAGTGGTCCCGGTACGAAGATGTAGGAAAGGATAGACAAAGACTGCCAGAAAACTGAGGTGCAGAACTGTTCAGCGGTTCATCAAAGTTTCCTTAATTCCAAACATTTATATCAGTAAGTACCATGCAAGCTGTCTTCTTACAGGCAATAACTTTAGTTACATACAGGTTCTCAAAGTGCCTCTGAAGGTTTTAAATATATTTGGGCGTATGTCCTTGCACATTGGGCAGTGGAAAAGAGTCCGACTTTCGTCTTCAGAGAGAGAGAGAGAGAGCGGGTGACTGAGATTCCGTTTTAACTTTTACTTGACCAAGTGGTTTGTGCCTGGGAAAAAAGGCTCCTTTCGACGTTTTCTCCACGAAATTTTCTTTTTTTTTTTTAAAAAAGAAAGATCTGTGCATAAAACTAGGATACACTGTCTGCGTGATACAGTCCGACAGAAACTATTATTGTTAGGCGAAACGGACTTTCAAGAACGGTTGGTCCTTATTTCTTCGTCACAGTACAACAACCAATCAACACTCAATCTTCTGATTATGCAAACAAGTAGACATTCACTCCTCGTCTGAGGACATTTCAAGAAAATGAAATCTGCAAAAACAGCCAAGCCTGCCCCGAGAATCAATAGACGCTGGCACTCTTCGCCGTAGGAAGTTACTTTTAGTCTTCATTCATCTCGTCTGTCCCCCAGTTTCCAGCAAGTCCGCGATTTCTCTGTCTTGTCTCTTCTCCAGCGCTTCGTCAGACGCTGGCTGCGGCCATTGATTGTCCTTGCCGGCAAAACCAACGAAATAAAGTTTCCTTCTCAAATACGCAGACACACACACACACACTACACGACCAGATCTCTCCACCGTCCTCACACACCAAGTGAACTGAAATTGACATCGACGACTTCCATTTCGTCGAGTAGCCGTCAATCACACGCCGCCCGGATTGGTCTAGCCATTTCTGGGATACAAACATTTTCTCTTTCCGTTGGTGTTCGGGACTTATGGTGGATATAACCTGTTGGGCAGAGCTACGGTTTTGAAACAGATCTCCTGAACTCGAGGTGGGTGTACTCGGGGAGAGGTGCTGTGCTGTCCGGAACTGAGACGCTTCAGGCAGGTCAAGTTTAAGCGTTGCTTTTGGGAACGTCATTCACTGAGTGGGAGGTTTCGCTTGGCGTAGAAGAACAACGCCGCGCCAACGTGTGTCTTGAACCCACAGTGAGTATGCGCGTCTTCCTTATTCCACACCATGTCCACATGCATATATGTAACAGGCACGGGATTTGGCCCAGTGGTTAAGATATCCGCTACGGGGATCCTGGGGAGCAGGTTCGAGTCCCTGGTGAGCAGGTATTTGGTGAGATTTTCCTTTGCCAAATCGAGTTAAATTCACGCGCAGACTCGTGCGCGGTGCCTGCCTCGCCTTTGTGTGTACGTATGCGTGCACAATATCAAATGTGCACGTGAAAGATCACATTCCACGCGGCCGCGGATGGGAAACAATCACACACCACTTTAGCAGGGGAAAAAATGGATGGCGCTGTGTTATGGCGACGCGACACACGTGTACTCCGACAAACAAGCCTACACCTGTGGGTCAGCTTGTCGGAGTATGTGTCTGACAAAGAGATCAGAAGGTTTAAAAAAAATCGTGTGCTGCGTGTGGTTGCCATGGAGGATTCGTTTGAGTCAATGGGCGCGGTTACAGGCGTCTGGGCTACGTGTCAATTGTCTGAGGGTTAATAATAAATGCGATAAACTGACATATAAACAGTGTGCTTGGATAGAACAACTGTCTGGTCGACCCGTACCATACGAGATTTTGAAGCAGTGCGCGCACTGGGTCGCTAGCGACAGAGTCCTTCGAATCCCAGTTTCGGCGTCAAATCGACATTGACGTGACGTTCCATATCCCTGAAACTATGTAAGACAGTGACCATTTCAGATGTATCATGTGTTCAGGGTTGGGAAATAACCGCTCCTTTTCGTTCCAACTCTTGCAAGTCTGATACCATCGTAAGGCTCCGGAGGGGGGGGGGGGGGTCCGTACTAGTTGGTGTTTTCGGCTAAATCTCACATTGCATGCTTACAAAGCTTTACAGATGCCATCTTATGCTTTTGAACAGTTGCTCTCAAGTGCGCCTGTGCGCTTGAAACAGCCTATCCTAATGATAAGTAGAGCTCTCAATGCGATACAATGCAGTCTACAGGCTGCGCGAGCCGGCAAAAATTCAAACTCTTGTACTCAGCGGTTAACCGAGGCTTCAACACTAACTGACGCACTGTGATATTCGCGTCGCGTGTACCCTCCTGTTGGCTCGGTGCCAGTCTGTGCGATGCTGTCATTGTGCAGGTGTGTAAGTGGTACAGTGTTAGACGTTACCAAAAACTTTAACTCTTTGACGACGGAGCGCAATTTCTGACACACGATTTCCTATAGGAAATCGTGTGTCAGAAATTGCGCTCCGTCGTCAAAGAGTTAAACGATGTTTTAGCATAAAACTGATGGAAAACATGCCTGTGATCACCACTGAAATCAAACACACGCTCTATCAGCAGAACCGCTAAACGTTAATAATAATAATAATAATAATGTAAGAATAAAATATAATAATTAGAGGAATATCTGATACTTTCTTTATGTTATCGTTAATTATTTCGTTCCTGTGTGTTGTCGGTTCGTCCATTGCTTTTGCTTTGTCTTCTTCAGGCACTGTTCACTTTGAAATTGCCATAAATGAGTACCGCTCTTTGTGATTTCACGTCGTTTAATCAATGTTTCACAATGCCAATTTCAAAGTGAACAGTGCATGAAGAAGACTGACAAAGCAAAAGCAATGGATGAACCGACAACACAAAGGAACGAAAGAATTAACGATAACATAAAAAAAGATATCAGATATTCCTCTAATAATCATCATCATCATCATCATCATCACATTTCTAGAGCGCAATTCTTGGCAGACAACTCACTGCACATTCACATATCACTCACACGGACATAAAACACATCCTTACACAGCAGGTACTACGGAAATCAGCAAAATGCCAGTCGGAACAGGTAGGTTTTCAGCTCTGATATGAAAAGCAAATCTTTTACACCAGCGCAACGAGGGGACTTTCACTGCTGATGTAAAAGGACAAGGAGCAGTTGCTTGAGTAGCAAAACATTTGTAGAGTCTGATCATGATCGCGGGAAAAGAGTCCGCGAGCATTATAAAGCACTGGAGGTGCACAGTAGTTTTTTGTCAGTGGTTCATCTTCCGCTCTCCGTTGGGCATTCGTCAGTCCGGCCGTAAAAAGCCAGTGACAGCATCAATGGCCGAATTCGAACCCGCTAACATCGATCTACCGGCTGAAGGCCTAGCCAGCACACCGCCCCCTCCTCACCCCCCACCCCCCCCTCTCTCTCTCTCTCTCCCTCGTTCTTCCAGCTTGCTATAGAATTGCTCTGGATAAGATAGACCAAGATTGTACGTATGACTGAGTAGCTACACACAAAGAGACAGAGAAATGCCATTGTACAGGGGAATCATAGTCTCTGATGTCTGATGGGATTCATAGAACAGCCTATTGTATTGTATTGTATTGTATTGTATTGTATTGTATTGTATTGTATTACACTAAGAGTAAGTTTGCCGTGCGTCCATTGAGTCTCTCTCTCTCTCTCTCTCTCTCTCTCTCTCTCTCTCTCTCTCTTCTTCGATTTAGAAAAATACACGCAGCATAAAACAGCATCAGTGGCAAGCCCAAAGCCTGAGACTAAAGCAAACGGAAGTGGAAGGTGAAAAAGAAAAAGAAAAGACAAAACCCCTCTTTCATGCTATGCGTTGTGAAAGGTTTGATCAAAGAACATCTCCAGTGGAACAGCATTCTCTCCGGCACTCGGACGCCCACAAAAATCCATACAACCTCTACACTAATTCGCCAGCAGAGAAAATTGATCTCATTTAACAGCGCAAGACATACTTTCTCTGGGCCTCTCCTGCTAGTTGGAGAATGTTACACGCCTTCACAGAAAAGTGAAAGGACGGCCCCATGCAGAAGATGATTAATGGGGAAAGTGTATCTCACCCGAACACACATAAATTCCCTCCCTTGGCTGATACTCAGTTGCGTTGGGCATCAATCAATTAATCAATGGGAACATCCGATTCTCTGCTGATCTTGCGGTTTTGTGTACATTTTAGTGTGCTCTGTGTGTGTGTGTGTGTGTGTGTGTGTGTGTGTGTGTGTGTGTGTGTGTGTGTGTCTGTGTGTGTGCGTTCGTGCCTCTGTTGTGTGTGTGTGTGTGTGTGTGTGTGTGTGTGTGTGTGTGTGTGTGTGTGTGATGGAAAATGGGATTACCATTTTAAGGACATTTCGTACGGGTTGTACATGTTTTTTTTTCTAATTCTTTTCAGCCGTGCAGAAAATAAATATTAACAGTTTCCAGCCACCTTGATTACAATTATTTCAGACTACAATGTCTACCTGAAGACAAAAAAAAAGCGGAAAAGAAAAGTATATCGCTTGCATGTGACAGATATCGTCAGAGAGAGAGAGGGGCGGGGGGGGGGAGGAGAGAGAGAGAGAGTAGGTGGGTGTGGGGGTTCACAGACAAATCTAAAAATGCTCAGTCAGTTTTACCTGATTTAGAGCGCCTCGCGCGAAGACTTGCCATGTTTGACTCTGGCCAGAGTGGTGAGGCTACAACAATAAGTTGTTATTGCTGTCACTGTTATGTGGGGATTATCTTCAGTCATGGTAGAATGGTAGAGCGTTGGACTCTCAATGCTCGGCCGGATCGTGAGTTCGAATCCCGGCTGGGGCCAAATGTTTGTACTGGCCTTTTTCTCGTTGCCCCGTCTTTGGTATCACCCCTACGTGGTGGAAAGGACGTTAAACTCCCAAACACTCACCCACCCTGCCTACCGTCCGCCATGGCAAGCTCCGACCATAATAAACACCACTCTCTGACAACCGAGATTTAAAGTTCTGCGAAGACGGAGTGTGGCTGCCCGCGTGGAGAGGCAACCGAAAATGTCACACACATCTTCTCATCCATGAGGATGACCCTGGGAGTGTTCGGCCCGACAGCGCCAACAACAGCAACAACAAAAACAACCTGATCTATAAAATCAATAAAATTCGACCCAAACCTTACTGGTCGCGGTACTAAGGTTTACTGACTGTTTGGAGCAGTGTGAAAAGCGGAGAAAACAGGAGACAGGGGGTCAGTAGGGGAAGGGAATGGAGGGGCGAGAGGGATGGTTGGGGATCGGGGGGGGGGGGGGGGGAGGGGGTGAGGCTGAAAGGAGGGGACTCGAGAGGCAGGGATCTTTTCATAGACAAACCGGGCCGATGTAGATTTTTCATATCGACGACGAACTCGGAGCAAACTCGGCAAGCTACAGCCGGTCCGAGGATCGATCGTGAAATTCCTTCCTTATCGCCATCACGGACCTAAACCACTCGGCCAACAAGCTACAGCAAACAACCAAATCACATCTACCCTCATCTAAAAAAAAGGATCTGAGCGCTAAGGATTTGGTACGATCTTATGCCGTCGTTCCAGACAACGGCAGACGTACCGCGGCTTCTCATTTAACACATAACGTACCGCGCACGTGGATTTCCTGTCCTGGTTCTCTTCGTACCGCATCTTTCTCAGTTTTCATTATTTTCGGCTTGTGGTGTATAGTATGACTGAGCTGTCATTCTAAACCAAGCTGACTTTCTGCATTAGTTGTAAGTGTGAACAGAGGATGCGTTTATTTAACTTCCGGGCTTGTCTGCTAATTTGGGCCGAGGAATAAGTGCAGGCACAACCTATACTCATTTCAGTCAGTGGTACGAATTGAGTTAACGTGCGTATCATTTTCACTCCTGATTTCACTTCTGACTTCGCGATTTTTATCATGTAGTATCTAAGCAAATCCCGGCGTTGTATTTACGCAATTCCGGCCAATTGAATTCACTCAAATTGATTTTGTCCCGAGCAGTTCGGGCATTTTGTAGGACTGAGCCGATCAACAGGCCGTGGGTACACTGTGCTTGTGTCTGTCTGGTTTACAGACGAGTCTTACCGAGGGAATGGCGTGTTAGCAGTTCTAGATGAAGCCTTTCTTTGTGGACATCGATCTTGTCTTAGTCTTGTCGGCCCGGACTTTACCGTCTTTTGTGAGTTTGTTGTCCAAACAGGGGAGGTGTGTATGGTATTGTATAGCTGGTCCACATATCCGTCTTTTTTGAGAGGCTCAAGGCGCCGCAGGGCTGGAGGACGAAGCATCGCCTTTGTGTGTGTGCGTGCGTGCGTGTTTGTCTCTGTGTGTGTGTGTGTGTGTGTGTGTGTGTGTGTGTGTGTGTGTGAGAGAGAGAGAGAGAGAGAGAGAGAGACAGACAGACAGACAGGCGGACTGACGGACGGACGGAAAGCTTCCTCAACAACGAGTCCGGGTGATTCTTTTTGCATTTCTCTAGGGCGGCCTGAGCTTATAGTACGATATTGCTTTCATTGCTACCTTCAGTGGTCGAGTCGTGAGTTCGAATCCCGGCTGGGGCCAAATATTTGTGCTGGCCTTTTTTCTCGTTGCCCCGTCTTTCACATCACCCATACGTTGTGGAAAAAGAGACGTGAAACTCCCAGATACTCACGCATCTGCTAGTACAGTGTGCATGAGGGTTTGTTTTTCAAGTGCTTCTGTGTCTTAAAATGGTTGGTTGGTTGATGGCTGGGTTGGTTGGTTGTCCCTTACCTGAAATGCCGTTTTGTTCGAAAATTTCAAAACCACGTTTTCTGTCCCTTTTATTTGTTTAACACGTTTCAAAAACACGTTTTCGGTTGATCCGGCGAAAGAAAAGGTCACGACTGGATGTTGTTTACACTTTGCGCGAGCGGTCGAACGTTCAATTTCTACGACTGTTGTTACACTAATGGAGGGCTCAGTGTGGTCGCCGCGTCATCGAGTACGCTTCTGTTGGCTCGGTGCCAGCATTACAGACGCTGTCACAGTTCAGGTGTCTAAGTGGTAGATACCACGAAAAGAGATCAGAACGATCTGTGAGCCTAAAAATGGTAGCGTTAGCTCCTTTAAATGTATAACACGCAAAATCTACCAAGCGCCCTCATTTTTCTTCTCCAGTTTTGAAAAGATGTCAAAAATATGATGATATTTATCTCCACATACAAATCATTCAGAACTTTCAACATACAATGCAACAGCGTGCTTTTCCTACAAGCCAGAAACGCGGTCAGGCTTGCTCATACTAACTACAAATATAATTTTCATCGTTAAGCCCTCCAAATGAAACTCGTGTTATCCGTGTAAATATTACCGCTGGTGCCCGACTTTTACTCGAAAAACACTGCCCGTGCATGGGCGTTTGAATGTCAATGAGAACCAGGGCCTGTTTGATCTTTGGACATGCAGACGATCGCTTCGAAGAGCGAGGGAGGCGAGCACTGTGGAATATAAATACAGCGAGGGGTGTCATCGATTTCATGTGTTTTTCAGACACAGTTTGAATAATGAGGCCTCTGCATGGTGCAATGACCGTAATGAGTGCTGGTGGAAGGGGGAAAGGTGAAGGAGGGGGGGGGGGGCTGGAGAGGGGAGTGTAATCGTGTTTCGAGTCCGTCCTTAGTTTTAGAGACAGGCACGTTCCATCACAGCTACTCTCTTCACTTATTTGAACATTGCTGGTCAGGGACACACACACACACCCACTGGCACCCACACACGTAATTTTGATCCAGTCCATGTTTCAAAGCTGTATGCTCTACACACACTTTGCACGAGGTCAGTATATGCCAGTCGTAATGGCCGGTTCTGGGATTGTTTCAAGAGTTCGTTGTTGTTGTTGTTTTCTTTTTCTTTTAAACACTGTGACCGAATGTGTCATCCTCTCTGTTTCTGTCTCTCTGTCTGTCTGTCTGCCTGTCTCTCTCTCTCTCTCTCTCTCTCTCTCTCGCTCTCTCTCTCTCTCTCTCTCACACACACACACACACACACACACACACACACACACACACACACACACACACAGAGTCACACACACACACACACACACACACACACACACACACACACACACACACACACACAGTCACACACAACACACACACACACACACACACAGAGGCACACACACACACACACACACACACACACACACACACACACACACACACACACACACACACACACGCACGCACGCACGCACGCACAGAGAGAAAGAGAGAGAGAGAGAGAAATTGCTTGGTTGGCTGGCTGGTTGTCCAGGGCCCGCATGTAAATGTCGGGGTTAGGGAGTTTAGCCCTGGGTTAGAGTCTAACCTCGAACAAAACTAGCTCTAGGGTTAAATTTTCTGTTGTTTTTTGGTTTTAAATCGTGAAACGGGTCCATTCCAGCAAGGTGCATATGCCGATATAGAAGGATTTTTGTCTTTCTTTCTTCGCTTCCTTTTTCATTTAATTTTGTTTTGGGATTTCTATTGCCCTAGTCTGGCTCAGGCCCGTAGCCGTGGGTTAAATTAACCTCGAGTTTTACATACAGGCCCAGGAGTCTCAGTATCATCTTTTAAGACCACATACGGGCGATAACAAGACGGAGCAACGGAGAAAAGGTCAGCACAAATATTTTGCCCCAGCCGGGATTCGAACTCACGACCCGAGCATTGAAAGTCCAACGTTGTACCGACCCGGATATCCCGGCTCCCCCAGAGAAAAGAGATAGACCCAGAGAGAGAGAGAGAATGATAGACCCAGAGAGACAGAGAGAGAGAGAAAGAGGTTTGCCCATCCAATAGTGGTGAACTATCCCTGGTAATTCCGCTGTACGATCAATGTGTAAGTGGCGGTATTGACCATTATGACAGGGTCTGCTGTAAACAAGTCGTGTTTGGTCTGATGCTACTGTTATTTACACAAATACTGCTCTCTCTCTCTCTCTCTCCTCTCTCTCTCTCCTCTCTCCTCCTCTCCTCTCCGGCTCTCTCTCTCTCTCCGGCTCTCTCTCTCTCTCTCTCTCTCTCTCTCACTCTGTGTGTGTGTGTGTGTGTGTGTGTGTGTGTGTGTGTGTGTGTGTGTGTGTGTGTGTACGCCAGAAGCTCAGGATCACTAGCTTCTCGGAAACAGGTTCTATGCACCTCTCTCTCTCTCTCTCTCACACACACACACACACACACACACACACACACACACACACACACACACACACACACACACACACACACACGCGCGCGCGCGCGCGCGCCTTCCTTTTACCGTCGATGCCTTTGCTACAATTAAGGAATCCATACTTTAGGATTAAAGGAAGTGTTGTGTTTTTGTGGTTTTTTTTTTTCTGTGACAGGTTGTCCTGAAGGGTTTCTTGATCTCAGTCCCGCCAACAACTGCGGGGACTCCTAGGCCGGTTTGGGCCATCAGTATTACACTCTGTTCGCGCGCTTTAGTTGCACTCATTATCCACACGACTGTTACGGGGGGGGGGGGTGTAAGAATGCTGAACCTTATCCCAGTCAGGTAAACGTCCTTATCTTATTCGTGTGGATCCGATGCCTTACATAAACTGTGTGAGTAACAGATCGCTTTCAAAAACAACAACAGAGAAAAAGGACGAAAGGACGAAAAGAAAGTTTAAAAATCAAAGAAAAACTGTCGAAACAAACAGAAAAGGGGAAGGGAAAGAAACACTGAATTCAAGACAGGGACAACACAGGTAAAAATTATAAAAAAAAAACGTTCCGGTGACATCACCTTCGTCAGGACGAAAACATATGGGACACAACTCCAACAAACGAAGAACAACTCTAGATTCTTCTCACACACACACGCACACACACACACACACACACACACACACACACACACACACACACACACACACACACACACACACACACACACACACACACACACACACACACAGTGATAAGTACAGGAGAACCAAGTAGAGTGATCTGGTACTCAGACATGGAAGGTGTCAGATCCACACGAATAAGGACGTGCTGAGCTCATTCACTTTGCATATCACGTGGTACAAATGCTGGCCAGGACGAAATAGATGCCACGGATACCTGACGGTTGCTGGCGGACAAACAAACCTTGTGCCACAGCAAAGGCACATGGGCTGTCCGCCACGCACGTTTTGATGACCGTAACGTGCAAACAGCTCATTTTCTGACAGGGATAAGCTCAGCACATTTTACTTTGTTGAAGTCTCATTACATATGACAGACAGGCAAACAACAGCATGGGGAAAACTACGAGTGTGCTTGATGATTATGTGCATCAGAATCAGTCACTTCAGTGGGTCACACTCTATAGTATCTGAAACCATAGTGGTGACTGTGGGCGGCGTATGATATTATGCTGGTCTAGAAAAGTACCACGTACTGAGCAGACGACATTATTTGCGGCTTGCGGTACTGACTGAGGACCAGCAAGAAGGCCGCTGAATGGAGGCTATATTTAGAAGATTTCACGAGTCCCAGTCTGTTCGGGAATGGATAGTAAACTCGAAGTCGTATTCCTCCAACATAAAGCCACACATTTTCGAAAACGGTCGCTATGGCCAAATGCAACATCCTTCCATCTAGCACTGAAACAGCCTTAGAGCTTTGAAAGCGGTTGTTTCCGATATCTGCGGCGTTACTGACGAACATAAAGGCTTTAACCGGCCAGCTTTGGTCTTCTTTTCCTTCTTCTTTTTCTCCTTTGCTCTCATTCTTCTAAACACAACCAGCAGACCATACACACGCACATTCGTATACACATATATTACCGAGACGACGGCAGTCTACAGAAGCGACCCAGCGTCGTCCGCGCGCATTACGACATAATGATCTAATAAAGATATCCATAATCACATCTCACGGCTTCTCCTTTGAAGATCGGGCGCAGCATTTCTTTTGCCCCGGTACAGATCGACTATCTGTCAAAGAAACTGACGTATATACGGCCAGCAGGTCAGACAAACAATTGTCGATGGGACTTGTGAAAGATTTCACGGCCGGTAAGTCTGTGCGACTGTAGATGTGTTGGGGGGGGGCTGACCCTAGCAGACAGATTGTAGAATTCCAGACCCTTCACATTGATCGCAACCGTCCAATCTTCGTTTGTCACAGTGTTTCTTTTGCGACGGTGTGTAGTGACGGGATTGGTACTTACTGCACCAGATAGTGTAGTTCGACATGTGTGCGTCCGACGGTGTAAAACACTGGATCGGTAATTGCAACGGTTTGGGGCACAACATGAAGAGAGTCATACACCCTGTGACCGGTCAGATATGATCTCGTGTCGCCCAGGATCAGTGTGTGTGTGTGTGTGTGTGTGTGTGTGTGTGTGTGTGTGTGTGTGTGTGTGTGTGTGTGTGTGTGTGTCCTGTGCTGCTGGTATTTCGTACGTGCGTGAGGTTCAGTTATACAAAGCAATGGTCACAAATGCGCGCGCGCTCACACACACACACACACACACACACACACACACACACACACACACACACACACACACCACACACACAGAGAGAGAGAGAGAGGAGAGAGAGAGAGAGAGCCGCCATCAGTAAACAGTACAGTCTCCTTTCGTTGTCTCGGATTTCGCACACCAATAATTTCAGTCTTTGCGGACCTGTCGGGCGACACAGAAAACGTACAGCGGCTTCATTCAGTCGGGATTTCTAACGGCTGTAGTGTCACGTTAGGATCTTACAATTGTCACACCTGTGATTCCAACCCAAGTTGCCACCCGACCGATACACAGTCAAAATCCCCGCCGCCCCACAATGCTTCAAACAGCCTTTGAGAATGTAGGAATCTGACACAAGCCTCCTGAGTCAGATGAATCGGACTAGATTTGAGTATATTACTTTGAGTATATTACATGTCTTGCAACACGTGGTACTTCTGGTGGGTATCACGTTATTACATGTATGCGTCATCGTTTGAGTCCAATTCCCGCTCTCACCGACTGGGCTCCAGAGAGTACCGTTTTTGGAATTAAAATCTCGAGAACTTCTGCTATAGCTCAAACTTGGGAAAGTTGTGTTTTATCTTGCGCATCTGGTGGGTATCACGTTTTAACATGTAGGCTATGCATCATCACATTCACTCTAGTTCACTAGCCTGCTGGGTTCTAGAGAGAACCGATTTTGGAGTGAAATCCGCGAGAACGGCTGTACTGTATACAAACTTGGGAAAGTTGTGTTAATTCCCGCACTGATGCAAGCCATGTTTTGGACGACTGACGTACACACACACACACACACACACACACACACACACACACACACACACACACACACACACACACACACACACACACACACACACACACACACGACAAATGTCATAGTTTCGCGATTTTCTTTTTCTTCTTCTTCTTCTTCTTTAGGAAGGAGGGGTGGGGTGTGGTGGTGGTGGTGGTGGTGGTGGTGGTGCTGGTGGTGTGTGTGTGTGTGTGTGTGTGTGTGTGTGTGTGTGTGTGTGTGTGTGTGTGTGTGTGTGTGTGTGTGTGTGTGTGTGTGTGTGTGGTTATGATTGTTATAATTCAATTTCTTTTTAATGGTTATAACATAACAATGTCAATAAAAATGAAAGCCCTACTTCTACATTTTTCTGTGCATATCTCAGTGCTGGTGGAGGGTAACCACTTTTAAAAGTAGCAGAACCAGTCTCCTTTGGTCTGGCAAGTTGCTAAACGGTCGCAGATTTGGGCAACGTGGTCTGCACACCAACTGAGACACTGTCAGCCAGGCAGACAGAGAAAATCAGAGACAGAGACAGAGACAAAGCTGTCTGAGTTTCTCTAGCAGCGAGAATGGGTAAAGCTCTGGGAGGCCTGATAAACTGGCGTATTAGCCCTCCACCCCCATCCCCCCACGCCCCACCCCCGCCCCTCCCCAAAGAAAAAAGAAAGTAGAAAAAAGTAATGACTGTGGTCTCAGTTACGCTCCTAAACGTCTCCCCCACAAAACACCCAACCAACCACACACACACACACACACACACACACACACACACACACACACACACACACACACACACAACACCAATGCCTCGATTATTTCTCCTTGGGGGTTGGTGCGTCTGTTTCAATTTCTTTTTAAGAGGGGAACGAGGGAGGGGCTTAACCACGTACACCTACTTATAGTATTTAGTAAATCCCACGTGAAATATCGCTTCCACAAACAGGATCCCCGATGGCTCGACTGACCCGGGATCCGGGCGCTTGTGGACCCACCGAGTACAAGAACCACACAGCCCTATTGTCCTAAGTCTAGCAGTGGTGGTGCACGGCGATGATGATGTTTGCTGTGGTCGCCGACGTTGGCTGCAGCCGTGGTTGAAGCGATCAAATGACTAATGACGTTGGAGTATTTCCGTGGTCAGTTCCTAGGCGCCGGGGGCCAGTAACAGTCATTTGTCTTTACCGAGTAAACTCAATCTCACGGCCATTTCTCTACACAGGCATTAGTTTGGCTTGCACCAAGACGGAAGCTGAGATAGGAGGTTTGAAGCAAGGTGGGTGCTCATTTGGTAATAAATCAAAATTACTGTCCGTGTCTTGGCTTAAACGGGCTAATGACATCTTTGCTAGGCCAACTGAAATTTTGGATCATGAATTTCGCTCATGAATGCGCCCGTACGCTCGAGATACTCTGTCTCGATGGTTAGTACAGCTCTTAATGCGATATAATGCTGTTTACACTTGAAAAAACAAACTGAACAAACTTAATTTATTCCAGAAGTGCATTGATTTCGATTTGGATGGTCCCATAAATCTGAGATGAAAAGAAAGAAAGACAATGACGTATTTACACGCGCACAGAGAGAGAGAGAGAGAGAGAGAGAGAGAGAGAGGCGAAAATCGTTTCCAGCCACTTTTTTCAATGAGAATACAGAAAAGTCGGAAATATTTTGTCAGACCATGTCGATTTTGTGAAATACAAAAGACTCTCATAGTATCTCACGTACACTCCCTTAGTCCAGGTCTTTGACTACAGCCGAAGGACGCGCGCTAACAGCGGAAAATGTACGGAACATGGGAAACCGTTACGTGCTGGCTAAAGGTTACTTTAACTGACAAAAACAACAGCAGCATCAGCAGTAAAGCGGAATGAGGTCAGAGAGATCGATTCTGATTTCCGGAATGTCTCCGTGTCCAACGGATTGCGCAATCCTGTCGCCCGAGTGAAGAAGGGGTGACCACAGTGTACAGAACATAGGCAGCGCTATCACGGAGACACACTTCTCATGCGGCGAGGGTGGATGGGTGTATAAGGGAGTTTAACGTCCTTTTCCACCAC
This sequence comes from Batillaria attramentaria, assembly GCA_018292915.2. NCBI lineage: Eukaryota > Metazoa > Mollusca > Gastropoda > Batillariidae > Batillaria > Batillaria attramentaria. The sequence continues at coordinate 554,212 of JACVVK020000255.1, forward strand.
GTGTGGGTGATATCAAAGACGGGGCAACGAGAAAAAGGCCGGCACAAATATTTGGCCCCAGCCGGGATCTCATGCGGCGAGGTGTACATTTTCTAAGCGTAAGTGCGCTCACCTCAATAACGCATGCAACACGCGCGCGCGCACAGCGAAGAGAGAGAGAGACAGAGAGAGAGACACACACACACACACACACAGAGAGACAGAGAGATCCACCATTGAACCCAAACTGCCGTAATGTGAATGTACCTGCCGATTAACACTTCAATAAACTAACAAACCAGCAAACTGCATACGTGAGTAAACACACACACACACACACACACACACACACACACACACACACACACACACACACACCGCGCACGCACACACACACACACACACACACAATTAATAGTTGGAAATTTTACACACAAAAAAACCAAACAAACAAACTTCTGAGCGAAGGCACAAAACTGGAAGACGTGCATGTGCATGGCTCAGTTGGTATAGTTCGCCCGTTAGGGGGTGCAAATGTCAGTATACCAGTCATGCGCTGGAGGGGCAAATAAACTCCAGTCGTCCACTAACGGGGGCGGCCGTATCCCCGCGACGCGGGAGGGTGCAAATGTACTCCGGGGTCTGGCGAGGGGAAGTCACGTGGCCGCTGACTTCGTTCTACGACTTTATGCCGAAATATCGGCGGAATTGACTGGTATACATCTGCATCCCCTAACGGGCGAACAGTACCAACTGAGTCACAGTAGCTGTTTGGGTAGCTCTCGCTGGCTGATTGTAGTTCAGTCGCCATGCACTAACCTGGCCACCTATCATGACTTTCGTGTCCAACATGAGCCGTTCCTCCGGTTAATTTTAGCCGTTGACCTGCACAGCAGCGGACTAAATCAAAATGTCTGCATCGTGAGCGGGAGTATTAATTATTTTAGTCCCTGTGATGGATACATTTCCTTCCCTAAATGTCAACGACTGGATTTAGCCGTGACCTTACAGTCTCTTCTCTTTCTAGTAATTCTGTTTGTCTGTCTGAATGTCTGTCCGACTGTGTGTGTGTGTGTGTGTGTGTGTGTATGTGTGTGTGTGTGTGGTGTGGTGTGTGATGTGTGTGTGGTGTCTCTCTCTCTCTCTCTCTCTCTCTCTCTCTTTTCCGTATCTCTTACTCTTGTACTGTAGTCTAGCGAAGGCAAGGCTGCCAACTGGCTTTTTGGCCAGATACGTTTTCGTTGAAAAATAAAACTCTCTCTCTCTCTCTCTCTCTCTCTCTCTCTCTCTCTCTCTCTCTCTCACACACACACACACACACACACACAACACACACACCTCCCGAGAGTCGACTCTTCACAAGGACACAGACCATGTCAGTTTACCTCCGCGTGTAAGTGGCAGGTTTGAGGCATACACTAGAATACGAACAGAGACTTAGCCACTCACCGAAGGCCGTTCCAACAGATCAGGAAAGGCCAGAGGTCGTCGCCTCCGTTGCCAAACATGGAAATTGCCCTAAATTAGACGCCTATCCTACGTCCAGGGGCGAGATGAGTTCCAGAGATGTGGGTGTCAAAGCAGCGGTCGTATGGCCGAGAGGGAGAGAGAGATTGAATTAACACTCAGTCCAAACACGCATCTGTGTCCGCTCTTGAAGGTCACATCTGACGGTTGATGAAGCTTGAGTGTGAAGAGGGTGGAAGAGCGGAGTGGAGCGCTGAATCAATTTCTAAGATTTACTGCACCAATCTCTTTCTTCCTCTGTAAGGGATGGGGCTGCTATTCATGACCAGATTTCTTTTCAGCTACATGTACAACGAAAACTGACAAAGATATCAGTGGGTGGGTGTTTGGGAGTTTAACGTCCTTTTCTACCACGTAAGGGTGACTGATATCAAAGACGGGGCAACGAGAAAAAGGCCAGCACAAATATTCGGCCCCAGCCGGGATTCGAACTCACGACCCGAGCACTGACTGAGAGTCCAACGCTCAACCATTCGGCCATCCCTGCTCCCCGACAAGATATCGGAACAGAATTACACAATGACTATACTTAAAAACTGAACGCACACAAATACACTTTTCATCCTTAAAACTTCAAAATGTTTAGATTACAAGCAACAGGTCTTGTTCACGTTTCCAAGGAAGTGTTGCCGATTCTCAGATCGATGATTTTAGTGTCTACGCCATCAACCCATCACCCTACCAGGTGGAGCTTATAATCCATCTGAATAACACCGTTTCCTAAGTCAATACCACACACACACACACACACACACACACCACACACACACACACACACACACACACACACACACTAATGTGTGTATATTATTGTACATTACTGGTGTTGAAAAAAATGTAACTGTTGTGTGTCTAGTATTAGTGTTGAGAGCATCAACAACCACCATAATTGTACATTATTGGTGTTGACAAAAAAAAGTAGTGTGTGCTTATTAGTGTATTAGTGTTGAGAGAGAGAGAGAGAGAGAGAGAGAGAATGAATGAATGAATGAATGAATGAATGAATGAATGAATGAATTCTCTATATTTTACAAGGATAAAAGTACTAAGCACATGTGCTTGTCTTCCAACTTGTCCTTGCTACAAAAAAGAAAGAAAAAAATCTACAAAAATAGAAAGAAAAACATAGTTAAACAAAAGACAAAAAGGACACACAATGCAAAAAGCTATAACAACACCAGAATAGCTAACATACCTTACATAGACAGGTAACTAACACGGAACACAGACATTATGGGATAATGCATAGCATAGAAACAAACTAAAAGTAAAAGAAGAGAGAGAGAGAGAGACAGACAGACAGACAGAGCACTACCACCGCCACCACCTCACTCAACAAGACCTCTCTACGTAAACTCCTCGCTACCACTCCATTGCCTGTGTGTGTACCTTCTCCACTCCTACCTCACAAAAAAAAATAAACTGGGCCACTTTGGAATGGAATGGAATGCCCATCCTAGAGAAATACTGCCGGCTGGGCTAATATTACATTCGATCGGTTCCTGAAGCTTTGGAAGCGTACTTGTACTCAACACGGAGTTGCGTGTAATGTTTGAAACTGCCTTAATCGATACAGTGGAAATTCCCGGCTTAAAAGCACGGGCATTACTGGACATTGCTTAGGGAGGAAAAAAATTAAAGGAAACGGACTGAGGCGGGGAAATGGATGCGTTGAATGCGGGCAAGGTTTCTATTAATTACAAAAATAGCTTGTATTATTTTTTGTTGTTGCTGTTTTGAACACACTGTGATCTCTCTCTCTCTCTCTCTCTCTCTCTCTTGTTGCACATAGCGGCGCTACCACTGACATCGCAAAATGTATCTTGCGTCTGTAAGTTTAGAAATGCATAGACAACCAAAAGACCGAACATCCACTGTGCGTCTTCACACAGATTTTAAACCCTGCAATCGTGTCGTCATGGTGAATAACGTCATTTAGGTCAGAATCACGTCATTCCGTGCCAGAATCACGTCATTCCGTGCCAGAATCGGGCCATGCAGGTTAGACTCACGTCATTCAGGTCAAAATTACGTCCTTGAGGTTAGACTCACGTCATAAGGCCAGACTTATAACCATGATACAGCTCTGATTGTCTAAACAGTGTCAGACAGTGTGAGTACAGCACTGTGTCTGCGGAAAGGCAATGCAACCACCACACGAAGTCCCGCACAATGTCTCGCGAGACTCGAATCGTGCGCGAGATTTTGACCTCTCCCTTTGACGATGCCCCTGTTGAGGAACGGCTGACATGCTGACCGGGAGGGGGTGTTGGCGTTTGAAAAAAAGATCAATGAGTCCCCATCACACGCTGGACGAGAAAATAAAGGGGAACGGGACAAGGATGTATTCAGCTTGGCTCCGCTGTCGATAGGCGGGTGTCGGGAGGGGGTGGGAGGTGTCTGTGGGTGGTAATTTCTCAACTAGGACCGACGGAGAAGGTTTGTTTTTGGAAGGGAAATCGTTCCCCTTGCTCTGAACCGTCAGAGCGAGAGTGAACCGAAAATCCCAGGAAAAGGCTCTGTCTTGGGAAACAGATTGATTTCCTGGTCACACCTCTTTCGCTTGTTGCCTGCTCGAACACTCTACTGTCGTCGGGGGAAAAGGGGCTAAGCGTGTTTCAAATTCATTGCGTTTAGGGATTTTTTCCCTAGATGACGGTAGCCCTGTAAGCCTTTTGAGGTAGAGCATTTTTCGGATCGGTTGTGGTAAATGTCTTAATTTGAACTTGATTTGCTGGTGTTGATAGTCACAACTGAAACCGGAAACTTCGTTTCAAACTATCTTAGAGGCTTTCATGTGGAACCCTTTTCTAAGCAGATTTTCCATCAATGCTTTCTTACCGTTGCTGTTTTGTGATACTCTCTTTGTTTGTTTGTTTGTTTGTTTGTTTGTTTGTTTGTTTGTTTGTTTAACAAGCAGTCAAATCAGTACCAGACACAGTGTAGTATAGATCCGGGGTATTTATGGCAGACAGAAAACTGGGGAGCTAGGAAAGCCGAGCGGTAGAGCGTTGGACTTGCAACACTCGGTGGTGAGTTCGAATCTCGGCTGGGGCCAAATATTTGTGCTGGTCTTTTTCTCATTACCACAGACTTCGATATCACCCCTCATACGCTGGATAAGGACGTTAAACCGCAACGCATTCCTAGTGTTCATACATACGGTAATAAAGTTATGTTTACGTTTACACTTAAACATAAATTACCCACCTACCTACTCGTAAACAGAGTTAGTTAGTTAGTTAGTTAGTTAGTTAGTTAGTTAGTTAGTTAGTTAGTTATTTAGGGCTTTACGCCGCGCAAGCTACAAAGACTTTCGCGGCAAAGAGAGGCCCCTTTCTGCCAGGTCGTTTGAAAATTAAAGGGCACACAATAAAACAGGATGTAGAGCTAATCAAACAATAACAATTATGCTACCGTCATTTGGTACACGCGCTTATCAGATGCAGGCCGCCTACGCCCTTTTGCCTAATGGAAGTCGAGTTATTCTGCCCAGAACTAGTCAGCCCGAATAATCTCAAACCTGAGGTGATCTATGTGGCTGCGCACCCGGCAGAGAGAGCGTGATATTTTTCGCTGGGCTGAATTCTGAACTTGTATTGGCATGCCCAATGGTTGGTTTGGTTATTGCTGGGGTTTATCGTCCACGCCACAACGAGGTGACTGCAGGCGGCCCTAGGGGGCAGGTTATGGGGGATGGGGATAGCTACCCTAACCGTACAGTCCAGCTGAACACTTATTCAATCCAATCAGACTGCCAAATCGGCCATTTTTTATGTATCCTTGACTGCGGTAATGTACAAGTTACACAAACAAATCCAGTTCACAGTTAGTGGAAGTGGGGCAACGTGAAAAGGGCCTGTACAAATTTTGGCCCTGTCAGGATTCGAACCCGAGACCTTTCGATCTCGAGTCCAATGCTCAAACCGTTGAGCCACCGACTCCCCCGTGCAGGCATGCCCAATGCGGACAGCACGGCACATAAAAACGAAACATACACCGCCGTAACTCAGAATATTTCCCAGCGGCATGATGCGGGCTACAGATGTTACCGATCGTTCTTACATGTATCATCCTCCCCCCTCCCTCCCCCCCCCCCCAAGTCTTAGATCACACTGTATATTACTACCTCCCCCGTCGCGGTGTGAGAGCTGAAGGGGAGGGGGGGGGATGTCTGAGTGTGTTGTGGTTGGCGCTCAGCCCAAGAGGTGCAGCGAGGATGCGGGTACGGCGAAGTCCCCAGACTATAGATATGTAAATAGCGCGGCCTATCATTCCGTGCCAAAACCGGTGTGCAAGACAAACATAGGAGCGCAGTCATGTGCTAATAAGGGGCCAGTGTAGATATAAAAAAAAAGAAAGTGGGGTGGGGTTGAGGGGTGGGATGGGGGAGAGGGATGACACTCAGTGTCTAATGAAAAACTCTTGAGGGAAGTCCAGAATCGTTAGGAGTGCCAGATATGGCTTGTGTGGAGTGTGTGCAGGACAAGAAGCATTTAATTCCCTTTCAGCAATGCTGGACAGGATCGGTATTTGTGTGTGTGTGTGTGTGTGTGTGTGTGTGTGTGTGTGTGTGTGTGTGTGTGTGTGTGTGTGTGTGTGTGTGGATTTGCGGTGGGTGCGGAAAAAGAGTGGGGGGCTGAGGAGGGAGGCGGAGAAACCTGAATGGAGGCAGCAGAAAACTTAACCCTTTCAGTTCCAGTCATTGATATGAAAGGCAAAACGTTAAAGACAGTTTATGGAGTCAGTGCCAGAGAGAGAGAGAGAGAGAGAGATGATGATGATGATGATGATGATGATGATGAAACGGTTTTTTTTTTAATTGAGGATAGAGCATTTAGGCATTGCTGCCTGTCTTACATGCTGTCCTGCTAGTCTACGTTAGAGGGTAAAAAGACAAGGGGGAAAACAAAACAAGGGGGGAAAAGGGGGGGGAAGGGGGGGGGGAAAGGAAAGAGAAAAAACCCAAAAACAAACAAAAGTATTAACTATCTAAAAGAAATGAAGAGAAAAGTAGACATGATAAACAATCAAAACATACGTGGCATTTGTCGATGATATTGGCTGTATGCCAAGTAAGAACTTCAAAGTCGTCACTAACATTCAAAAACACGCATATAACACATTTCTACCTACATGGTCAGATGAGCGTGTCGTGTAGAATTTGTTTGAGAAAGAGAGAGAGAGAGAGAGACACACACACACACACACACACACACACACACACACACACACACACACACAGAGAGAGAGAGAGAGAGAGAGAGAGAGAGAGAGAGAGAGAGAAACTTATCCGATCTCTCTCATCTCTGACACTGGTAGACTGTCCAAATGTGAGGGATCCATGATAGTCAAGCAGGTCAGTGAAACCGTTGGACTGTCCTTACATGCTTGGATCGTGAGTTCGATTCCCAAGTAGGAGCCAAGAACTTGTGCTGGCAGTGGCCTCGTCTTACCTTGTCTTTGATATATCGCCCAAACAGAAAAACAAATGCGTGTAAAAAAAACTCCCAGCTAACCCGGCAACCAACCAACCAACCAACTATCCAGATCGTACCACACCTAGATCAAAGTTACCATAACGCTGACCATCAACAAACACGCTTTAGGTTGACAGTAACTGCTTTAAGCAGTCTTCGTCGACTGACAAGGGGCTCCCCCCCCCCCCGCCCTCACTTCCCCAGGGACGTAACCAGGTTAACCATATAGCAAGTCATCACTGGTCGGCCGGCATGAGAGTTTGATCTGCCCCTGTCTATTTGCATCAGCAGTACCCAGCGAAAAAGTCCGGAGCGGACGACTTCAGCTTGTAGTCCGCAAGTCCCGCTGGTATCGGCAGGTCACCACTCTAAGAGAAAGCCGGATCTCCCCCAAAAAGGAAATGTTGGATGAGATCTGGTGACCCCTAGACCCCATACATCAGTCTGCGTTTAGTGCTGAAGAGACCGTTATTCCGTGCTTTGACTGGTGTCCCCACAGTCACTGGGAAGTGGAAAGAGCCCGGAGAGAGAGAGAGGGACTTGGGAGGGGCGGGGGGGGGGGGGTTGCAAAGAGAGAGAGAGAGAGAGAGAGCGAACGAACGAACGAACTTTATTTTCCAACGGAAAATATTTGGCCATACAAGGGCCGGTCAGTTTTCAACCAGCGGTTGCTACACAAAAAGCGCTGCAAAAAGACTACAACAAAGACTTTAAAAGGCAGAGAGAGAGAGAGAGAGAGAGAGAGAGAGAGAATCACAGACAATGGCAATGGCAGTGGCAATGATTTTTTATTACTCGACGGCGGAAGTTATAACACAAAGGTCTTTTGTTTTTAACTTGCCGTTGCTACAGCTACTACATAACTATTAGGAACGAAATGTTAAGGGTAAAACACAGAGAGGGAGAGGAGGCAAACAGACAGACAGAGACAGTGAGAGATCCATGCTGTAGTGATTTCAGGCCAGCATGTAGTGCCCTGGGCCCGTATGTAGAACTCAGGTTAATTTAACCCATGGCTATGGGCCTAACCCAGACTAGGACAAAAGAAACCCCAAAACAAAATTAAATAAAAAGGAAGCGAAGAAAGAAAGACAAAAATCCTTCTGTAACAGCATAGGCACCATGGTGGAATGGGCCCGCTTCCTGATTTAAAACAAAACACACACACACACACACACACACACACACACACACACACACACACAAAACCCCAGAAAATTTAACCCTGCAGTTAGTTTAGTTCAAGGTTAGACTCTAACTCGGGGCTAAACTCCCTAACCCCGACTTTTACATGCGGGCCCAGGCTTGGGGCTGTTAAACAAAATGGCGGACGGGCGCCTTTTCCCCGTTCTACTCCTATTCGTAAGTTTCAACGACGATTTCTCTCATCTAAAGCCGTTAGTTTGCAACATGAGCATGCGCACCTCTGTACTTTGTAGCAATGAGCTAGCAACGGGCGTCAGTTTTCTGCCTGATAAATGGCCGCAATCTTTCGAAACATCAAATCGAACTCCACTGAATCCGAAGCTCTCCCCACCCCCACCCCCCACCCGTATTTAAAGCTGAGAGAGAAAAAAAAAATCCGGTGCTATTCGGTGCTAACGGCTTAGCTGAGAGATGACGTGGTCGAAACTTCACTTTGAACCGGAGCAGTACCGGAAAATCAGTCGCCCGTCGGCCATTTTGTCAGTTTTGACACCCCGCGGGCGTGGGCCGGTTTTCATTGTCTAATTAGCGACAAGCAATAAGTGTTCATCCCGGCTTTTCAAGTGCCCACACAGTCACTTTGGTTTTTTAACTTATAAAGAAGGGGGCGGGGTCGGTGGGAGAGGGGGTGGGGGGGGGGCGGTATCTGCCACACGGTATACAAGTGCTTTGCTTCGAACTGAAGTGCCAGAGCCCGGCCATGTACTGAGCTGAGGCTGCGGGGGAAAAAGTGTTAGCACTGCACATTCTATAACTACGAGTGGATGTGGATGAGGACTGTGACAAGAAGAAGATTAACCGTCTCCCAGTTCGTCTCAGTGCTTGGACTCCGCTTTTTTTGGTCACTGTCGTTTCAAAATACACCTAATGCACTATTTACACACGAAGCTCCGCCAACTCGGTAAACCGGAGTGCATGCTCAAATCCCCGTCTCATATTCGCGCCCCTTTTTCGTCGCCTATGTAAAAGCTTTTCCTGGCTCACAAATTGACGTTTCAGTTCGGGTAGCAGCTGAGCCGAGAGCCGAACAAGCCGCCATATCTGGGTTGCACGTCATCTCAAGCAGCTGACGGCTCGGTCCATCACGCCTCTCTCTCTCGACCCTCGCAACATCCGGGTGCTGGCTGACTGACTGCGGGCTTAGGTTACGTGTATATTTGGCCATCAGCAGTATTATCACGTCCCCTGAGTCTTCAGCCTGACAACGATACATTCCGGGAACACAGACATCTGACGCAAACAGATTTTAAAATATACTGGAATGATATTTCCGTCCGCAGATTAACAAAATTGATGGAAGGAAGAATTTCATGACTGATACGGAGAACTGAACGCGGGAGCACACTGGCCAGTCATAGACTGAGACGTGCATCCCTCTCTGCTACGGAGTGGGTGGATGGGAATTTAACGTCCTTTTCCACCACGTATGGGGTGATATCAAAGACGGGCCAATGAGAAAAAGGCCGACACGGATATTTTGGCACCACTGAGCCGGGATTCGAATTCACGACCGGAGCAATGAAAGTCCGACGCTCTATCATTCGATTGTCCCTGCTCCCTCAGACGGAGTGGGCCGAAGGTCACCGGTGTGCGCCGGGAGGTCAACCCAGTGCCCGGGCGTGAACTTCACTCTTTCCTTACGTCGTTTGATTCACGAATGGACACACCAAGGACGCCTAAATAAATACATGCACAAATAGAAAGTGGCCCGAAAAATGTTGTTCACAAAACTGAAATAGTTATTTTAGCAAGGTGTTCTTTGACTAAGGATTGGGATTCAAATGCCCTCCAGCAACACTGACACACACACACACACACACACACACATCAGGGACCACCCACGCGCGCGCGCGCGCACACACACACACACACAAATCAGGGATCACACACACACTGACGCGCGCGCACACACACACACACACACACAAATCAGGGATCTCTCTCGCCGAGGCTCTCTCTCTCTCACACACACACACACACACACACACACACACACACACACACACACACACACACACACACACACACACACACACACACAATCAATAAATCAATCAATCAATCAATCAGTCAATCCATTTAGTTTCGAGTGGATCTTCAGACAATGTCACCCTACCTGAAAGACCAATCGCACACTCTAACGTGGTCGTTTTTTCCTTCCTCGACACCATCGACTACTTGAAATGTTTCCAGAAAATAAAAAGAACCGGTTTTACCCAACACCGCTTGCTGTGCCCGTCTGCTTCCCTCTACAGAGCTGTCAGTTTCAAAACAAATATTTGCACACTAGGGTCGATCATCATTATCCCAAATGCGGTTGTGCGACGTGCTTCGTATGGTGGGAGGGGGTCTGGGTGGATGGGGACAGCGGGGACGGGCGAGTGGGGGTGGGGGGGGGTGTTGAATTTGGCTGGATGCGACAATCTTCGACACCTCGTAATCCAGGGCAGCCCGGGACGCAGTCAAAATGGTCGACAGTGTTTCTGATGCTACTCGGCTCCAAATACATGTAGTAGCATTGCTATGACAGGAGTGTTTTCAAGCGGTAGTAGTACCAGGTGTTTCCATTTTCAGTAACACACAGACTGGGGAATTGCTGAGGGAAAACAAGACTGAAACCTAGACCAGGGTGCAGAGGCAGCGTCCTGCTGGGGGACCACGGAGGCAATGCCCCACTTAGGAAAACAAATCTTAGCTTTTTCAAAGACATTATGCAGCCTCTCTTGGCACAAAAAAAGTAAAATACTGTCATTCAAGCCTTCAAAAATGAAGTAAGACTGTCCGATATGGCATTTGTATCCATACATGGCCGTGTGCAATCTTTTTTCCCCTTCCTTTCCTTTGGCTGAAACTTAGATTTTTGGGGGGCTGAAAGAATAGTAAATTTGGCTGAAAATTGCCAAATGACTGAAAATTCCCCAGTCTGAACACACAGTGTTTCCTAAACGGACTTGGGTCAGTCCGGGCGTGAAACTGAGAAAAGCTTTCGTTTTATCAACCAGACAACTACTTTGACTAACGCGTAGAAACAGTACATAGACGTGTGCATGGCTCATGTTTCAAACATATGGCTTTACATGAGACTAACCATCGTCGAAACTGTTGAAGCTCTGAATGGCACCAGAAACACTTGCGTACATTTTGACTACACCCCGTGTGGGGGTGGGGGGGGGGGAGAGATGGAGGGGGGAGCTTGGAGGTATTGAGTTAGCTGGATGCGACAATCGTCCCGACATCTCGTAATCCAGGGCAGCATCACGGCCTAGTGGATCAAGCGACTGTGTGTCCCCGCTTACATTCCCCAGCACGTGCAGCAGTCACACTACACCCTTGTCCCTGAGCTTCCGCAAACAGGCTTCCAGGACAGAGTCTGCACGATGCTTGATGTGTCTGCGTGGATGAACAAGTTCCCCCGATAATCATTTTATTAATGTTGTGCTGTTACCACTGTGGGTTTTTTGTTGTTGTTGTTGTTGTTTATGCTAATAATTATGAATTTACAGTCGGTCCCCACAGCTTATTTCAAATCCAATCAAATCAACTTTCTCTGTTGTAACCAAGGGGAAATTGAGATGGAGTGTTTGACACACACACACACACCACACACACACACACACACACACACACACACACAGCATGTACACACAAACACACTTGCACCAGCATCCAAATGTTAGTAGGCTGCAGTACAGGAGAGTGGGAAGCCAGGAAGACTTGTAGTTCTACTGATTCATTTTCTGTTACTCCGACCAAGAGCCAGTAACAGATTAGCCCTTGCCCATACCAGACAGAATGCCATTTCCAGGAACTGACGCACTCAGTGTTCTGTGTCAGGAGCGTGAACCTTTGAAGGCAGCGGGGACACATGTGTGTGTGTGTGTGTGTGTGTGTGTGTGCCACGGTGTGTGTGTGTGTGTGACACTGCAGTGTGTGCGTGTGTGACAGTGTATGTGTGTGTGTTTGCGTGCGTGCGTGTGTGGTGTGCGTGCGTGTGTGTGTGGTGTGAGTGTGCGTGCGTGCATGTGTGTGTGTGTGTGTACATACGCGCACTCGCACATGAGCGTATCCGTGTTCGTGTGTGTGTGTGTGTGTGTGTGTGTGTGTGTGTGTGTGTGTGTGTGTGTGTGTGTGTACACGTGCGCACTCGCACATGAGCGTATGTGTGTGTGTGTGAGAGAGAGAGAGAGAGAGGGAACAGACAGGAGATACAGAGAGAGAGAGATCGTTTGTGACAACCATGGCAGCGCGATGTGGCGATCCGAAAGCAAACCTGACTAACGAAGTGTCGTGGATCGATGCTGTCCGGGACATAACGGGGAGACAAGGAGAGATGTGGCCCACAAAATGTCATTCCTTTCCAACAAAAAGCCCCATTCACAGCAAATGTCACAGGCCCGGTTCCTACTACACTGTACTGCAACAGAGGCTTTGGAAATGTAAATGCTAGGACGAAGCATGTATTACAGGAATGGTGTTGTGCGACTTCCGTTGTTTTGTTGTCGTTTATGTACCCCCCCCCCCCCTCAGCGTGGAGTGTACGAAAGCAAATAGTGACCGGTTTTGTCCTGTCACTAATTCAAAGTGAATTCTATTATGACACTTGCTGTGGTTGGCGGGGCCGGTTGTTTTGGTGGGATGTCGTTGGGAAACCCAGATGGCTGTTCGTGGGGTTAACGATAAATTTCAACGTACTAGTGCTGAAACAATGGCAATGAAGAAGATCGGAGTAGGTGTACCTGGAAAAAACATCTCCCCTCCCGTCCACCCATCAACGACAAAAAAAACAAAAAAAAATCCCAGTATGTTAATACTGATTGTCATTCATATTGCTATATTGTGTTCTTATCAGCTGCAGTCAACAATCAAAACATTGGGAACATGTTGTAGTGTCGAATCTACAGTTTCTCGCTTACGCTCAAACTTGATCCCGCCTGGGGCCAAATATTTGTGCTGGCTTTTTCATCGTTGCCCCGTCTTTGATATCACCCGTATTTGGTGGAAAAGGGCGTTAAAGCCGAACACCCAACCCACCCTCGCTCAAACTTGAAATGCAACGTGCTATCATGTTAACCTCCCTTTAACTGCCACACATGACAACATACAAAATAGGAAGAAAAGAAAGACAGGAGGAGAATTACGTTACAGCGCAAATGAAAATCTCATGAGCGTGTACCGCTGTTAAAAACACTGACAAAAGGCCTGCGTATGGTTTCCAAAACTTTATTGACCAGACTGACGCGGTGAAATCTGAACACAATATGCACGAACAGTTCAAGATAAGCTGACTGAAACCACAGACTGCAAAGACTTTGTAATAAAGCTGCAAAATGGAAATCTACAGAAAGACCACAGAGTCTACAACTGGGTGTTTAATGAACACTGAAAAAGAAGCTTGATTGTACATGTAATGGTTACTTGTCAGATTGAAAGTGATTAGGATGCTGTAGTAAGCCAAAAGGTTGGGAGAGTGTACATGTAGAGAAACAGGTCAGGTCAGGTCAGGTCACCATCACTCAGCTAAATGCAGTCAAGCAACACCTGCCAAATTTAAATTCACCATCCATGTCTTTACACTTACCATTAAGAAACAGGTGGACACAGACATTTATAAAACTGCTGTGGACTAAACTGCATTCAATTTGTTTTAAAAACAAGGTTTCTATTGATTTCATTCAGCAGGCTGGGAGCTAGCACTAACATTAGTCTGACAAGTATGAATAGTATGATACATGTTCTTCTGATATTACACCTGCAACCGTAGCTGAAGATTTTCCAAACTGGACAAAACATCACACACGTAATGAACACAGACTAAAATACCTCCCAATAACAGTAACCTACTTAGCACAATTAAAAATGTGTATCCATACAAAACAAATACTTTCATGGTTTGCACAACATGTATCCTACCGTATCAACCCATGCTTGTGTATTATGGTAAGCTATTGCTCATTTCAGCAACTGCAAAGCCGTACTACCATCCTTACAGTTACACACTTACCGTAAATCTGAAAGATGGCTGCTAGCAAGTACAAGTACAAATGCATGTCCTAGGTTATGTACCTACTACCTAGCTTCATGAAATTTCCAACAGAAAGTTTAAAAAGCAAGCACAGTAAAACGTTTTTTTCCAGCAACTGGATGTTGTGTGAGCCATCAATGCAAGTAACACGGCAACAGCGCATTGTCAGAAATGTTAATTACTGTGACTTAGACAATGTATTGTGCATTTCTAGCTAGGTACGTGCTTTGTGAGAAAACTGAAGTGCTAGCAAACATTCATCAGCTCATGATGGTGCACTACAAGCTGCAAAAAACAACCTTGACGAGATGACTCCCACTTGAAATGTTATTTTCTACAATCACGACCGGTGGTGCTTAACCAATTACTTTCAGGGATTTTCTTGGACTGGATTGCCTGTACTTCTAACCTCAACCTGAAAACCTGATAAAATCTCCGAATCTTCTGCTTCTTGTTCATGACGCCCCACTCTCTCTCACGCACACGTGCACATAAACACACCCATACACATTTGCTTAGATCCTACCTCTGTGGAGGTCAAATCCACCCCCTCAACCAGAACTGCCTAAAAAAAATAAAAAATAAAATCTAATGCGAATATACTTGCCAACTATCAGCTGAGTTCTCAAACATCACCTAGTTGGATAAGTGAATGTTCCTGAATATCAATGACTGCTAATTCATACCAAAGAGTCACAAAGATGTCGATCACTGGCTGTTTACCATCAGTCAGCTAAATGCAGTCAAGCAACTCCTGCCAAACTATCGCCAAATTTAAATTCACTAGCCATGTCTTTACACTTACCATTCCATTTGTATCAACAGTTGTATCTTCTACTTACCTTCCTCTTACCATTTCCGCATAATTAAAATCACACATTTAAGGTCTTAAAAAAAAAGAAAAAAAGAAGACTGCGAGAGAGACAGTACAAGCTCAGTGTAAGACAGAGCATCCACCTTCTGTCGACACAGAAACCACATGCAGAGACAGCAGGTAAAAACAAAATGGAAATGTCCTTGTCTGAGTGCGTGTACCACAAAGAATTCAAAGTCTTTCGGGATTAAGCATTTGGCTGACAAACATAGTGACTGGCACGAAGGATCCAACTCTCTTCCCAAAAAACCCTTCAGGACTTGTTGGTACAACAAAGCCTGTGCATTAGACCAGCAATTCATGTTTCCAGTCTTTTTTTTTTTTTTTTTACTCTCTGGTCCAACATATCCCCTTTACTCTTTTCCTCAAACACACAGGGCTTGGGGGTCACAGCTCGTTTCATGACAGGTACAAATGAAATGGGCTAGGGCACCTTCGTGTGTGTTTGACAACTGGTCCGTTAGCGAGAGGGGTGGTCTAACATTCAGGCCCAGATGTACTTTCAACATGCCAGTCTACTGTTCCTCCTCTGCGTCCACGTCTTCCTTCACGGGCACCATGGGCACTTGCAATCCGCCCGGGTACCCTTCGTCCGACGGTTCCTGCTTGATTCGAACCTGACTGTAGTCATCGTAAGCACCGTCACCGTCACCCCCACCGCCATTGCTGTTGTCGTAGTTGTTGTAGCCAGCTCCGCCATCTCCGAACGGTGGCTCCAGACTGACGTCTGACTCTTCCTTGATGCGGCGCTCGCGAGAGCGACGGCCACGATCACGAGATCGGCTGCGTCGACTGCGCTTGCGGTCACGTGGCGACCGACTGCGTTTGCGGTCCCGGGAACGAGAGCGACGGCCCCTTTTCTTGTCCTTGCGAACCATTTCTTCCTCTTCTGTAGAGAGATCATCAACAAGAAATAAGAAATATGAACAGTTTGATGTAGATGAAACATGTTCACCAGTTCATTCACATTTATACCAGTGCCTATGAAATCAAACAGAAACCATTTCAATTGCGCAACGTTCAGGGTATCTACAGATTTGAATGAAAAAAGCAAAATGTATAAAATAAGACACACACACACACTCTTTCTAATATCTTGAAATACATGTATTGTCTTGTAATGACTTGTACTACTCAGCTTTGGAAATGCAATTTTAACTTCCAAAAACTTAAATAGCTGAGCTGAGCTGATCCTCTACACCATGTGATTCTATTGGTCTGGTGTGTGTGTGTGTGTGTGTGTGTGTGTGTGTGTGTGTGTGTGTGTGTGTGTGTGTGAGAGGATGCATGTGCTTCACATCAGTTGTGTGTGCTGGGTCGAGTTCGCAGCGCGCTTCGACCCAAGCAATTGGGTAAAGCGCCCATCTAATACATCCTATTATTATCAAGACTATTATCATAATTTTCATCATCATTATTAATAGTGTTTCACGAACTGCAAAACCCATGTTTTTCTCACCTTCAGGTCCCCCGCGGTCCTCGCTCCTGCGGCGTCGTTCACGCTCCTTACTCCTGCTGCGGCCGCGCCGATCTCTGTCACGACTGCCACCTCGCCGACGCTCGCTACGTTCCCGACTTCGGGAGCGGACTCGCTCTTTGCGGCCTCTCTCTCGGCTGCGAGATCGCTCTCGTCCTCCTCTGGCTGCCCCACCTTGTTCTTCGTATCTGTGATTGAGGGGAGACAAGCGAAATGGAAATTGTACAAGTTGTGGAGTCTGGCCTGGTGGGACTGGAGGATGTGAGTCAGTGTGTGTGTCAGTGTGTGTGTGTGTGTGTGTGTGTGTGTGATATTATGCACAACTCTGACACTGTTCTTGGGGCAGCACTGTTAAAGACAAACGCACACATTTTCTACACCACTGTAAACACGCATATATTATGTGCAATATGCCTGAAGAAGCACATATTACTTGTGCTGTACCAGAGCTTGATATTACAAAACAGGTCTGAAAGGCATTCACCACTCAGCCGGATTTAAACTGCTCTAGCTTTCAGTTCTTTCTATTGCAGTAACATACCTTTCCACTTGAGACAGGGGCAGACAATACGCCTACACATTCTCAACAAGGCAATCTGACTCCTGTTGCCTCCCTTACAGCAGCCATGCAATGCTATTTGCCGGCCTGCATACTACTACTATTTGGTTTTTCTCTAGTGCTTCAGGTTTCAAAATAACTAAAGAAAAAAGTGTGTGTGTGTGTGTGTGTGTGTGCAATGACGTTTCTAATGCATATCATGAAGGAGTAATGAATAAAAGAGCATTTTAAGATCAATATTTGCATACCCTGCTGCAGCGTTGGTCTGAGAGTAGTCATCGCGGCCCGAGAAGCGCGTGTTTTCGTCCGGACCACCCTTGCGTGTGCCTCCAAGTCCTCCACCTGAAAAGTATTGCCAGCAAGCTCATAAAACAGCGCAATGTCAACAATGTTTTGGCATGTTCAACATGCACATGCACCCTCTTTGATGAGATCACAGGCATGATTCTCACTCAACCCCCCCCCCCCCACCCCTCCAGAAATTTGTTACATGCCCAACATCACATGAAAGGCTTGTGAATTACGTTTGTGCGCTTGTGCCCCCCCCCCCCACCTCGTCTGTGACATAATTACTTTCACACACACACACACACACACACACACACACACACACACACACACACACACACACACACGATAACCGTTCTGACAAGTTTGTAAGCAACTTGCACGTTTTAGCTCGTCAGCATGATGATTTACTCCAAACGCAAACACCCTTTGATAAGGGTCATCTTAACACACTGGGAGGCTGCAACACTGATTTCTAAAGATCTGATTAAGCAGATGCACGCCCTATAACACTGACTCAGGAATTTTTGTGAAGAAAAAACTTGAGTTCATGTGCATCAGTTGTACCACAACCCAACTCAGCAGTTTTTCCAGTGAAACAATTTTGAAGTGGCTGTGTTGGAGTACAAGATACAGGTCAGCAATATGTTAAGATTGCCCTCTGTCATTGCCCTAAATGATTGCCTTAGTCAGGATTAAAGTGTAATGAAAAATGATACACTGGTGTGGAAGCACTCCAGTTAAACTCTTTACTTACCGGGTAATAGTATACCCGTTCTATGCATTGACATTATATATGAACACTAGTGAATCATCCCCAGCGGTCTAATATCTTACCCTGTGATGTGTGTGGGTGGATGCGGGTGCTTGTGCGAGCTCAGAAGATAGGATGTGTGTGGATGAAGGATCTATACGTAGAGAGAGCTGTTATCTGTGATCTGTATTCTGTGTTAGGCCTGCCCCTCCTTTTTAACTGTTATTCTTAGTGCTTGTTTAACATAGTTTAATGCGAGGCAATGCCAGTGCTTCTTCTCTTTAAATTGTGTTTCAGCCAATGACTGAGTGTGTGAATGTGTATATGTATTTATATGGTATGTTTGTGTATATCAATTGTGTTTTATTATCAAGAGGAGCAAAGCAAATTCTTCTTAATTGTAACTAAGAAGCAATAAATCTATCTTATCTTATCTTAAATGTGCAGCCAGCCAAAGCCCTAGATTTTCCAGGAAACTGGTACTGAATTTATACATCTCCAATGGAGAAAAAGACCTTCAAGAAGCAGAAAAAAGTCTGCAAAAATAATGAGATTTGAAAAACTATAACATTTCCAATGCACTTGCAATCCAACCACTGACCTAAAACAACAACCCCCCCACCCCCCCCCACACACACACGCACACATCACTGTTTATTTCATATCCAGTTTCAAAAGTCAGTAGGTCACGGATAGCTGTCTTGAAATAAGTGCATGGTATGTCTGAGCGAAAGCGAGGGTTGAATTGCAACTGTAAGTCATAGCCTGCTACTGAAATGCAGTGTAAATGCAGTGTAAACAGGCATTTAGGAAGTAGGGACAGTCACTGACAGTTCTAGTAACTGCGTCATCGACTTCGTCTTGGTCTTGCAAAAGGCGCTCGCCAAAGTAGTCTGCGGGTGCAATCAGCCCCGATTCTCCTTTTAACGCCATTCGTAAATAATCTTGTAATCAGCGGTAATTCACCATCTGTCCCTAAATAAACTGCCTAGTAATTTATATGCCAATTTCCCCTCTCTTTGGCTATTATCGCGCCGTTACGCCGTAAAATGTCAGCCAGGCTATCATACAACTCGACAGAAATTGACCCCACTGCGCTGCCGTATTGGTATCCTCCCCCTGTTGCCATAGTGTTCATTACCACCACCACCACCCCCCTCCCCCCTCCTGAAACTGGACTGTGGCCAAGTGGTACAGTGTCAGTGTGGCCGTCCTGCTGGGTTGCTGTTTGTTTCTCACTGTGAGAGACCAGCTAGCACTTGATGACCCATTCTGATTGGATAATTATTCAAACGTCGGAAGTGACGTCCTTCTGCTGTGCGACTGTACAATTTACATGTACTAATGCCACAAACTGCAAGTGACACTTGTTACAGCCTCTGTGTGCAGTCTCACTGACTTTGTATCCACTGAAATGCTGTCCGTAGCAACACATGGCTGACAAGTAGCCACGGTAAAGATCACTCCGACTAATTTGACAAACAAGGCAAAACCTACGACAACCACCACTTGATCATTGTAATGTATATATAAAGACAGATTCCCAACATGTGGAGTGCCGAGTTTTTAATTTACATAAAAATGGTGCCTACCAAACTGATTATAATGAATAACGGTTGGCCAGCGAAATCTGAATGAAGAGCCTGTGTTCCGTCAGCCATCACAAAGACGTCTGCATACAATGTTTCAATGCATTTTAACATCAAAGGTAGCACGTATCATGAATATTCTTCTGCCTATGCAGCAAATATTAAACACATCCGTAATGCGAAGGATCACTGTGCATCCCCACTGGGAACTTGCCGGCATGCAAGGCTACAATTTCTGTCCAACCTCCCGCAGGGCTATGGAGTCGTCATCCAAAAATTGCTCTCCTGAGTATGAGATACCGAGTCCTGACTGCAGACAATGACCAGGGTAACTTGCCACTGAATTGGCGACTCTACAAAATGGCCTTTCAACTAAGCTTTTCTCGAGCAAGAATGCGTGAAGGAAATGGTCGTTTGGGGGTGTAACATTGCGACATGTGCAATCAGCAGTGAATGGCTTGTGTCTGAGCGGAAAAGTGCAGTCTGACAAACTCCTTGTGTACGTCAGTGACATTTCTCACACTCTTAGCAAGTCAGGGTGGCACACGGGCGGTGAGCAAAATGTCAGTTTCTGTGCTAGCAACCGTCCATCAATACTCAAGAAGCGGCTGGTGCGGGCAGCGGGTATGAGATCTTGCCATCCCCCCCCCCCCACCCCCAAACACACACACACACACACCTACCTTAGTTGCTTGCTTGCTCCCCCCCCCCCCCACTTTCACTATGCAACTGTCATCTAAATTCAAAGACATGTAACTGGGTACATGTAATTTCATGTCAATGAGTGGGTGACATAAACTGTAACGTCTCACGTTGACAGTGCCGGTAATTTGAATGCTCTGGCTGGCTTCGAACCTCAACCTTCTGACTGATCTTAGAGGTAATGCTCAGCAACTGAGCTACAGCCAGTCCCTTCACCAGAGGAGAGAGAGAGAGAGAGATTTCCCCCCTCCCCCCAACGGTGGAAGTTTTGGTCTTGTGGCCAATTTTCAAACTTGCCGTTTCACAAGAACAAAACAACAACAACAAAAAGCAAAACACAACACCTTTCCAACACACACACACACACACACACACACACACACACACACACACACACACAGAGAGAGAAAGCCAATAGCTACTGACCTAGCCTCCTGGGTCTCCATCCTTTGACAGTGCGACCTCTCTCCACGTCCACCAGCACGCGACGCCCGTCAATCTTTTTCCCATCCGCGTGCTTGTAGGCCGCTGTAGGGGGAAAAACAAGACAGGGAACGCAAATCAGACAAGCTCTTTCTACCTTCTACGCGTCATTTTGTGCTGCTTGCAGCAGGGTCATGTGACGCCTGCAGTGTGCGGTGCAAGTGGTCCCCTGTTGAATCTCACCATCTTCCCCCGTCTCCAGCTTCTTCTTCTTTTCCTCCCCCCCCCCCTTTCTACACACTCGTGTTCAGCTGTCTGGCTTCTAGAACCCTACCTCCAAAAAGCCATTTATTCTAAGCAGTTCACGAAACGCGTTTCAGCTCAACTTTTTTTTTCTTTTTTTTTTTTAAAGATCATGGCTTTTTCCGGACTCGTATCTTGTCTCCTGGAGAGCATTACATTACACTACGTTTTGGCTCCACTTATTGTTCCAGAAATAACAGATCTGCTCTCGTGTTTTCTCTGAGTTACGACCTCTCCGATTGCAGCTCTGGGAGTCATACGCTCATGTTGACAATTAACCTACATTCAGATGGTTGGACCCGAAGATTTGGTGCATTTTTTTTTTTATTTTTTTTTTTGCTAGGAAGCCAGTACTAGCAAGCCCTGCTTTACGAGTCATGTGATAGGCCTCTCTTGTCACGAGGTCGCTGCATGCAATTCGTTTCTGCCGTTTAAAAATACGCACAAACTGCGCGCATAGACTATGTTCTTTCCATACTGACGGTTTATCGCAGTCGCTGGACTAGTTCAGGCATTCGATTCAGGAGAACACGAGTGTGTAGAGTTTACAGGGTGGGGATAAAAAAAAAAAAATGCTGCAAAGTCGAAATGGATTATAACAAAGCATTGGTTCAAAATATACAGTGTATAAATATTCTGCAGAAAAGGTTCCAATCTGCTACCTTACTTTCACCGATACCTTCCTACCGCTCCGCAGCACAAACATTCTTTCTCTTATTTCTCTCCCCCCCCCCCCCCCCCAATTCCGACATCTATTTCAAGACGGCGTTTCAGTTTCGCCTAATGGCAGGGTCCTCTTCAACCCCAAACACCAGAGGTATTTTCAATCGATTTTTTTTCTTCTTTTTTTTTCTGAGAAGGTGACCTAATTTTTCTCCTGGGAGACAGCGACAGGATGCGATGCAGACTGCTGGCAAAGTCAGAAAACAAATGCAAGTGGTGTTCACACACACACACACACACACACACACACACACACACACACAATAAATAAATAAAACTCCTACCAATAAAATTGTTAACAGGGCGAGCAATCCGAGATATGAGAAGCTTAAAAAAGGCCAGCAATCCAAAATATGAGAGGCAAGTTTACCTCCCCTGCCAATTTGGTGATTACGTCCTTGTTAATTTGATCAAGCGAAATGGGAAATCGATAGGGGCTGGCACTGGGAAAATTGCAACAATAATTAGTTTAGCACGCACGTGGTGATAATTTCCATCGGAAAAACACGGAAACAATACGACGGTGCCAGTGCTAGCTCCGCACAAAATGGAACTTAAAAAAACCCAAAAAAACAACCAATTACGAGAACCAAATCCCCCCTCCCCTATCCTACTCACATCCATTCTGGGATACCCTAAATTCATTTTTACCCCTCTCAGACCTGAAATATTGCTTGGCTGAATTTAATTTTGTCTTTCTCAACGACCAGGCTACCCCCCCCCCCCCCCCCCCAAAAAAAAAAAATCTGCGGGCTCAATTATCTTCAACTTATTACCAAACTAGTAGTCTGTGCCTAGACTCTGGGTGAGACAGCTAACCCTGCCTCAAGCAGTTGTTTAGCACAGCAGGTGGGGGGCTGCAGTGTCCGCTAATGCTCCACACAGAACACATTTTCCAATTAAAACAGCTGACTTGGAACCTTTTCACCACAGTCGGGCACGAAGCCCCGGCAATGCCTCCCAGCTACAGTGGAATCCACTTACAGGTGTGCTTCTGACGTGAGAAAAAATGTCACCACAACTTCGCTGACGTGTGCAAGAAAAACAACACCTACGTCAGCCAATGAAAACTTAGCACGCAACCTGCACACAAAACCCTTGTCAATTTGCCAAATCTGCTGAAGGCTCTATTTTTTTTTTTTTTCAAAGTCTTTTTAAGTCTTGCGTTATCAGTCTAAGCACAAAATTCAGCTGTTCCATGCTAGTAACTGCCCCTCCGAAGACGTAAGCGGATTCCACTGTACATACTTACTGTGTGTTTCTCTGAAAATAATCGTACGGTATTAACAGCAAAACACATGGGCAAGCAAATGAGCAGTTTGAACAAACACAGGACAAAGAGTGAAAGGCGGAGACATGGAGTTGGAAAAAAATAGAGGACAGTAGGAAACTTGGAAAAAAAAATCACCCAGCTTTTTTTTTTTTTTTTTTTTTGGCCGGTTGGGTGTGGGGTACAGGGCACAATTCCTGTGCCTGTCTATTTTCCGAAAAAAATGCACAAAAAACCATCGGCGGCTATTTTACCTGACCAGGCGGCGTCCACCCTAACCAATTTTGACGTCCATTTTTTTTTTAAAACGATATCTACATACTTACCCCACTGTTTCTCACCATTTATAATGCACACATCATTGTTTGACATCAAAACCAATGGTGGCAACAGGAGGAAAGTATCAGACACAGGCCAATAAAAGAAAGCAAAACACCCAACTTACGTTCTGTCTAACCTACCACTGGCCCAAAACGTCCAACGACGCGTGTGTGAGCGCGAGTAACGCTCGGCTGTTACATGTGTCTTTTGCGGGGGGGTGCCCCTTCTCCCCTTGTCGGCAAAAGCACTTGAAGCATGGCCGGTTCAATCCTTCGCAGGATGACCAAAACTTACCCGGCTTACCTGGACGATGGCGCGGAAACGCGTTACATCTCGCTACGTCAAACCAGTTTCAGTTTTCATTTCCTTTCATTCATATCAACAAAAACAAAATTTTTAAAAAAGAAAAAAGGGCCAAACCTCGGCGATTTGCGAACAAGATGTAACGGCTTCCGGACATCGCAGTTTTTTTTTTTTTTCTCTTTTAATTTTAGTTTTCTTTGTGGAAAAAAAATGTTCTTTTATCTAATCTGTATTGATTTTAGTTCTGGGATTGGTTAAGGCATCCCTCGTTTCCCTGCATCCGCTACAAGACAAGGAAAAGCTGGAGCACTAATCAGATAAGCGAGAGCCTAGAGGGAGCAGCTTGCGTTTCTGTGTTGTAAAATTAAATTTGTCCACCCAGAAGATTGGAAACATACACGGGCTAGAAAATTTCCTGCGACCCTTTGACATTTTGGCAAAACTGTCGAGCATTTGCTACAAATAGATCCTTCAGCGGCTTACTTGCTTTAAAGCTGAAGTGTTTTCGGGTTTCATTTTGTGTCAAATGGCTGGATGGAAGCGAAAGTGAATGTTTATCTATAGATGTGTGTTTTTTAATGTGTTGCAACCCTTTGTACGTAGTGTCAACTTCAGTTTTAATGACATGCTATGACTAAGATGGTTGAAAAAGTGAATTTCAAGTTTTAGACTTTGATTTCGAAAGGGGACAAACTTTGCTTTCATAACAACCCACATGTGTCTTCCCTATCCTCATTCTAATCCTTACACAGCCTCCCCCCGCCCCAACCCCTTCCCGTTACCTCCCAAAAACACGTCTTCCCTACCACTCTTGTCACAGTGAAAAAAACATAGTTTTCTTAAGTTTTAATTATCTTTTCTGTGGTTTTATTTATCTTTTTGTGTTTTTAGTCATCTTTTTTGTGGTTTTATTTATCTTTTTGTGATCATTTAGATTTTAATATTACAAAAAAAAATCTGCTTTGGTCTCTTGACCCCGTTTTCAAACACTGCAGTTCTGATTGTGACTGTTGTTGCAAAACACCTTTTTTTTCTTACCCTCCTCATACAAACCATATACGGGCAGCGCGCGCTACTAGTCAGTGTGAACTTTGGAATGTTTAGGATGCAACATGGATGCCACTTGGGCCCGCATGTTGAGTTCTGGAGGAGAAATAAGGAACACGTCCGTTAGTACGCCCAAGGGAATCCTTCAAGAAATAACACGACCAAACACACAGAGAGACACAAACAGATACACAGCATCGTCTGTGAAATCAGAGAGAGCAGACAGTACCAGCAAAGGCAAAGAAAAAAAAACAAAAACCAGGTATTAGGCACGCTGTGCCTTTTCTGTTTCGTAAAGATGTTTTTTTTTTTTTTTTTTTTTTTTAACAAGTTATTTTGAGAGCTGGGCTGAAAAACCTGTGGCTCGTATGCAGTGTCGAACACATTCACAAACACATACACAAGTAGTGAATGGAGAACAATGGTGGGTGGGACGAAGGCGGGAACTGTTGACTTCGATGAAAGTAAAAGCGTCGGCTAACTGGCCTGAAAATGGCATTCACTCAACGCACCTATACCGCATGCACAAAGATAAAGATAGCAGCCTTGATGACGTAAATGGAAGTGATTTTTACGCTCTCTCTCTCTCTCTCTCTCTCTGTCTCTCTCTCTCTCTCGACTTTTTTTTGTGTGTTTGTTTGAACATGAATGATACCTAAGTGAATGAAGCATGCTTGTCCTGGCAGTCAACAACACCAATACCCATTGTTCTGCTGGCCTCCCGTTTGATGCACATCTAATCCATGATACGTGTCTCAGATGAAGTGTTACACACTTCTGTAGGTCGTTTTATTTCTAATTAACGTACAAAGTTATTCATACAGAAGGCGTAGAATAATGCTACATACGTGCGACTACTCACACACAGATGACGGTTTATGTGTCCGAAATTTATTTATTTATTTATTTATCTTCTTTTTTTTCTTTTTTTTTTTTTTGGGGGGGGGGGGGTAGAACTTTCCTATCCCTGGCAAATAACAGGCCATGCAACCTTCGCGATCGGAATGAAGCCACAAGTGTTCGCAGTGTGACAGATGTAATTCTAGACACCGGGGAAACTATTGATGTTTTAGGCAGGAAATGCGTACATTGTAATCAGCCTTTTGCCTGCCTGTGACAAATAAATTATAAAAAAAATAAGTTGAGAGAGAGAGAGGGAGGGGGGGGGGAGAGAGAGAGAGAGAGATCGGATGTCAAGTGTTGAAATGTGGAACACGACAATAGCTCACATGTCTGTGACAGAAAATCTATACCACTATCGGCAGTGACGCAGTCGCCCCGCCCTTGTGGCACAGTAAATGATCACCAATATTACAGCTGTTCAACCCCCCCCCCCCCCCCCCCAGTCCCGTTCCCATGTCTGTGTCGAGTAGTTTTCCAGCATGCAGCTATACCCCCCCCCCCCCCCCCCCCAAAAAAAAAAAAAAAAGTGCGCAAAATTGTTATTTTCTTTCTTTTCTTTCCGTTTTTTTTATGTTGAACTATGTTGCGTTTGCAGAAAATCATTACTTTTTAAACGTCTGCTACTGCCCATGCCGGCCTGCCTTTGGTTTAAAGTCTGCGTCCGCGAACGTCACTGAGACCACTCACGGCGTACGCCAAAAATACCCCGGTATCCATCACTCATAGGAGGCTACAGTAGTGAACTACAGTATCAGCGTGCATCACCATGCCTCAGGCAAGACCGCTTCCCGTAACAGCCACCGATTATCCATACATCCACATCGCTAATGTCCTCATAAACTCCACCAGTCGTGCCCGCTGGTCCGACAAGCACGCTTGTCATCATTCTAGTGCTCCCCTCCCTTTCATCCTAATGTGCTGCCCAAGTCTACTCGCTGCCTCCCAGTTCTGCTGCTGCTGCTGCTGCTGCTGCTGTGGGCATCACTGCTCGTGTCACCTGGTGCGGATGTGTCACGTGACATACCATAGACACCCCTCTGGGCACCTTCTTCCCTCGCGCAAGGCTTGCAACAGGTGTATGACGGCAGATCAGTAAATCCGCCCTACATCTCACTCTAACCATTTTCACTCGGTGGTTCCATCTCTTTGCAACAGATTTGTGTATACCGAGGGAGTGTGTGTGTGTGTGTCGTGTGTGTGTGTGTGGGGGGGGGGGGGAGGGGAGGGGGAGATTGTCAAAATGAGCCCTAGATACTCAAGCAGTGGCTGGAGGGGGGGGGGGGAGGGGGGAGGTTGTCAAAGCTGGTGGAGAAGGTGGGGAAGGGGTGGTTTCGTGTCGGTGCCGCGAGTGTACAAATGATGGCGTGACTCTGTGACAACCACCACGGCACAAGTGAAATCTCAGTCGGACTGCCAAGTTCAGTTCTTTCATCGTTCAAATCCTACCGCAGCAGCCTTCCACGGTCTGATGCGTCCATTTTCCCTATTAATTCCCACAGCACCAAATGCAGTGCGTGCCAGGAAAACGACCTCCACTGCTGCCTGTCTTTGAGTTTCCGGTTGGCAGCATGCGACCTTCACACAAACACGCTCCTACATCTCACTTCTCAAACCGTCATCTGTGAAAGTTCATCTCCTGATATAACCGTCACATTCTCTCACATTTTCTTTCTAACCAATCCGTTCTTAATGCGTTTTGCCTTGACACTTAGCGCACATGACAGAAAACTTAACAGCTGTCGCTTTCTCTTGTGAGCTGTCGTTTAGCGTCTCTGTTTCTCTCTCATGTGTCACTTACCTGTTGCTACTTATTTTACACGTCAACCTTTAAGCGGGCTTTTATGTACCTACCGTCGTCTGCAAAGAGGCCTAAGTGCGTATCAAAATCCATGACTGTGAGGCCGTTCTTCCATGCATGACGTTAGGTACAACCCTGACCTTTCATACTCAACACCCGGGCCAACCCGCCCACGCCTTAGCACTGAAACGGCGATGCACTAAACCTGTCGTTTGAGCCAGGCTTGAAACCTATCCACAGTTATCCCCCCGAGCGGGAGATGCATACCGTGCTCTCCTTCTGACGTATCTCGCTGTCAATCGCTCATAGTACGCTTTCTTCTTAGTGGCGTGGAACAAAGAAAATGGGAAAACAATGCCAGTAAAAAATAATAATAAAAAACACAAAAAAAAACAGCCAACTCTAAAACCCTGAAGAGGCTGACGACTAGATGGAAGAATGAAGGCGGAAATGCAACGCCACTGACGAGTTAGCGACGCGTGTAACGTGTTTACACGCGTGCAGCTGTGCAGCATGCCGAGCGTACCGTAAGCGTTAATAAAACGTTTCCCAAAACAACCTTCAAGTCCGTATCAACCCAGCGGAGTGAAGCAGAACGTAAAAAAAAAAAAGTAAACCTTGCCGCGTATTTTCAAAACTAGTAACCTTCAGCGAAAGAGACTGTCAGTCTCACGAACGGCAAAAGGAAAAGGGGGGAAAAGTGACGAAGAAAGGAGAGAAAGGTGTAGGTACTTACAGTGCATGTCACGTTCATGTTCATACTCAATGAAAGCGTAGCCGCGTGGTTTATCTGAAGACTTCTCGGTGATCAGGCAGATCTGGAAACAAAGGAGAAGTAAGGACATGGTGAGAATAATTATGCCAAGGACAGCTTCTGGTTGAAAAGAACACTCAGATGCAAAAACAGACAAGAAAATGTCAAATATGTCAAGAATACTGGACGCCAAACACACACACACACACACACACACACACACACACACACACACACACACACACACACACACACACACACCATCTCACTACCATCACGAACTCACTCTATATAGAGGGACCTCGCTACCATCCCAACCTGTCTCTAACCTATGTTTATCTCTTCAGATCTGTCCGCAAGAAGTCAGCACCCTAAGATGGCGAAAGCAATAAACAGAAGAAACAATCGAATCTGAAAGAGGACGATTACTGCACATACACTATTCTAATTCAGTGTCTGGACGAACACAAAACATCTCAACTTTCAAAACAATGAACATGGTGTAACCAGGTGTGCATGAATGACACGAAAGGTGGTATAATATCACTATTATCAGGGTTTTCAAATGGTCCATGATGCAGAAGGTTGAAAAGTGTGTAGCATTTAGTGACGAAATGGCAACGCTATGAGCGCGCGTCTGCTGTTATGCTACGGATGTCTGGGGGCATGCTTCCGTGTATTTTTTATTTTTATTTTTAATTAGACTAAAATCTGAGCAAATTTTGTGCACCTTGGGGGAACTTTTTTAAAACAGAACTTTTTAGAATTACACTAAAATCTGTGCAATTTGGTGTATTTTGGCATGATTTTTAGGTGCTTCCGAGGAGGAAATAAACTTTTTTTTTGAGGAGGAGGAACATTTTAAGCAGAAAGCGGAAATCCGCCAAAAGGTGGAAGATTTTAAGCTTGAATATCAATATGCAAAATAAAACTCTTGGGGAGACTACTTGACACTCAGCAGGCGGATATAAAACCACTGATGGGGAAAACACGAACGAAAGTGAACAGCTTTATGGAGGAACTTGAGTCATGATATCGCCATACAAGCAAAGACCTTGGAATCATGTTTCCAAGATCTTTGATACAAGTCTACGCAAGACGCTGACACCAAGGTACCGTGAACGATAGTAAACAAATGACCAGTCTGAGTTTTTGCACAAGGTATCACGACCGCAGTGCATGCATTTCACTGGAACGTGGGAGGAACCTGCAATGACACCTCCTCCCGATGTAATTTGTAACCGCAACCCACTACACTTCGGATTTCACATCTGTCTTCGGAGTCTTTGATGGTTTGAAAACCGCACGTGCCGGGTGGCCGAATGATAGTAGCGCTGGACTTCTTATGCTCGGGTCGCGAGTACGTATCCTGGCTGGGGCCAAATATTTATGCTGTCTTTTTCATCGTTGACCCGTCCTTGATATCACCCGTATGTGGTGGAAAACCGGCATTTTCTCCATCCTACAAAAAATACCCTGACTAAGCAGTGCAACGTTACACCACTCTAAGTGCCAGGAAAATCAAAACTCAAGGCCTGTGACAGCCAACGCCTTCTCATGCACACGTAGCAGGAGATGGAGGGAAAGTACAGCACACGGGGTGTAGTCAACGTGGACCTGAGTGTTTCCGGTGCTATCCCGCTTCCAAGATATAGATCTACGGCGAGTGCTCTCACGTAAAGCCATATGTTTGAAATATGAGCATGTACGCGTTTTTGCATTGTAGTAACGCGTTAGTCAAAGTCGTTGTCAGGGCCCGTATGTAAAACTCGAGGTCAATTTAACCCACGGCTACGGGCCTCACCCAGACTAGGACAAAAGAAACCCCCAAAACAAAATTAGATTTTAAAAAACGGGAAGCGAAGAAAAAAAAACAAGAAACCCTCCTATAACGGCATAAGCACCTTTCTGGAATGGACCCGCTTCCTGATTTAAAACAAACAACAACAAAAAACAAAAAAACCCAGAAAATTTAACCCTAGAGCTAGTTTAGTTCGAGGTTAGACTCTAACCCGGAGCTAAACTCCCTAACCCCGACTTTTACATGCGGACCCTGGCTGATAAACGGCCCCCTTTCTCAGTTTCACGCCGACAGACCTAAGTCCGTCGGAAACACTCGGTGCTACTCAAATTTAAAAATGGAAACACTCAGTGCCACTGGGTTTGTTGTTGTTGTTTTGTTTTTTGGTTTTTTTTGTTTTTTTTTTTTTTTTTTTGGGGGGGGGGGGGCTGACTCTGTCCTGGCGGTGCTACTTCTGGAGTGGAGTAGCACCGGAATCACCTGCGTCCATTTTGGCTACAGCCCGTGAAGTAAGAGACTAACCCGGCACGGCATAATGATCACTATCGATCATTCCACCCCACCTAGCTCCCCAGCCTGCTGGCAGTCAGCGGTAAAGTAGGTTAAATGGCTTTAGTGGATATGGATCGTGACACAAAGGTATCTACCGGTACTGTCATATTCACAAGAGGAAGAGAAGCGTTATTGATCGGTACCTGTCAGGACAAAACGCTTTGAACGGTGGCAAATACACAGTACCGTCAAGCCCACTCGAGCCTACTTAGTTGCACGTGCATATCGCAAGCCGTTAATACATAGCGCCTCAGCTCTTGTCCATTTTCGCCCAGCTTTTTTTTTTTTTTTTTTTTTTGCGCAGATCCCCCCCTTCCCCCCTCCCTTTTCTCTTTTTGCCACGTTTGTCTATCCCCACTTCTGTTTCCCTTTGTATCTGTTTACCGTAACGTAAATATCCAATTTCTCATCGGTAGGCCACCTGTGACTAGTACATTTCTCTACGTGCTTCATCCGCGATGTCCAATGACAATCGCCAGTGTAACACAACATGTATCAAGATTAACGCCTTGCTTTACGGAAAAGAAATATGACATGGTGGTCTTTCTGCTTTGTACGAGTCCGTGTAGTTTGTATCTAGTAACATAAACATAACATAAGCAGAACTTTATATCCTATGTATAAACATTAAGTATTTGTGGTAACATTACTGGTCAGCATGTTGTGTTACAAAGGGAAGGAACGTGATTTTGCCGTTTTGTCACCGAACAGAATTCAATGTATTTCACAACATTACTGGCTGGCAGGCATACATATGTATGAAGGTCATCTTCAATCCGATCAAGAGTAATTGATTTTTCTGCCAAGAAGAGGACTTGAGCGGAATTCAAAGCGACGTGGCTAGGAACATTTTTTTAAAATTCGCTCAAGTTTCCGATGCCACCCAAGAGGTCTGACTTCAGACGAAGTGCCACAAACGTACAAGCCTTACATCACGTTTCCTTTCATAATGGAGCGCTCGAGCACGGCACCAACAGCCATTCCAACGCTGAGGAACTTCAGATATTTATCTTGTCCCTTTTTCAAAACTCTCCCCCCTTGTGACTCTCTCATCTCACGGCACGCGCAAACATTCCGCTTTGCTCATCTATCATTTAAACTGCTCTGTGTGTGATGGAACTGCTTTCACAACGTAATTACCCACAGAAAGGAGAAAAAGAAAACAGAAAAAAAAACCCAACCCGACTATATTAATGATTTGTGTACCCAGCAATGCACGATATACGCCAGAAAGCACAAACAGAGAGCCACGTCGGCCTGTATCTCTCGGAACTTTTTTTTTTTTTTTCCCCACCAGTGCAATTATGCAGGTGTTGTGAATGCTAAACCTAGTTGCATGAACAACATGAATTCGATTTTCACCAGTGTGCTATACAGCGTATCCACAGTGTTCTGCGGAGACACCCCCCTTCCCCGAAAGTGAATACCTGTAATAACGGCTGAATTGTAAAAACAAAAAACAAAAAAAAAACAGACCCGAATGAGGATTCACGCTCCTATGGGAAGTGGAACGAAATGAAACAAGCCAGCACGCCTTCTTTATACATGCTAACAAAGGTCTAGTTCATTCCGTTCACAGCTTGTTGCTGTTGTGCATGAAAACACCCCAGAACTGCGCAACATCTTGCAGACCAAAAAAACACGGTTATATATCTGTTTGCATTTGTTGTCTGGCCACAGCCTGCCATGCACAACATATCAAAAACATGGTCGCCATTCCATTTTCCATTTGTTTTAGACATGTCGCTTTCCTCTGAGGTGTGTGTGTGGGGGGGGGGGGATAGCTCGGGTCCGAGTTCGAATTCCGGCTGGTGCCAAATATTTGTGCTGGCCTTTTTTCTCCTTGCCACGTATACGTGATGGAAAAGGGCGTTAAACTCCCGAACTAACGAACGAACTCCCGAACTAACTCCCACCCACCCACCCTTCCCTCCAGGTTTTGTCAAACACGTTTGCTCTACACAGCAACTACTGGGCTGTAGACAGTAACAAAACTTTCTAGCTGAAATGTAACCATTTCCATTCAATACAAGGACAAGATCTCAGGATGCATGGGAGTAGTAGTTCCTGTTGCGCAAGTAAGAATAATCATGCAATTTCATCTGGGCACGACATCATGTAATAAAGGCCTCCAATGTGGCAGCCGTGCGTGGAAACAAACACCAACAAAAAAGGCAGTTACGTTTTGCTCTCTCTCTCTCTCTCTCTCACACACACACACACACACACACACACACACACACACACACACACACACACACACACACACACACACACACACACACACCGGACCGTGAGTAATGGTCCCGGCCTGAGTGGGCAACTGTCAGCCAGTAAAATCCTGGATGCGTGCTCCGTCATGTTTTTTTCCTAAAGCACCATCCCGCATCTTTTCGCAGCGTTATTACGCAATAGCCAGCCTCCGTCCTGGAACGTTCTCGCGAATGTCTCTGTGTAATTCAGCAATTAAGACAGTTTCCCTGTGCTAACGCCCACTTCCCTCACCCCCCCCCCTCTCTCTCTCTCTCTCTCACACACACACACACACACACACACACACACACACACACACACACACACACACACACACACACACACACACACACTCTCTCTCTCTCTCTCTCTCTCTCTCACACACACACACACACACACACTCTCTCTCTCTCTCTCTTTTTATCTCTCTATTTTAATATAAAACTGCACAATTTATACAAACAGCGGGGGTAACGAGCCACCATCTGGCGTCGCTTACACATGGTTTGGCATGTTGATGTCGGCACAGTTGGCCAGTTTCAAAACGTTTACGTATTTGATGTCATGTCACGCAGCTGTTACGCGGACCAAATAACATGAGGCCAGAACGGGAGGCGGGCAACTTGATGCCAACCATCGAACTAGGACATGCAGCAACGACCATAGATATTCTACTATTCTTTTCTGTTCTTTTCTGCCCCACTTTTTTTTCACACACAGTCCATGGTCTTCTGTCACCAAAGGATGGGTGTTGTGATATTTTTACTATTGTTTTCTGGTCCTTTTCTCGCCCCCCCCCCCCCTCCCTTTTTTTCTCCCCGCGCCGTGTATGTCAGTACGTCCGCAGAGTTACCTTTTGTTTGTTTGTTGAAGTTATGTCCCATTTGTTTGTGTCCTGAGGAAGGCGAAAGCCGAAACGTTGACCTGTGCCGTCCTTTGTGAAAGTTAAGTGGTTTCTGTCCCTTTTATGTCGCTTTTATTTGCTTGACCATAGATCATCTGTCGTTATGCATATGGTATAGTACCCACCCGCTCATCCATTCACTCCCCCCCCCCCCTCTCTCTCTCTCACTCTCTCTCTCTCACACACACACACACACACACACACACACACACACACACACACACACACACACACACACACGCACGCACGCACGCACGCACACACTGTGCGCTTTTCTCCAATCCCAGCCCACACTCCAGCCAACAACAGACTGGAAAGAACTTAGCTGTTTGTTTTTTCCCCGGCTTCCCCGAAAGTCAGTCAGCAAGAGGTCAGCCGTACCTAGCAACTGTCTCTCCCAAAACAAGGAGCAGCGTCAATTTGTGCTTTGGGAATGTGTGGGCGCGTGTCTTCCATACGGAAAACGTGAGGAAATGAGTGAGTGGAGCTTTTCCCGCCTCTTGTCCACCGTCAGGGGGAAGGGTAAGAAGCCTGTACAGATTCTGCCTCTGTCGGGACTCGACCCCATGACCGTCCGATCCTGAGTACGACGCTCAACCGAGTTGTGCGCAGCCCCCCCCCCTTTCTCCCCCCCCCCTTCTCCCCACCCCCAAACACACACCAACTCCCGACAACCTGATGTCAAAGGAAGACAAATACCATACCATACCATACCACACCATACCATACCATACACCGTAAGTTTTCATCACCATACACCACCTTCTCCCCACCCCCAAACACACCAACTCCCGACAACTTGATGTCAAAGGAAGACACATAGCATAGCATAGCATAGCATAGCATACCCCGTAAGTTTTCATCCATGGTAATAAATACTGTAACTGGTGAAGCGCGTTCAATGTCCGCTGGAAATACCAGATTAGTATAAGAAAGCTTTCCAGTAGATCAGTAGTGTGGCCTATACAAGTACACTGGCGACGAGGACCTAGGGGTGGGGGTACGGGGGTGGTGGTGGTGGTGTATTTGGGGTGGGGTGGGGTGGGGTGGGGTGGGGTGTTTGTTGGTACGTGAACCTGTGTTGGAAGCTGAACTGGGAGTGACCAGAACGGCAACTGACTGGCAAGGTGAGATTGGCAGCCCGGTGATCTGTGAGGGTGATAAACTTTTCCTGCAGGCCTGCGGGAGACTGGCTGCCACTACCAATCCCGACTGTAAAGTTGAAAGTTACTCTACCTACTAACATCTCCCCTCCCACCTCCCTCCCTTTTACACACACACACACACACACACACACACACACACACACACACACACACACACACACATTTTCTCTCTCTCTGTCTCTCGCTCTCAAAACCTAACCAAGTGTTCGTGGTAATTTAAAAAAAAAAAATGTATTATAACAGTTCAAATGATAGCAATGGGAAAACCTACGTTAACCCAGTGAGAAACTACCTGGGATGTAGATGTCGGCTGACATCTGTAAAAAGAAAAAGGGCGTAAGCGCCCATTAAATCCATGGCGCGTATGTCTTTTTCCCAGATGACAGACGGTTTATACACTACTGGTAAGTATATTCAAAGTGAGAGAGTTCACTGACACAGTGAAGATGAACTGAATATTTACTACTCTCAGGTGCTTCAACCCTCAGCAATAAAAGCAACGTGAACGATAAAGTTTTATCATTCTGCAGTCACAGATGCAAGGTGGTGGTTGTTGTTTTAGGAAGGTCACCAGTACGCCCCCCTACATGGTCCAACCCTTGTCGTGGGGTAGTGGCTTGTGTACCTCAATGACCCAGAGAGCTTCGCCAGCGGGAGCACGTGCTCCTGGCAGGGTCACCCAAGCTGGACAGGTCGAAGGGTAGAGGTCAGACGAATGTGGACCACCTCTCCAAGAGGCTAAACGGGTTTGCGTAGGGTTAACAGCCCTACCTGTAAAAAACATAAAAGTTACAGAAGCATCGACAGCAACAAACCAAAACATTCACCTGGGCGAGGAAGGGTCTCCATCCCGGAGACCTATGACGCATTGCAGTGAAAGCCGAAAGGAAGCTGCAAGGCCGACCCCCCTTCTAACACCCAGGACAACGACGAGAGTAGCCACATGGAACATCAGGACAATGTATGAAGTAGGAAGGACCATACAAGTAGCAAGAGAGATGAAGAACTACAGGATAGGAGTACTGGGACTGAGTGAGACAAGGTGGCTACAGACAGGACAGCTGAGATTTTCATCGGGAGAGCAATTGCTGTACTCGGGACACACAGAGGATGGAGCCCCCCACACTGAGGGCGTGGCCCTGATGCTGGCACCGGAGGCACAGCGGGCACTCATCGGCTGGGAACCTGTCAACTCCCGCATCATCACAGCCAAATTCATCACCAAGAAGAAAGACATCAAGCTAAACATCATCCAGTGCTACGCTCCCACCAATGATGCGGAAGAGGAGAAAAAAGATGATTTCTACCAACAACTGCAGACAGTGATAGATAGAGGAGGAGCCAAGGACATGACCATACTGATGGGAGACTTCAACGCCAAGATTGGATCAGACAACACAGGCTATGAGAACACCATGGGAACACACGGACTGGGACAGATGAACGAAAATGGCGAGCGCTTTGCAGACTTTTGTGCCCTGAACCAGCTAGTGATAGGAGGCAGCATCTTCCCACACAAGCGCATCCACAAGGCCACATGGAGATCGCCGGACCATGTCACGGAGAACCAGATTGATCACATCTGCATCAGCCGGAAGTTCAGGAGATCGTGGCGAGATGTGCGCGTGATGAGGGGTGCCGATGTATCATCAGACCACCACCTTCTTGCAACAACATTGAGACTTCGGCTTAAGAGACACACCAACGCCAACAACACACGGACCAGGTACAACGTTGGCCTACTCAGGAACACAGAGACACAAGCAGCATTCCGGATCAGCCTTTCCAACAGGTTCCAGCCACTGCAAGACCTGATAGAAGACAGTGGAATGGATATCAAGACACAGTGGGAACACAGCAAGAAACTCTGGCACGACACATGCGAAGAGGTCCTTGGCAAGAGAAAGACCCAACACAAGGAATGGATCTCTGCTGATACCATCCAGAAGCTGGAAGTTAGGAAAAAGAAGAAAACTGCACTGAACACGAGCCGAACAAGAAGAGCTAAGGCAAAGGCACAGGAAGAATACACAGCAGCTGACAGAGAAGTGAAGAGGAGCACCAGAAAGGACAAGAGGGACTACATCGACAACCTGGCCAATCAAGCAGAGGAAGCAGCCGGACAAGGGAACCTAAAAGACCTGTACCAGGTGACCAAGAAGCTCGCGGGCAAATTTCGGCAGACAGACAAACCAGTGAAGGACAAGAACGGGCACCCACTGACAACAACTGAGGAACAGCTGAAGCGATGGGCAGAACACTTCAGGGAACTGTTAAATCGCCCCATCCCTGAAACACCTCCAGACATCCCGCCAGCTGAGACAGAACTACCCATCAACTGCGACAAGCCCTCTAAGGCGGAGATCAGGAAAGCCATCATGACACTGAGAAATGGGAAAGCTGCAGGGCCGGACGAGATACCAGCAGAAGCCATCAAAGCAGACACAGAGACAGCCGTCAACATGCTGCACAGCCTATTCAGCAAGATCTGGGAGAAGGAAGAGGTGCCAGCCCAGTGGAAAGAAGGGATCGTCATCAAGCTGCCAAAGAAAGGGGACCTCAGGGACTGCAGCAACTACCGAGGGATCATGCTCCTGTCAGTGCCAGGCAAGGTTCTCAACAGAATTCTACTGGAGAGGATGAGGGAGGCAGTTGACCCTATGCTCCGAGACCAGCAGGCGGGCTTTCGCAGGAACAGGTCCTGCGCTGACCAGATCGCCAGCCTACGCATCATTGTTGAGCAGTCACTGGAGTGGAACTCCCCCCTCTACATCAACTTCATAGACTATGAGAAGGCCTTCGACAGTGTAGACAGAGAGGCGCTGTGGAAGCTGCTAAGGCACTATGGAGTTCCCGGGAAGATCATCTCCCTGATCCAGTGCACCTACAAAGACATGAGCTGCAGGATTGCCCATGCCGGCCAGTTGTCAGAAAGCTTCGAGGTGAAGACCGGAGTCCGCCAGGGATGCCTGTTGTCCCCATTCCTCTTCCTCCTGGTCATCGACTGGATCATGAAGACCACCACAACAGGCAGGAAAAACGGGATACATTGGACACTCTGGACGCAGCTGGATGACCTCGACTTCGCGGACGACCTGGCGCTCCTGTCTCACAGCCACAGCCAGATGCAGGACAAGACTACATGCCTGGAAGCCACATCAGCCGGAACAGGGCTCAAGATCAACAGGAGGAAAACCGAGCTGATGAAGATCAACACCACTGCCAACACACCAGTCACAGTCGGTGGAGAGCCCATCAGGGAGGTAGAGTCCTTTGTCTACCTGGGGAGTGTGGTTGATGGACAGGGAGGCACAGACCGAGACGTCACAGCCAGAATCGGCAAGGCAAGAGCAGCAATGGTCATGCTGAAGAACATCTGGGCATCCAAAGTTGTCAGCATAAGAACCAAACTTCGCATCTTCAACTCCAACGTGAAGTCAGTTCTGCTCTACGGATGCGAAACATGGAGGACAACAAAGACGATGCAGCAGAAGATCCAGACATTTCTCAACACCTGTCTGAGGCGCATCTTCAACATCCGATGGCCAGAGAAGATCCGGAACGAAGAGCTGTGGGAGCGAGCAGGGCAGGAACCAGCGACCAAGCAGATCCTGCGGAGGAAGTGGGCTGGATTGGACACACCCTCAGGAAGCCAGCATCCAGCACCACACGCCAAGCCCTGACATGGAACCCACAGGGGAAAAGGAAGAGAGGCCGGCCTCGCAACAGCTGGAGGCGGGACACTGAGGCAGAGTTATATAAGCAGGGGACCAACTGGACTGGAGTGGCAAGAATAGCCCAGAACAGAGTGCGATGGCGAAGGGTTGTCGATGGCCTATGCTCCACGTGGAGCCAGGGGCCTAAGTAAGTAAGTACCCGTACGCCGTAGATCAAAAAACGCCTACACAGCAGTGTCAGTTCACGCGCCTTCACGTTGGAACCGATAACCACGCTGAACCCGCGGACGTCGCCAATTGGGAACTTGCGCCACGTGAAGATACGTGACTTTCCAAACGCCTTAAGAAAGCCGTCATGTCGGCAGAGCTGGTTTGCAGGCTACACACCGGTATTAGCTTCCGGGGCATGTAGTAACAATTCGGCCAAATATAGTAGAAAATCTTTGCCCCTTTTAAAATTTGTGTGCAGAGTAAACAATGGCAATCTGGTGCTTTTTGTTGGCTTTGTAAACAAGTTTCATGCCAGGTAATAGTAAAATTAGGGAAAAATGAGGCTGGCTTGTGGACTATTTGTATTCATGCGCGGCTGGCACAGGAGCCAGCAGACGACCGTGGAATGAGGGGGTATGTGGTCGCTGCCAACATTGCCAAAAAACGGAACATTGGAATTTGTTTAAATTTCCTCTACGCATGAGTCTATGGCTGCCTGATTTTTGTGAATTTTTTTGTGAATTTTAAAGCATTTCTAGGGTGTCATCTGCAGCGGTATGTGTAAGAGGAATATATAGCGTTTTCCTCCAGATTTGCATCTCTGGTATGTAGCCTGTATGCACAGCAGCCTTGTCATGGCCAACAAGAAATGAAGGGTTTTTTCCCCGAATTGAAAAAAAAAAAAAAAAAAAAGAAGAAGAAATTTTCATTGCGCCATCACTCCCAGACCGAGACAAACAAGACCTTTCTCGTTCCGCTCATTACAGCATTAAATCCTCGCGCACTTAACACAAACAAATCTTTACGATTCTTCTCCGCTTTCATCTCGCTCCTTAAACCCCACACTTAATGAGCGCTGCACTGATGAAGCCTCTTGGCGGCGTCTCTCCTAAGCAGGAAGCCAAACACTTTCCCTTTTTTTCTTTTATTTTGAGACCTGGGCCCGCATGTAAAAGTCGAGGTTAGGGATTTTAGCCCCGGGTTAAGGTCTAGCCTCGAACTAAACTAGCTTTCTATTTATTTTTTTTTCTTAACCACGAAGCGAGTCCATTTCACCATGGTGCCTAAGCCGTAATAGGATTTTTTCCCTTCTTTTCTTCGCTTGTTTTAAAATTTAATTTTGTTTTGGGGTTTCTTTTGTGTTAGTCTGGGTTAGGCCCGTGGGTTAAATTAACCTCGAGTTTTACATGCGGGCCCTGGTGTCTGATGCATAGAGCGAGACTAGGATGTGTTGACTCGCAAATTCTTTTTTGTGTGTATGCGTTTGTGTCAGCTTGTTATACCGCAGTCGAACGGCCTCGTCGATTTTAAAAACACATTAACACATTCTTACACTGAACTGAACTGAAATCGAAGTGCCTCCTTCAATTTACCCCCCCCCCCCCCCCCCCCCCCCCCCCAAAAAGTTATTGAACTGAATTGAATTGAAATAAGTCCGAGACTAGCGTAATAAGGTCTGGAACTTGTCTAGAACTAGAGCCGAGTCCCAGATTAGTCTAGTCTTTCATGCATCAGACCCTGACCCTTCCTCTCAGAGCCGACGGCCGGAACAGAAGAAAAGTGAAAGAAAACACACACAAAAAAGCCGAAATGAGGCAGCCTTCCGTGGACAGCGCACTGCAAATCAATAAAACATAAAAAACAAGAAGAGGAAGGAAGGGTGTAGGCAAAGGCTTGCAGTAAGTCCCCATTACCACTTGTCAGCGACGTAAGCCAGCGTATCAAACTGGAGACCAGCGGCCTCTTCACAGGCGCGGCCCCCAGAGAAAGCCAACAATCCTGGGTGATTTTGTGGCGTGCGTAACCACCACACGCGTGTGGGGTCGCACACTGTGGTTTGATGTGGATGTTCGCGTGGAAAAGTCCATTCCGTTGTCGGGTGGGGGGGGGGGGGGTGGGGGGGGGGGGGGGGGGGGGGGGGGGCTCGGGTCAGAAACAAGGTCTGCGGAAGACGGAGCCATCAGAGCCATT
This sequence comes from Batillaria attramentaria, assembly GCA_018292915.2. Lineage (NCBI taxonomy): Eukaryota > Metazoa > Mollusca > Gastropoda > Batillariidae > Batillaria > Batillaria attramentaria. The sequence goes on from JACVVK020000255.1 coordinate 595,048, forward strand.
TCGTGTGTGTGTGTGTGTGCGCGTGCGTAAATATGCAACTCCAGTCGCCATGACCTTGGCCCTGAAAAAACAAACAAACAAAAAACGATTCCTGTGACGCTTACTCCAACCACGTACAATTTCACTCAAAATCACTTCAGTCGATTGTAGAATGTCTGTGGCACCGAACAGACACACGAGGTAACATACCCCCCCCCCCCCACACACACACACCTTATTCCCCGTGGACACCTAGCTGTTACGACAGTCAGTGTGGGGCACTGGGATAGCCGAGTGGTAGAGCGCTGGACTTGCAATACTCGGGTCGTGAGTTCGAATCCCGATTGGGAACCAGATACATGTGCTGTTTTTTGTTTGTTTGGTGGGGGTTTTTTTGTTTTGTTTTTTTTTTCGTCTTTCTCTTTTTCTTAGTGGTGGAAAAGCGACATTAAACCTTCTACATAACAAACCAAATAAACCAACCAAAGACAGACAGTGTAAGGGCACGTTCCATCAACACAAGCAGCCTTACCTGCCAAGTGTGACGGCCGTTAGTGAGCAGCAGGCTAGCCTACCTAAGAACCATTCTGTCCATTACCTGCCCGCCACAGTCCCTCTGTTCCACCTCCCAGTTGCACGCCTGTTTGCCGGACTGCATGTCTGCCTTCTCACTGTGTACATTTGCTGCCGGTCCGAGACCAGAAATAGCTGATCAAGTGTTTGACGTGTCAAGAATCGGGGGGAAAATGCTAGCGTCATTGACGGAGGAATCGCCTAATCTAATTATATGTTATCTTGACAGGATGGGGGGTACGGGGGGGTAGGGCTGGAATCACAGCCATCTCAGTCTAGTAAAACCGTACCACACTCAGTGCATGCAGAACAAAAAAACAAAACAAAAACAAAAACCTGCATGTGAACATCTTACCGACTGACCATCTTTTACAACCGAATGGTTTCTGGTCTTTTTCTGCAATACATACAGAATCTGGAAACGTGACTAGTGACAAACAATACTGAAACTATTTCAATGGTCAAAACCTGCCTCTCTTTTAGTGTCAACGTCAAGCTTTCATTCCGATTATGTGGCTCTACATACGCGTGATCATTCTTTTGTGATTCTATATAAACGTCATTCCCACAGGTGAATGACCCTCAATGACCCTCAAAACCATCTCCTTTTTCTCCCACGTCTCAGTGCGGCTCGTACGACTGAGTACGTGTTCGTATCCAAGGTACAAGCCCTCGCTAATCTCTCGGCTTCCATCGTAAGCAGAAAAGTCCGAGGAAAAGTACTTGGAGCAATCCAAATATACAGAGATTTTACTGTCGGGCAGTACGCGACTGCGCACTCATTCCCAGAGTTCTGTGTGGTACATGGTACAAATGTGTTCTTCCCGAGGTTACGCTGGAGTAAAGAAAAAAAAAAAGAAGCAACAACCAGGAGAGAGAGAGAGAATTTTGATGACAGGTGAATTTATTACAATTCCATAATATGTGCACTATGTCTCTATCTTCTATCCAAATACCGAAGATCCACAATAAAGTGGAGACAGAGGTTGTTTGCATTGTGTGTTAGTTGAATGCAGAGAGAGAGAGAGAGAGATATCGGGCACTGATCTGCATTCAGGAACTCTTGTTCCGCCACTATGTGTTCCTGTGAATGGGTTATAGGTGACGGTTTTATACGTACTCCAGGCACCTGTGAAATATACTGCCTCCTGTGTTCCTCAAAGACAACACCCCCCCCCCCCCCCTTCACCCACCCCCCCACTCCCTTCCCTTTCTTACATTTTCACGTGGCACTCACTGCTGATAGCATCAACCATTTCGGTGCATACAAGATGAAGTGCCACAGAACCCTCTTTTTTTCCCTCTCCTCTTTTAAAAAAAAAAGTTTTCGGCAGCATTTGCCAGACGTGTGAGTTCTTGAGATTTATAGAGACAAGTTTTTTCAATCTCTCCAAACAGTAGAATGCTGGCAGCCGGTGAAGACGCCAGTCTCAACACACACTCTTGCTTTCTGCATGTCGGGGGAGAAGAGGCTTCGCTTGGAAGGAATCTTGGAATTACCTGTGAAAATCCCACTCTTCTTTAGAGGAAACAAGCAGGAAGAAAAGCTTCCCAAAACTTAGATTTTGTTGTTGTTGTTGTTGTTGTTGTTGTTGAGACTTTGAGAACAAGCCTGTGAATTTCAAATGGAGAACAGTCAGAATAAGCCGAAAAACATCCGTGTCTGCAAAGGATCTGCGTATGAATAACAGACCAATCAAAAGCTGAAAGAACGGTTTTGCAACCGGCTTCAGCAACATGTGGGACGTGACTGAGCATAATTTACTACACGTGTTCCCGTGAAATGCCTTTCACTGTAAATTACGCCTTCAAGCCGAATCCAAGCAGGAGAAAATGCTGAACAGTCGCCGAAAGATACAACATAAAGAAAATCTCAGATGTCACCAAAATTTGCTCGTGGAATTTCTTTCACTGGAAATTTTTTTTTTCAAGCTATGACAAGCACAGGAGAAATGCAAACAATCGCTGAGGGATACAGCTGAAATGGGAAAAATCTCAGAAATTGCCAAAATTTCCAAAATGGAAGGTAAAGATCGGGGTGGTTGGTGCTGGAAATAAGCAGGGATCCGCGCCAGTCAAAACAAGGTCTGTTTTCCCCCGACCTGCTACAATGGTAATTAGCGAAGCTGGAAACCTACCTGCTGAACAAACCGTGAAAGTGGCTGTTTCCTCGCTAAACAGGTGAAGGAAAGAAACATTGTGTGTGGGTGCAGACAGAGGGCAAGTGTTTTGACAACACCCCAGAACTGTGCGAGGTGCAAACTATTTCACACCCAGTCGGCGCTCCAAAAACAGGTGGCAGCGTTTAGACCGACCCCCCAACAGCGGCAAAAACGCCAACGGAGCAGAAAGAACGAATATGAGCCTCTGCGATCAAACCTGTCTGCATCTGGGCAACAATAAGTGATAACGACGATACTGAACAGCAACAGAGTATACAACGAATTTCATATCCTTAAGACGAAAATCTTTCCATCACTGACACGCAAGGACACCAGTAACAGCGCTATGTTTTCTTGAATGAGGCAGGAAAGGTCTTTGGTGACATTGGGGACTGAGCATCCCTAGCGGACGTCAGTCAGGAAGACGCAGACGCTGGTGACCCAGCACGTGAGACTCGCTGCTCGGTCGGGGCACCGAGACACCAGCCCCCCCCCCCTTCCTTCCCTGTAAGACAATGGCAGAGAAAACGAAGACAGACGGATGATCGGCTGAGCGCCAGCAGCGTGGAATATTGTGAAGGTGTCGGTGAGCGGTTGGAATCCCGCTACCCCTTGTACTAACCACCCCATACCGACAAGCACCGCACGTTTCTACCTGCTGCTCGCCGCCACACCCCGCCCTCCCTCTACCCTCTACCCTCTACCCCAGTCTCATCACGTCTCTGATGGCACCCAGCGGCGGCGCCGGCGTTTCTGATTGGTGCCACCTGGAGTCCCCCCCCCCTCCCCCCAAAAAAACTTGCAGTCATATCCCCCCAGTCAACTGCTGAACTTAGGGGGGTTACGATGCGTGCTTCACACTCCGTCATGCGCCACAACCATGTGAAGGGACCTGGGGGGATGAGCCCGTGCAGGTAAAACCCCATCAAGATTGCCGCGATTTCAACTTGAGAACAGCAGGAGTGCTTCCACTTGACTCTCGGCCAAAGGGATCCCGTTTTTCTTTCTCCCTCTCATTCCAAGCTGGCTGGTGAAGTTTACACCTTGAGAGGAGTAAGCTGCTGTTTTATGGGCATGTTGTGTGGAGGGACGTTAGCGGTAACGCAGACCTGCCGTTTGCACCCTGTGTGTTGGGCCACATGTCTCATGCTGCTGCCCCTTGTGTGATGCCCTTTGTGCCGTGTAATCCCCGCAGCGTGCACTATTTCCTATTGTCACCCAACAACAGGTGCACGTTGCAGCGGTGTGCCTTTCAGTGGCTCGTCAATAACTTGACAGCTGGCAAGACCTCACCGACGGCTTCCATCATCCACATTGTGTAACAGAACCCGCAGCCAACATGTGATACGGCAAACACGTTTACAGATCTGATGGGAAAACCAATAAGCGCGACTGAGGACGCCGTGTCGACCCGGTCACCGATCGTACCGCTGTTTGTTCAAGGAGCATCTCCATGTCATAGACCCCAAGCAGGTGCACCATGGGGTAAGGAAGATTTGCCCTAACACGCGGAGAAGAACAACAGTAAGGACTAGCTGTTTTCCGTTTATCTTGGAAGCACAGCTGTCTCGAGTAAAAACGCTGCAACCCTTGTATTACAGCAGTTTGGGGTTGCTGCAACTCACGATCTTGAACAATATCTGAACAGCCTTACAGACGGGTGATTATACCATGCAGAAGTGTGGTCCATGTGTTTGAACTAGTTTCTTCACCAGATCAAGCCGTCTCGACGGATTCATGTACGAACGAAGCAAGTCCAAAGACAAACTATCAGAACGGAGACACACAGAATACTCTATGCTTTGGTTCGGTCAAATTTTCACTTCTGGGTCTCTCCATCGCAGCAAAAACTGCTTGAGATCTTAACCTGTACTCTTGGATACAGGTGCCCAGACTTTCACCTGGATGCAGTGGCAGTGAGTGTTTCAATAAATCTCGCTTAGCGGATGGATACTGAGCAAGGTCCTCACTGAAAAACTTTTTCAGTAGCGGCAAAGAAGCAGTGGATGCCGTGATATTAAACGGTCAAGTGGAGTGCCTACAGTGAAGCTCAAACCAAAATGGCAATGCACACAAGCAAAGGCATGCCATTGTGGTGGTGGGGTGATGAGGTGAGCCTCTCTCTCTCTCTCTCTCTCTCACACACACACACACACACACACACACACACACACACCCCGGCTGATTGAAAATTGGCAAATCACTTCCGCTGAAAAGTTTGAACCCCCCTCTCTCTCTCCAACACACACTGACACGCCCTTTCTCGCAATTCTCCTCCCTCCCCTCATAAGAACGACTGGTGCAAGGATGTCATGATCATCGAGCACACCAACAACAAACATGATTTCCTAGCGTGGGGAAGTTTACGGGGAAATCTGTCTGTGGAGTATCTGAAGTGGGGCTCCCGGAGTCTGCACGTTGTTGTCACAGTCAACACCGCAAAAAAATCAACTCGAATTATGGCTGTCTGCTGTCTACCCCCCCCCCCCCCCCCGTACGGGATGAAGCTCGCTCTCTCTCTCTAATGCGTAGTTGAATCACTCACCCAGGATTATATACGACCTAAGAATCCAGCAAAATGTTCTTCCTATCGACTAAAACTGAGAAAGCCAATGCTATTCCCATCCCACGCCTCTTCAGACTACATACTTATTTCTGTGCTCTCAGTACTCTGTGTGTGTGTGTGTGTGTGTGTGTGTGTGTGTGTGTGTGTGTGTGTGTGTGTGTGTGTGTGTGTGTGTCCCCCTATTACCCACGCGCGCTGTGCATGTGCGGGTGGCGGCAAGCCGACTAGAGAAGAGGCTTCAATGTCAACCTGCGATCGCTAGGGGGAACAGTTTCAAAAAAAATCAACGCCCTCTTGAAGGGGACATGTACGATTTCTCGTCTGGCCTTGCCCGGTTGCTGATCGCATCTTCTGGACGCTAAGTTGACGCAAGGCTCGGCTGAATGTCAGGGACTCGAGACTTAGTGTAACACAAAATCCCACACGGGGGAGAGAGAGAGAGAGAGAGAGAGAGAGACGTCAGTATGGAGACTGAAGAGGGTCGTCAGGGTTAGGTACACTCGTTTCCCTGCGAGGCGACGTACACTTTTTTCGGGGAAATCTGTCTGTGGACTTTATAAGACATGCACCGGCTGTTACCGTTCCTTTCGCAGAGAAAGGAAGACAGAGACAGCGCAGCAGAAAGAATTACAGAAAGACGTCTAAACCAGTCTACCGCCGTTTTGTGTGGACAGCAAAAGCAAAATTACACACGACACCTCAAAAATGTATCGCCGTCTGCAAACCGTCTCGCGCTATTTTCGACACGTTTTTGTGTGAACAGAAAAAGCAAACCTACACTCGGATAACATAAAAAATGTCTGTTTTTCTTGAAACGTGCCCACCATTTGCAAACCGTTTCGTTCTATTTTTGACACGTCAGCGGTATCTTAAGTGTTGAATTATCCGAGTAATTGCTGCTTTCAACGTAAAACTCTTCGATTAATCATACACCGCACGCTGTTTTAGCCGCGGCGAGCCTGTTTACAAAGCAGGATTACAGTAATTAAACACTCACGCGGCCGGCCGGGAAACGCTCAATACGCCGCGTACGCCGGAAAAACAAACACAGCCGCGGCCGTCTTGGGCAGGGTTCTCTGTAGTTCAGGGGCTGACATTAGAGCGTTTGTCGTCAACCACAGCACAACTCGCATCAAAGGGGTGCCAAAGGAACGATGAATACAAGCTACGGGCCCCCCAAAGAAGAAGAAAAAAATCAAGTCATTTACACTGGGTTGTTAAAAGTGTGTGTGTGTGTGTGTGTGTGTGTGTGTGTGTGTGTGTGTGTGTGTGTGTGTGTGTGTGTGTGGAGGGGGGAAAGGGAAGCGCGGAGATTGAAAAGAACTTCAGACAGTAAAACGGGAAAGACGGAAAACTGACAGTTTTATCGCCCGAAGGTCGTAACTCTCCCAAACCCACCCCTATCTCTGTGCTGTTGATGCCTGAGGTGTTGGGCTCCACCTCTCGTTCTGGAACAATTTCGTTTTCGCCGCTAGGAAAGTCGTTTTCTGTGCTCGTTTTTCCTCATCCTGTCTAGACCATTTCCCCGGCGTTAACAGCAGCCTTGCTTAGTCGTTACTGGATGTTTCGTCATCTCCTGTAGGTAATTTCGCAGTGGGTTTTCGGTCACTCCTCGCCGCATTCATTGATTGCTGAAGGAAGTTCAGTTCTTGCGGTGCATATCATTAGGAGGGATACGGTAGTGAGTACTCTCACATCTCTCTCTCTCTCTCTCTCTCTCTCTCTCACACACACACACACACACACACACACACACACACACACACACACACACACACACACACACACAGAGAATTGCACGTCAAAATAAAATCCCTCCTAGATCCTGTCAAAACTCGACAACTTCACGATCACTAGTTCGGCTGTTATCAAGCCATTTTGCCCTCCATTTGCTTACTTCCAAGAACCTATATCTTCGTCCATCATGGTGATCCCACAATCACCATGCTGCTGTGGCTGCCATTAATGCCGAAGAAGGAGAGAGAGAGAGACTTTTTTAGGTCTTATTTTGAGAAAACCCCTTTAGCCTAGTAGAGTAATAAGGCTGTACTTAGCTCTAACCCCCTATTCCCCTCTAGTCTTTCACGTTTCTGTTCCAACCCCTCCCCAACAGCTCCGTGTGTGCGAGACAGGCGGCTAATCTGCAGGTCCCCACTGGGACGGCTGTTCCAGAGAGCAGGGCTTTTTTTGTATTTTGTTGGGTTTTTTTTTTTGGGGGGGTGGGGGTGGGGGGGGGGGTCTGTCAGGACGAGGGTACCGGTGGAAATTGCAAGGGCAGGCTTAATTCCCCACGTGAACGGACTCCCCACGTGAACGGACTCCCCCCGAAATATTCCTCAGTCTTGCAATAGGTCACACTTGTTTCTTTCCACTCTGTCACCAGAAGCGTGGAACTGTACCGAGTTTGTATGCAGCCCACACACGCCCACCTACGCCGACTGATGCCGGCCACTGATCGGGTGTGCACGAAATGAACTGCTGTATTCGCCTTCATGTTGTGGGAGACGGAGGGGATTCCCCAATTCCTATCGCATTTTGCCCTGAACCTGCCCCCCCCCCCCCCCCCCCCAAATCACATTTTCCGAGGCACCAGTTTTGGACAGAACAATTGGCAACGCATCCCTAACTTTGACCCGAGAGATCCTCCTCCCCCCCCCCACCCCCGATGCGGTTCGAACACTTTAAGAACAAAAACCCGAGAAAGTGTTATCGGGACTTTCTTTCGTAGACACCGGCTTGGTTTTGTTGTTATTGTTGTTTTGTTTTGTTTTGGGGGTTTTTGTCTGAAGACGGCCTGTATTTCTTAAGCTCCGATTTGGAGCCAGCCACAGAGCCTGGCTGCATAAGACTAAAGAGTGTTATTAGACAGCGGACGGCGCAGCGCGCCCAATAGATTCTGACGTGGCCGTGAGGGGGCCCGGCTCAGACTGACTTGGGACCTGCGGTCGGGACAAACTGCCAAGTTACGGGCACCTGCGGGTTATTTTATGGATTCTGCATTTTGCCAGGGATCAGCGACGCACAAACAAGCCAAGATCTCTGGAGAGTCCTGCACATTTAATTTTAGTTCGGGTCTTCCACGTTCACGACTGACAAGGCCGATAGGGATTTCGAAATAATGCCTCCTCGAAAACGAGGTAATCGCACGAGATTTCGATATGCAGGGAAGGTTCCAAGCAAGCTGGCGTAAACCACGGGGGGTGCAGTCAGAAAGGACGGGAGGGTTTCCGGTGCTACTCCGTTTCAAAATATGCGACGATGGTTGCTGTCACCAGACCTCCTTGCATCGTGGTAACGCGCTAGTAAACAGTCGCTTTCTAGCTGATAAACGACCCTTTTCGCAGTTTCACGCCGACAGACGCGAAGTCCGTTGGAAACGCTCGGTGCTACTCAAATTTGAAAGTGGAAACACTCTGACCGGGCATTGCTACGTTTGAAGCGGGGTGGCACCGGAAACTCCATTTTGACTACACCTATAACCTGTAACGGGGAGCCGGGGTGGCCGAATGGTAGAGCGTCGGACTTTCAATGCGCGGGTCGTGAGTTTGAATCCCGGCTGGGGCCAAATATTTGTGCTGGCCTTTCTCTCGTTGCCCCGTCTTTGACATCACCATTATGTGTAGAAAAGACGTCAAATATCACCATTATGTGTAGAAAAGGACGTCAAACTCCCAAACTGAAAATGCTCACTGACAAACTGAGACCTACCCCCACTCCCTTCTCTCTCTCTCTCATAATTCGTGAACCGCCGTTGCCAAGGTTGCTTTAATTGAATTTTTATTGCGCATGTCATAAGTACGTCTTGTTTATGCTCGAACTGTTCTTCTGTACTTTATCCAGTGCAACAAAATAAATCTGTTTAAACCAAACTCCCAAACACCCACCCACCTCAGTAACGTCTTTCAGGAGACAGCTCAAAAACACAAGCTCCAACTCAAAATCAGACGACTCTCTTCTGCACTGGACGAACCTTTGGCAAAGTTCAACAACGGAAGAAGAGTCACTAGAAATGGACACGCAATGCTAGGCTAAAGGCAGCATCTCCCTGTCATGACGAGGAGATGGCGAAGGAGGAGGAGGAGATGACGGCAATTTTGTGCGGCACTATCACGGAAGCGTTACGGCGGCTAAGTATCGTATTCATCAGGCCGCTCTCTATCCACTCTGCCCACGTCCTCAGGCCCCGGTGATCGCATTGTGGGCTGTTAAAAGCGACGACCTGGCCATACTGTAACAAGTAGTGCGGTGCTTGAGTGATGCCCTCTCCGACTCTCCGGAGGCAGTGCCGAGTTAGTATCGACTATCGTGAGAAGCGTAAAAGCGGCCGTCTTCATTTGGCGCCATGTCATCGTGCTCCGGCGGGTCTGCGGTGGGTATCGTGGAAGGTTCTGTTGCTCGAGGGAAATGTCGGCTGGCAAGGCAAGCATCACGGATGGCCTGCGCGTGAGAGGGTCGAGGGTTGGTAGCGGCGTGTGTGTGTGTGAGGTCTTGTATGCGTCTTACAGTCTTGTACTCAAATGCAGACATTCTGAGATTCACAATTTCATGGCAACATTTCCAGTGAAATGGATGAACAAAAAAAAAAAAAAAAAAAGAAGAAGCACAGAGATACTACTTTCAAAAGAACGGCTCTGCGTGGTAACAACCGAGAAGGGCCTTGTGGATGAAATTTTACACACAATGGGAATCAAATCAAATTCGGTCAACTTTTTTTCCCCCCCGCTAGCTGGTAATGTGACGAAAGGGTGCTGATCAACCTTATCAGCATTACAAGGATCGATCGTGTTAGTGGTGGTCCCAGAAGGGTAGGCACATGTGTGTTTAATGACCGACATCAATCAGCCATCAGCACGGGGATAACGGGACCATTTACCATGCATGAGCTCAGTAGCCCTCTCTGCACTTCCCTGTTATCTCGAGCCCCTCACGCGTTGAGTCACTAAACCGTCCCAACACCTATCTGGCCGATCAGGCCGGGTGCGATAGCGGCTCTATCAGAATATCGAAGCTACCTCACAGCCCTACTCCACTGGCCCTGGGAGAGAAGAAGAGAGGAGACGCGGACACAACAGACAGGGCAGGTCGATAGTGTCCCGGAGGCTGTAATGGCCCACTATAAAGAAATTGCTCCCTCTCTGCACTGCCCAGGCTCGGTCTCCCCTCTCCCTCCGCCTCAAATTGCCGGGCCTGCTGGCTCGGGCCAGACACAACATCCCCTCCCCTGCTCCCTCTCCCCCGGGCGTGTCCCCCTCCTGTCCCTACACGACAACGCTTCCCTTCTGCTCCACTTCCCGCGACATGTTGGGGGGGGGGGGGTCTCTTGTCACCACTCTTGTCCGTCTCTGATCCTACCTTGCTCCGGACACAGCCTATGTGACGGCGCTTTTGGCTTTAGCTAATGATCCCTCTCTCTCTGAGAGCCGCGGGGCCAAAGATTGCTTCTCATCCGCGTACTCTACCGGTGTCCGGTGTCTCCCTAATTCCTGAATGAAGCTGGATATGTGTGACAGTCATCTGACCTCAGTGCCAGTTGTAAGTCAGCCACCGCGCGCCAGTTTTCAGCCTCCCGTCAAATAGAAAGGACCAGACCCATCATTGTGCATCTGGTTGTGGGTGCGACCATTATGGTAAACGGCACTTCGATGTCTGTCAACAATTACCTGTGCGTCCAGCTGACCCCGGATGGCCCAGTTCCAGACTAGTGACAGCCAAGTCATCTTGGTGGTGGACGTATCAATACAAACCAAAGTTAGAACTGTGAGTTTTTCGTGTGATGCTTCTAACTGACTCGCTTACGCCGACTTTCACTTCTTATAGTCTGTCCAGCCTTACATCACATCTTCTAGAATGATCCGCACACAACGTGACTCTACGCTCGTACTCAATTCTGAAAGGCAAATTTCTGCTCCCCTCCCCCCCCCCCAATCTTTTTTCTTTTTAATTGCTTGCTTGAATAACTGGTTGCTTTACTGATACATAATTATTACAATTTCCCTTTTGGGGTTTTTATAAAGAATATTTGATTTGATTTTAAATACGAATCTACTCGTCTATATTTAAACTGTTCCCTTTTGGCGTTTGCTTGACACTTTTGATTAGAAATCTTCTCATTACTGACAACAACCACACAAAACGCTGGCGGCTTGCACTGAAGGCGTTTTCAGTACCGGCTCATTTATGACGTCACTGTCGAGTACAAGAATGTTGGTGTTTACACCATGTCTGAAGGCTTTGTTTCACGGAAGATACGCTTTTTCTCCGAGACCGACGCCGTTTCTGGGCGTCATGTGAGTCTAGTGTTCCCTCGTCCCGCCACTTCTGGCGGCTGTCCGTTTCTGGCGGGAAGGCGGTCTGTGGGTTTATGGGATGACCGGTGGTCGAGTCGGGTCCCATAAAACCAGGCACGGTCTGACGACGCAATCGATAGGAAACGGTGCCACTTGGGGACCGCTGTCACGAACACGCTGTAGACTCGAGCTCTCACTTTCTGGTCACCCAGACATGAAAATTAGGACTGTTTCAGCAGGGTGACATTTCTGCTGTGTTTGCTCTCTCTCTCTCTCTCTCTCTCTCTCTAGGACAGGCTTGAAACTTCAAACCGTGACAAAAACAAAGCTGTCGGTCAAAACAACATACCACGGCATATTCTAACAAATACGCTCATCTTATCAGGCAAGACTGTGTGACAAGCAGAACTGATAATCTGAACAACGAACAGGTGGAACAAAAATGCTCTCTTTTTTTTTCCTTTTTTTTGGGGGGGGGTGGGGGGGGGGAATTGACAATTTTCCAAACACTGTCTTTCCCAACGAGCCAACGAGCTATTTTCAACAGATGCCACGTCAGCATGATTAAGCCCCTACAAAATCCATGTATCTCTAATAATTCTGTCGAAGAGAAGGGGGTGGGTGTTTGGGGAGGTTAACGTCCTTTTCCACCACACGGATAATACCAAAGGCGCAGAGGTGCCAACTCCAAAAAGAGTCTGTCGGTAGTATTTTGGCACAAGTGTCAGTATTTTTCGGCAGTTGTCAGTATTCTGCTGTACACAGGAGGGAAAAAAAAAACAAGCAAACAGAAAGAATATATTAGGAAGTTAAACAAGGAAAACGCCAGCACAAATATTCGACTCCCAGCAGGGATTCGAACTCACGACCCGAGCATTCCGTCGAAGACTACGGAGCAGTGCACGAAAGAGAACAACTAACAACCGCCCACCTCGCACCACTAATGACTTCACCACCAGTTTCACACCAGACCACATGCACCTAGATGAAAACCTGCCCCCCCGAGATGATACATCGCCTCTACTGTTAGTTTGGTACAATCGGTCTGACAGGAATTCCAGGTGTGGCGAACTTGGGGGCCGCCTTGTGTCAACACCATCACTATGATCCCATCAGCAGCAGCCCGCGGATGACGAAGGCAGAGCTGGGAGAAAAGTGGCGGGCAAAATTCGGCACCTGGTGGTGAGGATCGCGCTGCGTCTGCCGTAGTATATAGCTCACTATTATTGGGCGATTAGTCCATCAAATTCAGCACCTGGTGGTGAGGATCGCGCTGCGTCTGTCGTAGTATATATAGCTCACTACTATTGGGCGATTAGTCCATCAAATGCGTTTGAGTCTTCAAGGCTGACTTAACTGCAAGCACGGCAGTTCAACTTCTGGTAATTTTCGTGGCAAGTATGAAGCTTTCTTTGGAGTTTCTTACAACCAGGCTGGGGAATTGCCGAGGGCAAACAAAGACTGAAACCTAGGCCAGGGTGCAGAGGCAGCGCCCTGCTAGGGGTCTACGGGGTAAACACCCCACTTAAGAAAACAAATTTTAGCATTTTTAAAGGCATTTAGTCGCCTCTCCTGGCACCCAAGAGTAAAAATACTACCATGGTACTGACATGTATGTCTTCAAAAATGAAGTTCGACTGTCCCATATGACATTACATGTATCATGATATATGACTGTGTGTGCAACCTTTTTCCTGCTTCCTTTTCTTTGGCTGAAACTCAGATTTTTTTTTCTGAAAGGGCAGAAAATTTGGCTGAAAATTGCCAAATGACTGAAAATTCCCCAGCCTGTACAACCTTCTTGCAATGCAGCAAGAATTCTTTATAGGCATCGCACACATCTGTTAGCGATTTCTTTCCCCTTTCGATATTGTCTGACTTATCTCACATCGCCTGCCTGTGTGAAGCCAAGGTGTGCAACACAAACAGCTGATACCCGGAAAGACTTGGCTTGGAGCATTAGATCATACCAACAAGATAGGCCCCAGTGGAGAATCCGCTGGGCCATCAGGGCTAAGGAGAAGACAACCTGGGTCTGTACACCGCGTGATAAAAGCTGAATGTTGCCCGGCCAATTCCCTTGTAGCTGATACAAGGGAGTCACAGTTTCTTCCAGGTGGTGACTGCGAGGTGTGCATAACCGCCATGTTTATGATTTGTCAAAACGGACAATGTATACATCGGACAGTGTATCCGAATACTTCCGGAAGTCGGGGGTGCCATCTAGTTCAGAAGTCACTGCTCAAGTTCTGGGCCTCTTTGTCGACTACGCGATGGTACAAGGTGTGGGCGAACGAGTGAAATTTCACAACAAAAATGTTACCGACGTTGCTGGCACCTAATGCCAGCTCGGGTCGGAGTTCGAATCCCGGCTGGGATATAAATCCAACATTTGAGCTGGCTATTTTTCATTGCCCCGTGTTTCGGACATCACCCTTACGTGGTGGAAAACCACCAAACAACCTGCTCGTGCGATTCTAGCAACGTTACCAGCAGCACTATCGTGGCTTCAGCGGAAGGGTAACAGGGATGGGAACAGGAAACCTTTCTTCTTTCTGTGTCCGTCTACGAGACTGATTTTCTTCGGACGTTTAATTGCACGGAGTCACTCCAAAGAAATACAAACTCCAAGCAGTTGCCTCAGCCAAAGCTAGGACCCCAAATTACACAATCTTCCCGCAGTCCCGCAGCTTCCTCTGGTGGAGGAGGGGGGCACTTATTTTCCGATTCCGATACATCACTTCACGGCACGCCTTTTACGCGGAGAGCAGCTACAAGGGTTCCAGAAATTAGGGCCAGCTCCCCAAGGATCTCAGGGAACTTGAAATGCTGGATAATTGGCACAGTAAGCAACAACACCCCCACATACACACCGCCCCCCCACCATTCACACCTGCCTGCAATTCCCCAAGCAGCCTTCACTTTAATTTGTCTTAACGACTGTCGACTCAATTTCAGGTCTGGTTCTTTGTTTTCAAGCGTTCTGTCTACAGCGGCTGGAGCTCTGTCTGTCTTAAGAGAGAAAAAAAATCGAAACTCGGTCTGCGGCACCTGACTTGACTAGGGAAACTGGTCCACAAGCATGTAAACTAAGTGTTTGCGTGTGAGGGTGGGCGGGTACTTGGGGAACCAGCAAGACGCTTCTCCTTCACGACTACTTGACGTGACGAAGTACGTACACGTACGCGTCGGTGTTGTGAATTTACCTTCCCTTTGCTTAAAGGTCGACGGATGAGATCCCTATGGGGCTTACACATCAATGAAGACGCTATCCGTTACGCAACAAGTTGCGCCGAATGCGAGAAGAATGATTCTCTATACTGACAACTGATACGTACACAATGCCATCTGCAAGACAGAGAAGGCAGCAGAAAAGCAGGTTTTACTACTAATCTGTATGTTTGATACACGTGGGTGTCAAACTATCTCTAGGAATGCCTAGTTGCACCGTACTTCCGTGTGATTTTCGCCAACTTCGAACGACCACTGTCAGTGGCTCTTCAGCGAACTTCCCAGCAAAACCGGCGTTTGAACCGGTTGGCGTTGAACTATTCCACGTGCTTCATTATGTGCACAGAGTCTGCTACTTCTCTGTACTAGTAGCTACCGGAATCATTCACGGTGACGACTGACGCATCTGTGAGTCTGTATCTATCAAGCCAATATCACTTTGGGGGGGGGGGGGGTGGAGGTCCATTAAAGTAGTCTGGATGACTCTGTGCGCAAGTAAATTACGTGGATTTTTTTTTTTTTTTTTTTTTTTGGGGGGGGGGGGGGGGCAATATATACATATACATGCCACAGACATTCATGGATATCAGACCTACACAGCTGGACATATCATATCACTCTAAAGAATGTCATGTAGAACACACACACACACACACACACACACACACACACACACACACACACACACACAGATCCGAACAGCAATCCTAATAGTGATAACAATAAATGATAACAACAGTGTAAAACCGGAATTTGGTTACGATAGAAAAGGGGTCACTCTACTCCGACCTCGTTGTTTACACTCGCCTACATCGATTCTGGATCGATAAACTTGCACGCCACTGACTTACGGTTCAAATAAACAGCTCGTCACTCCACTACCAGTCTCGGCGGTGGAGCTAGCAGGACTAAGATAAACGTGCTTGACACGTGACCCCAATTAGTAACGGTGCTGCCGCTGCTAACTAACAATTAGGGGCCGCTATCCCCAGGTGCCCTTGCTAATCTCAACAAGTAAGAAGCTCGACTAGCACACGACCCGATTCTGGGTTAATTCCCCCCGGATCAGCAGCACGGAGCCTCGCATTCTGGCTACAGATACGGCCGATGATAAGACGATCAGAACTCGTCAGACGTAATGTGGGACTTGCAGGTAGTGCTGACTGATAACCGCCAAGGTGGAGATGGTGATGAGTTTTACACACACACACACACACACACACACTGCGCGCGCGCGCGCGAGAGAGAGAGAGAGAGAAAGAGAGAGAGCTGTAACTGTAAAAGATGACCGAGTTTGTAATCACAGAGAGACAGAGAACGATACTTTTACAATTGTGAAAGATGACCGACTGAGAGAGAGACAGACTTTTCTAACTGTGAAAGATGACCGAGTTTGTAGTCAGAGAGAGACGAGAGAGAGAGATAACGATACTTGTGTAACTGTGAAAGATGACCGTCTTGAGAGAGAGAGAGAGAGAGAGAGAGAGAGTTTCTTCTACAGACAGCGAGAAAAATGTACCTTTTTGATTGACCCGAACACCTCAAATTCTCGGCGGAGCTTGGATTCGCTGGTGTCGTAGTTCTGCAACAAAGCAAAAAGCAAACATACAATTAGAAAAAAACAAAAACAAAAAAACAAAAAAACATAAGATCTTGAGGTATTGTTACGAAAAAAAATAATTGAGAAGAAAAATTTCTGTATAATTTGACATAATTAGAACAGTACAGGAAGGAAAAGAAGAAGAAAGTTGTAGGGTCTGGCGCTGACGAAGCATTTTAAGCCAAACAACTGGGTTAAGCGCCTATGTAATATATTATTATTATTATTATTGTGGGTGGCAGCCTGTGTCTTCGCGTTGTGACAATCTGTACACAGAACTGTTTGTCAGAAGTCAGTCAATGGCCGATCTCCACGTCCACCTATGACGGCCGGGTGACACGGCAGTGGCGGGAAAAGAGGCAGTCCGCGGGAGAGCACAGCCAACAAGACCCGGTGCCAGGTCCACTTGACAATTACAGCTTCGTCAACAGCCTGCCTCCACCGCTTCTGCTGTTACCCCGGTGACACACGCCCTACCCCCCCCCCCCCTCCCCCCATCTGCAGTTGTCGGACTTCGCGTGCAGTTGTCTGCCCTGCCTTACACCCAATTTTTGTCCTGTAATGGTGGGTGGAGTGGGTTACTGTGCTCGGCATTTTAACAGGACCGTGCTGACGGTCGCCTCAATGTTGCATTCTGCGTGTGGTTTGAGTAAAGCAATTTTGCAGAAGGCATGAATGGGATTTTCTTCTAATGGCGAAGCAGTTGTAAGCTGTGAAGTGAACCAAGGCAGCTGGTTCAAATCTCTCTGTTCTCGCCTGACGAGACGATTTTTGTCATTGTTGACACCAGCCACAACAGCGAGGCTACAGGAAAATGTTGTCACTGCAATGTGGGGAACATCTTCAACCGTGGTACGCTCCGAGCCTGTGAGTGTTCTGCCCAGGAGGGTGTTGTGTGTGTTTGGGAGTTACGCGTCCTTTTCCACCACTTGTGGGTGATATCAAAGACGGGGCAACGAGAAAAAGGCCAGGACAAAATTCGGCCCCAGCCGGTCGGGGATGCGAACTTACGACCCGAGCACTGCGAGTCCAAAACCTTAGTCTACCAGTCGGCTATCCCGGCTCCGTTCAGGCCTGCCACGCCAACGACAAGAACAACTCTCAGTTCAACAACCGTTTCCGTCTGATTTTGTTTTGGGTGCCAACACTGATATGCGTTTTCAGGAACTCGATTTTTCTTCTTCTTCTTCTTTTGTGAATAAAATAAAAACATTAGTTCCTCTCTTCCTTCCGTCTCGCCTTCCGGTCAGCGAACTTTCAGTCAGCGAACTTTCAATCAAACGCTCAGGTCGTTTGGGAAGGCATCGGACGTGGTCTCAATGCGTAAGAATCAGATAAAAGGACACTTTTTCCCCCTCTCTCTCTCCTCCCTCTCTCAAAGAATAGCCGTCTTGTGCACAACTCCGTTCTGCCCCTCCCCTAAGTTGTTTTTTTTTTCCACCCTCGATTGTTCCTTGCTGTGAAAGGACCTCTCCCCGTCCCCCCACGGGAGGCTGATCGGCAGCCATGCCAGTCCTCAATAACTTGCTTCCGCTCCATCCATCAATGCCACGCAGCCCTCCTGACGAGAGGCAGCCAAGCGACCGTGGGGGATGGGGGAGGGACGATGACAGGGTCACCATGACCCCTCTTCTCCCCTGCCCCCCCCCCCCCCACTTCCTCCCGTAAATGGAATGACAGTCATAAACGACGCCACTGGAACTGGCCTCAACAACATAAAGCGATAATCGTGTAACGATAGGCGAGAGAAAAACAAGTGAACTGGTTTTTCAATAGACGCGAGGGTGAATGGAGGAAGGGGGCGGGGGGGGGGGGGGGGGGGGGGCTTGGGGGCCTGTATTTCACGTTCAAAGCCAAAGGGCGTTTTTACGATGACACGAGAGTTTCTGAGGTGAATCCAATCTTATCCGCAAACCTGCACAGCACCCAGAACAAACATAGGTTTTTTTGTGTTTTTTTTTTGTGTTTTTCTTTCCTCTTTTACACCAGAAATACACAAAACTTGATGTACCGGCCGCATCACGGCTGTGGCTCCGACACCCTACACTACACAGCCCGGATTCTTTGCCTCCTGTAGCAATAAAACGGGAAAAAGCAACACGGGCTAAGAACATGCAGAACATTCCTGTACTAGGCATCTCCTGCAGTCACAATGGGGGATCAAAATTAACGCAAGTCCATTCACCAGTACTCGAATTACACCGAACCACTTAACAGCGCATGAGGAGGTGTCCTTTTCAGACCGTATCTGGGACATGCTGGAAGACATCTCCCCCCCCCCCCCCAAGAAAAGAAACGGAAATGGCTGGGGGATGGGGGAGGGAAGGGGGAGAAGATTTTAATAAGCCAAGAGGAAAACCCCCAACCCCGCTCAGATTCCAATTTTTCAACGGAAAACCCGGACAGATAACTCTACCACGATTTTTCCCCCTTGCTTCCGATCCTCAATTTAATATGGGTCGGAGCAGACTTGCAGGCTCATGCATAAAATGTCACCCTGGCCAATCCTCGGGCCAGACGCGCGTGATTTTTTTGGGTGGCGGAGAAAGAGACGAGGGTCTCCAGGCTCGGCAGGACACGTCCTCCGGCACTGCACCTTGTCTTTTCCATTATTGATACGTTACCATGGAAAATTATACCCTCGTGGGCCAACTAACCCCCCCCCCTCCCTCCTTCCAACCCACTCACCCACAATTCTTTCTGTTCCTGTTCCTGACTACACTTATCCCGTCTCTTTCGGGCTGGCTGAATGAAGAACGGGAATACAAGGAGGTCGCCGTGACTGACATAAACTCTGTGTGTGTGTGTGTGTGTGTGTGTGTGTGTGTGTGTGTGTGTGTGTGTGTGTGTGTGTGTGTGTGTGTGTGTTCTGATTTAGCTCATAATATTGTCTCCGGGGATTTGCTGGCCGGACAAAAAGACACAGGAGGCAGACAGTCGGAAAAAGAAATCGTTCGAGCTGTGACACGCCACGATGTGCGACGACAGCTGTTTGCGTATGATGTACCTCAGGCCATCCCCTTCCACCTCGCAGTGGTTATGTAACACATGTAGCGTCTTTCCACAGTAGCCGACGTTCTGGCTGGGACGACACTCCATCCGCTCGTTAATCTTGATTTACCACATTTTTCAGACATGCAACACATCCTTTGACACCTCTCTCTCTCTCTCTCTCACCAAATGCCACTCCAGCCCTCAAGAGACAATGATTTGCGGTAAACATAAGATCCATAATCACAACGAAAGGGATTACTTCATCCAAGGTTGCTTTGTGGAGATCCGGAAGTATGGACCAAGACAGACCTCTGCCCTCTCACAGTATCTTGTTGCTCACATCCAGACACTAGGATATCCACTTCCCCTTCACTTTTCTAGTCCTGAAGAAGCACAGGCAAATTTCTTGGTCCGTAGTCGACTGTCACCACATGCTCCCCCCCCCCCCCCCTCGAACTCCCCCAGCACCAATTCCCCCCAGTCTGTTGCGACGACCATCACTCCATTCAGACAAGCATCAGCTCCCGACCGTCCACCCTTCTCCCCTCCACCCACGGGAGAGCTGGGCAAGGGGAGATTAATGTTGATGCGGGGTCTGATCCTGGGCAGGAAGGCCTGGTTTTTCTGGCCGTCCGCCCCACGTAATCCACGCCAGCACAGGCGAGCACTTTCAGTCCTGCATTAAACTTAATAAAACTCGGCTCATGGGCTCAGTCCAAATGCAGGGCTCGCGATGCCTGCAACTGCTGTCTCTGTCTCCCTCGCCAGCCAAGAATAGCTGTCCTTGTAGAGTTGGGCGGGAACTGGACGTTCTCGCCTGGACTATGTTCTGGCCGACCGCCCCGTGTTTCTCGCCTAGTGTGCTTGGCCCTACAGTGGAAGATCCTTGTGGAGTGTTTCTGCGTACGTCAAGAACCCTTGACGTCCTTCTGAATGGTCACGTGAACATCACGAGAGACGCCCTTTCCTAAAATGCTCTCTTTTTTGAAAGAGTGTGCACAAAAAAACTGTCCTTCAGTCTTCAGTCCCCCAGAAACGGATTCGTCTGACAATAAACAAACAGACACAGATCCTTGTGCAAGATCGCACAAATCTGTGTCAAGTGTCTAACGCCAAAGACCATTACAACAAAGAGGTGACCGCAGCCGCTACCACGACGATCTTCCGGGTTCTTCCCGGGGGGGGGGGGGGGGGGGGGGAAGCCGAGGTTTGCAGCTGGCCTGTGTAGCCTGTATGTGTCCACTAACCAACAAACCTTAACCAAGCCATCTGAGGTGCCGTTTCCGATGGGAGGTAACTGTCGAGACTTTCAACCCTCCGATCATAAAACCGAAGGAATCAATCGGCACACTGGCAGTACATGTATTTTCGGGAAGTAGAGACCTGATAGATATATGGAAACACTCCAAGGGTTTTCACGCTTATTTCCTGAGAAAGAAAACAAAATCATAAAGAGGTGAGAGTGGCTCTGCATAAACTTGCGCATCCACAAAAGGCCTGAGAAAGCCGTTTGTTGTCAGCTCGGCTTCCCTGCTGAATGCAGTTCAAGCTCACAGCCTCGGGGCGTGGATAAAACAGTTCGCCACAACACAGAAGACAATGTTTCCTAGCGTAAAACCCTGCCTCCTGGCCGCCCCAGACACGGGCCAGGCACTCGCTCCCAATTCAATGCATGTCTTTTTCTGTGAGGATTTATCGGACAAACCCCGGCAAATAAAGTGTTCCGGACAAAAGCGGACTACAAGTTTATCCTGCGTCCCGGCCCTCGCTGAGCGCGGCCGTTAAAAAAAAATTAAATTGAAGAGGCGACATGCAAAGTCGGTGTTTTTATTCACCTTTTTTTTTTCCCCTCCAAGTATCTCACATGCAGCGGTGGTAATAAGCGGACGCGTGAATCAATGAAGCAGGGTGTGGGGAGATCCAGTTATTGCTGTGTAAAAATAAAAATAAAACACACACACAAAAAAAAACAACCTAGCTGTCGTGTCGTCAATAATGCATTACCTAGTCGCTTTATTACATTGGAATTTGCATGAGCGCATTCAGCGATAGATGACTGTGTGTGCATCTCTCTCTCTCTCACACACACCACCACCACCACCACCACCACCACCAAACGTCCTGTATTACATTGGAATTATCATGAGTGCATTGATCAATAAGGCAATATCTGTATGTGCCCTCCCCCTCGCAGCCGCCCCCCCCCCCTCCCCTCACACGGCTACCAACAATGGCAACAATGGCCATATCCTATGGACAAGTGTTTGTAGGAGAAAACGTAACTGTGGTGGCGCAAAGAACAAATGACTCACGCGTTAGTCGCTCAAGGGAGCTGACCTTTACTTCTGTTTGTGAGTTACCGATGGAGGAAAGAAAAAAAGAAAGGAAAAAAAAAAGGCTAAACTGTGCTTCTACTGCCCCAAAGGGCCGTACACAGGACAGTCTCGCCATTAATCAAACCACTCGTTCTTCTCCTTCAACCACTCCTACTGTCTGGCAGGAAAAAACAATACCGCAAGTCAGATAGATACAAGAGAAGGGGGTGAAAAAAGGTGATCTGGGCCGAAACTGTGTTGCATTATGGGCTCATCAGGCGATTCTCCAATCTTCTGGAAGCCACCAAGAGAAAACCTATCTTCCCCACGGGCCGTGCTCACGACAAGATGCGATAAGGGATGCGCGTTGCCAGGTCTCCCCTTACCAGGCACAGCGGCAACTGAGGAGGAACACCGCCTCAACGTGGATTGATTTTGTGTCACACGACTACCTGTGACCGAACAGGAAGAGTGAAAGCGGAGTAGAGCCAAAGACTATGGTTACTGCATGACCGGGTGCACCATGAGCGAAGTGCGACTCCGCGACAGAGTCGAAATATTATGGCGAAGCAAGACAAGTGTTCGTCACAGGATACAAGACAAGACTTCCGTCACAGGACGCAAGATAAGACTTTGTCACACGACGCAAGACCAGAGTTTGTCACACGACGCAAGATAAGAATTTGTCACAGGACACAAGACCAGAGTTCGTCGCAGGACGCAAGATCAGAGTTCGTCACAGGACGCAAGATAAGACTTTGTCACAGGACGCAAGACAAGAGTTCGTCACATGACGCAAGACCAGAGTTCGTCACAGGACGCAAGTTAAAACTTTGTCACAAGATGCAAGTTAAAACTTTGCCACAGGACGCAAGATAAGACGTGTCACAGGACGCAAGATAAGACGTGTCACGGGACGCAAGACAAACAAGTTCGTCACATGACGCAAGACCAGAGTTCCTCACAGGACGCAAGATAAGAGTTCCTCACAGGAAGCAAGTGTCACCTGGACTATCTTGCGAGGCTGGAAACAGAACACTCCACTGTGAAGGAGGCCTAAAGCTGGCTGCCTTGCAGACGCCGGAGGAGTGGTGTCCAGCTTCCTGTACAGATCCCGACCCTCATCAATACCGCCCTCCACTCGCCCTCCAGCAAAGGAGGGAACAAGCAGCGAGTAGCCAATAAATGAGATTACGAGGGTCTCGTACAGATCCACTTTCAGTACTGCCGCTGTCCGGCGTCTTTGTCTCATGTGACGATCTGCCTTGTCAACACAGTCCTCTTTTTGCTGCTGCTGCTGCTACTGCCCAGCTCCGGAAGGGGCGAGAAAGTGGATGAGGGAGGAGTGAGTGAGTGAGTTTTTAGGGCTTAAAGCCGCGCAAGCCACAAAGACTAATTCGCGGCTGAGTGTGCCTGCACTACATGAAAAAACCAAGACAAAAATGTAACGTTGGACAAAGGATGCAAACTGGTCTACGGGGCAGTATAAACCTAAGACATGCAGGAGACGCTGCACCTTCATGCTAATTTATCGAACTCCCGGTTACAAAAAAGCGTAGAGAACAAATAATTACAACTGGGTAAAACAAAGATAAATAGGATGAGGGAGGAAACAGGAACTAAACGTGTGACTGCTGGTTAGTGCACAGGGGGAGGATTCATGTCGGAGGGTGTTTGGGTAAGCCAGAAAACGGAGGCTGGTGACAGACAGGATATCCGTCTTTAATCAGCACAGAGATGATGTCGTTGTAATCGATGGCAAACGAACAGTGATCAACAACCCCACGCGGTGAATGGAACTGTAGCAATAGAATGGCCGAACTTTCAGTAACGTGAACTAAATGGTCAACAAGTACTACAGTCTGGTTTCCAGATCCGCACTGATCGCCGACAGGAGACTGGAAGAGGAGGCAACGGAAAAATAAATGCTGAATAAATAAAACCTTGATTTGTCTCCACCGTGAGGAGAAGAAGTAAGGACAGCGGCCTGAAAGATTTAAAAAAAAAAAAAAAAAAGTCGATTCATGCCACAGAGTGTTTTATTCTTCACGATCCACACAAAATACGCCGCAGAGGACAGAAAATGTACCTCAGAGTCAATGGCGTGGTGGAATAATACCCCCCCCCTTCCCCCCGACAAAAGGTACACTGACACCGCCGCAAAAGCAGACACAGAGAACGGTAATAGTTGTTTTGTTTTTGGGAGTTTTTTTTTTTTTTTTTTGGTTTTGTTTGTTTGTCCCCCCCCCCCCCCCCCCCGCATCTGAAATTTGGGAGAAGCCAACGCAACAGGATGGGGGAAAGATGCTGCATCCTGTAATCTACGGCAGCCACCAGACGTTCCCAGGCTAAAAAAGCCCCAAAGACCTCCAACACGGCTAGACGTCGCAGCTTCAAGGAACCCATTCAGAGAATGCCCAAGACCGCGACGGGATCGAAGTCCCCCCCAAGACCCCCATCCCCTCCGCCCGTGGCCCCCGGGCCAGTGAGGGGAAGCCTAGATGAGAGGCGGCTAACTGGCTTGACCAGCCTCTTCCTGGCCGTGGCCAGCTATCAATACAATCAGGCGGCTCTCGCACATCCAGCTTTTCATCAGGCTCCGTGACGCTTGTGCCGTGAGCACCTCCACAAAGCTCCCCCTCTCACTCGGCCTGTGAAAAGGGGATCTCATTTAGGGAGCCGGTGATGACGCGAGAAATTCGCGCTGGAGCTGACAATGGCGGCGTCAAAACGCAGCGCGACTCCACAGCTTCGTGGCCACTCATTTTGGGCCAGACCGGGCTGGCAGCGGCCGATGCCAAATACAACAAGAAAGGCCTGCTACTGGACACTTTGACGATGTTCAATCAGCAGGCTTTTCAATGGAGGTCAGGAAAAACCCGCAACGTGTCTTGGAGGGGGTCGAGTATCAAATTTGGAATGAGAAGGGTTTAGGGGGAGCAAGTATGCCGCATGCAATATCAAGTTTCCAAAATACGAAGTCTGCTCTTTTTTTTCCAAGAAAACTTCTTCACTAATTATTGACCAGTAACAGTTATATCCCTGTTCCTTTCATATGGGGGTACACACATCAAAGTGATGTGTGTGCGCTCCATGGGAAGTCAGATGGGAACGAACAAACAAGCCCACCCACTCAGAGACAAGCGGTTGCTTGGATGTTTTCGGGGAGTTTTTGATGCTGCGTTGCCTGGAAATTGTTTAGGCCGTTTTAGCCATAACCACAAACAAACCACAGGAGAGGCAGAACTGGTATTTTGGGTTGGCACGCAGCGTTTAACGATGGAGTCGTCATGGCAGCAACCACATTTTTGATTTCTTGGATCAGCACCGCAGAAACAAGCAGAAAGCAAAAACAGTACAGTCAACAAGATAAACGCATTCTGCATCTCCAGGCAGCATTTGAAGTAGAAGAGGGAAAAACGCTTCTCAACTCAGCGTCGGTATCTATTCGGCCAATCAAACGGCACGGCAGAATGTATCTAACTATCTACTCGGCCAATCAAGTGCCTACCAGAGTGTATCCTCCTATCGGCTGCCGGGTGCCTTGTGGTGGGCGCCGTGCGCACTGTTGTGATAGAGACACGGAGAGACAGCTTCATTACCGCTGGGGATCAACAGCCCAGCAATCATACTATCACACACCGCTGCTGCAGGAAAGAAAAATATATTCCTGAATTTTCCCTCCAGCCTCGCGCGATAAAAGAAAACGTTTTTCTCCACGCTTTCTCCTTTATTCTTTCTTCTGCAAACATTTTTTTTTTCGGTCGATCTCCTGACTCGTTGTTTTTGCTTTGTGCTGGTTGAGAATGGTTGCACGGTCATGATCCCCTGACCTGATCTGCAAAAACAAGCGCCACCTGTTGAATCGAACACACGCTTACGCGAACCGCGTGTATTCACTCTCTATACACCGAACAACTTCGACGCGTTACACTCACACCTGCGATGGGTCGGCTAAGCCATTCTAAACTTCGGAATTTAATATTGTTTTGCGATCTGAACAGTTCCGAACTGTTCTCGTCATTCGATGATTGCCTAACAGCTAAGAAGTGGACTGCCACGGCTAATATGATACGCACAATTGAACCCAGCATCCGGTCTAATCGCTTGTCAGACCAAAAGAGCATTGCACATCAGCTCAGTCCCTCTTAGTGACCAAGAGGACATGATGCAAATAAGTGTCTGCACGTTTTCTGCCGACGGCGGGGAGTGCACTAAACCCACTCGGGACATGCAACCCACGCACTACAAACTGAACTGCACTGTATCACACTGGCGGGCCCAAGCGAAAGCCTCAAAGAGAACAGTGCAAGTCACCTCTCACAAACTTTGCTCTTCCAAATCAACTATCTAGAGACACAACTCCTACGAGTCTTGAATAAAACAAAAAAACAAAAATATGCATAAAGAATGAGACCAGAGAGAAATTGGCATCTCTCTCTCTCTCTGGGGGGAGCCGGGGTGACCGGATGGCAGAGCGTTTGACTTCGAATGCTCGGGTCGTGAGTTCGTATCCCGGTTGGAGCCAAATATCTGTGCTGGCTTTTTTATCGTTGCCCCGTCTTTGATATCACCCGTATGTGGCGGGAAAGGACGTTAAACTCCCAAACACCGACCCCACCCACCCACCCACTCTCTCTCTCTCTCTCTCTCTCTCTCACACACACACACACACACACACACACACACACACACACACACACACACACACGCGCGCGCGCGCGCGCGTGGTTTAGACAGCACAACGTAGACGTCTTGATTTTGTTTCTTTGGGGTCCCTTGCACACAAAAAGTCGATTAACAGCATGCTTAGTGTCCCCAGTCCCATCATTACGGGTCATTTGCAGAGCAATCTCTCTCTCGGAAAAGCAGCAGTACCATTAGTAGTGGCAGTATAGCTAATTCCCGTATTCATCCAGTCCCAGCAGGCCAATCAAGATGCACGGCAGATCACGGATAATTAATGGCACTATACTTACATCCGCTTGTAACTTTAGAGAAGAGTGTGTGCGTGCGTGCGTGCGTGCGTGAGAGAGAGAGAGAGAGAGAGAGAGAGAGAGACTGCATATCAACGGGTAAAACATATGATAACACAAACAGAGACAGCACAGTCACCTATTTTCAAATCAAACAGTTCATGTTTTGTGTTGCCCTTTACATGTCGCTTTCAGTACCTGACAGGGAACGTTCGTTATCGAGAATCAGTCAGCTGTTACTGTCATTGGTAGTTTCCTTAACCCATTAGACACCTTTTTTTTTCTTCTTCTTCTTTTTGTTTCCAAACAAAATTCCTAGGATAGTTTGCTGTTAGTATGAAATGAACATATCTAACGGTAATTCTAACAGTAATTGGTGTTGCCATGGCTGAAGCAAAACAACATGTAGTGCTGCGAATGGCCGCATCCTCAAAGAATCTTTTAAAGGGAGACAAGTCTCAGGACTTTCGACATCTTCTGTTGTCTCCCTAGAATTGATAATGAGGATTTGCAGTGGTTTCGTAGTAGGAACAGATATGGGTGAGGTTTATAATTATGTACGATCCCATATAATTATGAGATCGTGGTGGCGAATGGGTATAGGGGGCATGCACAAACAAGAATCTGCATGTGACACTGCCAAAGCTTCAACCACTTGACCAGAAAGCGTGAGCCCATAGAGAAAAAAGATCCCAACCACTCCTGAAAGTAATTCCGTCCCTTGACATGAAATAGGAGACACGTCCCAAACAGGCGATGCATGCCCTGCTTTGATTCCCCTCTCCACAGACCCGTGGTATCTATTTTGAGTTGCAGCATCACATTTGCATGTGGGGAGGGCAAGCACAGAATACTGACGGCGCGACTGACGGACGTAAACCCGTTCCCGTTCCGCAGATTCTTTGTACACGCAAGTTCTGCCCCCCTCCCCCCCCCCCCTACTCTTTGGCACAGTCAGCCATCTGCGCTTGGTCAGAAAGAATATATAATTATAATATGCGACTGACCGTTGCGTAGGCGGTAGGAGATATTCACTATCGTATTTCACTTTTTCCCGGCAAAACACAGAGAGAGAGAGAGAGAGAGAGTGTGTGTGTGGGGCGGGGGTGGAAGACGGAGGGGGAAGGGGAGGGAGGGGGAGGCGAAGGGCGTTTCGGAGGGGCTCTTAATGTTTTCTGGATGATTTACTGGAGAAAACAAACCAAGCTTTAGTTTCTATTTGCCATTCAGAACACTGAAAGGACTCTATACTACACGCCACGCTGCACCAGAACCATGCACCTGATGACTCCTCAGTATAGATCTATACGTAAACCTGCTTAACTAAATCAAGACCGCGCGCGGAAACTACGGCGTGAACACACACACACACACACACACACACACACACACACACACACACACACCTCTACCTATCTGCACCTAGCTAATGAGTACCGGTGTAGTTCGCTAAGCATGGCCAGGAGCTGCTCAGTGAGGATGATATTGCCTGGCAGTGTTCGCCACAGCGCATCTGAGCCCTTGCTCATGCGCGCTATGATCACCTATATTAGGCCCGTCCCACGAGGCCTGCTTTGATTAGGCTACTTGACACCCTCGTCGTCCGCCCGCCCACACTGGTTCTGCCAGCTGCTGCAGCTGAAAGCTCCTGTCACACGCGCCTTCTGTATCGACCACCCCGAAAGACGATCTTCCGTCCGTGCAAGACGTTTCCTTGCCCAAGACCTTCCCTTCCTTCCATGAATGAAAAGCCTGGCTGTTTCGCTAAAACAGTAAAACCAACCGAAAGCCTTCACGGTGGTCTCGACTAGCAGACTCACGGTTCTATTAGTTATTGTCGTCATTTCCTTGTTTCACGCCGAAAGCCAACACTGACGACGTGACAAGAACTTCACATCCAATCAAACTTGCGCTCTCATGATCAGCTGATCACGTGACACAACGCTGGACGCTCTTTTCAGCCAGATGGCTTTGAAACAGCCAATCTGGTCATTCGTTCCAACCTGATTGGTTCGCTCAACCGACAGCATAAGAATTTGCTATGAAGAAATCTCCGCGTGTGACGGAAGCTTAACAGGAACGGTAGGGTACAACGGCACTGGCACCGAGGCTGCTCGGAGAACGCGTTCAACAGAACTTACATGACACCATTCCACTCGCCTCTCCTGATGTTGCGTAACACGGCTGTTAGGATGACGCAACCGGTGCGGGCGACACTTAGTGTTGGCGGCGTGAAACCGTGGTCCCCTATTACACACGATTTACGGCAGGCGAGGGGATTTGCTTCCTTAGCAGAATGAGTCAGCTCGCATCAATATTTCACTGAGCACGAAACAAACGGGGAACATTCCAATTACCTGTTGGCCTCGAAGATTTCAACAAAGGAAGGCGTTGCGATGTCCGCCTACTGCTAATTACCGCGTGTGAAAGATCTAGGATAGCGACAGTTGTGTGTTGATGGCAGGGTGGGTTGGGTGATTGGGAGTTTAACGTCCTTTTCCACCACATATGGGTGATATCAAAGACGGGGCAACGATGAAAAAGAGAATTTCACATTCACGAAGAAAGTTCGCCAGACAACACAATCAACCGCACGCGCGTGAGAGAGAGAGAGAGAGAGAGAGAGAGAGTGTTGCACTGCTCGAGTTGGGTTGAAGAGAAAAACACCGGTGCAGTGAATTGCAAGGCTGGGTGGCTTCATCAGCACCCAGGGTCCAACTCCCTGTCCCCACAGGGACAGCCCGACCCCACCATCAGCCGCTAATGACACTCAGTCTGTGCTACTCTGTTGTGGGACGGTCGGGGGGGGGGGGGGGAAGGGGGAGGGGACCGTGCACGCACAGCTCACAAACTTCCTCCGGAACTGCGTGGGCGGGGGAGGGAGACACCCATCCAGAGCAGAGGGCTCTTGTATTTCGTTCATCAGAATGCACGGTGCGCTTGACTCTCTGATGCCTTCCTTCAATGCTCCGTGTGTGTGTGTGTGTGTGTGTGTGTGTGTGTGTAACGGGAAGACCAAGCTTTTGTATGGGTAGGGGTGAATTGGGGTAAGTGGGTTGCAGAGTCGTCATGTATGTAGTTTCTCTACAGTGATGTCGGTCAGGTTGGTTGAGGGGTGGGGGTTGTGAGGGGAGGGGCTAAAAGATGTCCCATTTCGAAATAAACTTCACAACCACAGGTCCGGGACTGTACATGAAATGGCCATTTACACAACTAGACAATTGCAAATAATGATGAAGCGCGCAGTTCGGTCTTATCTGATACCAACACCTACGGGACACACACACACACACACACACACACACTGTTTACCGTCATGCGTGATGACAATGGAAGCTTCATTAGTTGCCGGGTATCAAGGGACGTGCGCGTGACGTGTCTGTCGCACCACTCACGGGACGTCACACACTCCCCGCGCCTGCATGACTGGCGACGTTCCGTCACGCATCAGTGACCACTAAGCTTGCTATTTCGGTTTTCCAATCTAATAATTATCGAAGGCATCGACCTGGGATGGGGAGTGGAAGGCCAGGGCACGCGTGGTTGTGAAAGACAGGAGGCGGGCTGTGGAGTCCAAAGCTGCTGCGGATAATTGCTCGGCCATTAGTGAATTATGGCAGTTTTCACTGCGAACCACACGACTCGACAAGACCCATGGTGGGGGGTTATGATGCCAACGGTGATGCCTGTCAAATTCGTGGACACGGTGGCTGCAAAGGGTGGGGGTAAAAAAAAAAAAAAAGGACTTCATTAGAGTAAGAGTGCGCGTGAAAGGGGGGGGGGTGTCATTTCTCATGCTATCGTCATCTGGTAATAAGAGCTTATGCAGCATGGAGTGTGTGTGTGTGTGTGTGTGTGTGTGTGTGTGTGTGTGTGTGTGTGTGTGTGTGTGCAAAATTATGGAATCATGTCGAAGATAACCCTATGTCAAGACGTGTCTCCTCTCCTCCTCGCCCCCCCCCCCCTACCCCAAACAAAACAGAAATTACCACGTTGGTAAAGAACTTCTGGCGACCTAAATCAGGGACATCTTCCTAATGTGTATGTAAGGACTTTCAGAAGCAGCAAGAAGAGCGATCTGAAGTGGAGAAGGACACGTACCATCCAGCCCCAGTGGACAAGGGGTAAATCTCTCACTGGGTGTCAAGCCTGCCGGCTGCCGGCCGCTCCATCAATAATACAAGGAGGGGAGCGGTCCCCCGGGGGGTCGGGACACTGGTAAACGACAAGCATGATGGAGCGATTTAGCAACGTTAGCGCCTCCGACAAAGAGAGGGGATTTGCTGCAGTCGTCGTTGTCGTCGCCAACACCGGTGGCTGGTCTTACACCTGCTCGCCTCCCATTATATGCTCGAAATGTCCCGTGTCTATTGGTGTATCAAGCCACAGGCATTTGGATCTAACAGTCCTGCACTTTTGCTGCAGTCCTTCCCCTTTGACATGAAATTATCCTGATGCAATGTAAGAGTGATTTCCCCTTGACATAGATCGAATTAATGCTGAGAGTGTTACGCAAGGCGTGGCGACAAGCAGGAACTCGAACAAACGCCGATATATAGCTTACTCGACGAATACAAACACCCGTGTATCGAGCAAAATAGATCGCAAGTTCCGAGGAATCGTAAGTCGTTCTCTGACCGCTGTTCTGTATTCTTGCACGGTTGGCGTTTTTGTTGTTGTTGTTGTTTGTTTGTTTTTGTGGGTTTTTTTTTCCTTTGTCAAGCCGACACTCGCTTTATGCCATGCGGTTTGCGGCACACGCGAACGTTGCGAAATACCACACAAGAAATATGATAGGCGAAATATTCAGTTAGGTGACAGTGTCGTGTTCTCTGTTTCTCAGATAAATCTCAATTGCGAAAGAGGGATGTGTGCGGCACTGACAAACGGATGAAACATTCGCAAAAACCGAGTCATGTTAATTATTGGCAAATTAGTCAGAAACTCGACATGCTGTGTGTGTGTGTGTGTGTGTGTGTGTGTGTGTGTGTGTGTGTGTGTGTGTGTGCGCGCGCACGCGAATGTGCTGAGTAAGGGAATTCCGGGGCGGGGGGGGGGGGGGGCAGTGGCAGCCCAACGGGATGAACTGGAACGCGGCTGCAAAGGAGAGTCACCGAACAAATTAATCACATTTGTCTGTCGTGCATGGGAGCTTGTGTTTCAATGCAGGGGACAACACGCATGAACATGCCAACGCACGTGCGCGGCCGCCGTAAATCTTCCGTACTTTTACACCGGGACTCAACATGCAATCAATGGGTGCCGGAACCCAATAAAACCAGACCAGCTTCCACCGTTACAGCCGCACACACAGCCTGTCCACCGACTCTCACTCACTACACGCTCACATTCTGCCAAGCGCTGCACGGTTCCAATCATCATCATCATCAAAATCATCTCTATCTTCTTCTTATTCTTCCTCTTTCTTCCTTCTTCCCTCTTTCTTCTTCTTTCATCATCATCGTCATCGTCATCTCCATCTTGTTCTTCTTCCATCTTCTTCCTGAGTTCGAATCCCCGGCTTGGGCCAATTATTGGATTGCGCTGGCCTCTTCCTCGTTGCCTTGTCTTTGATGGCGCCCGTGGTCCACCCAGCTATTCAGTTTTATGTTTCCGTATTAACAATTGCATTTGGTGTTTTTTTGTGTTTTTATTTTTTTTTCATGTTTGTGGACTGAACATTTCCAAAGCAAACAGGGAAAGAAGCCGGAGTATCCGTAGACAGACCGCCCCCCCCCCCCACACACACACACACACGGTCGACCCGCGTGAACGGTACCACATACACGAGGCAGTAACTATGCTGCACTAAGTGGGACTCGAACTCTTAACCCTCACCATGGTGGATCGTCACCACCGACCGCGGTCTCTCATCATATCGACAACGAGCTGGAAGACTGGGACACTAAATACCTGGTCAAGATTAGCTAATGGCGGCAATTACCATCCAACTCACGTCAGATCCAGACCGGCCTCCCCGCCATCCCAAGCGCTCTCAGCAATTTCGTCCGCCATCAATGTCGGCCGAAATTTACACAGGGGATATGAATAGGCTTCTCCTGGCCTGGACACATCTCCGAGTCGCTGTTACATCTATGTACATACGGACTGTATCTAATGGTAGAGGTTATGATGTCTGCCTGTCTGACCAGCCCAGCTAACCGCCTCCCCAGCAGCAGCCTTGATCAGCTCGACAAACAGCACTGGACTTGAAAGACACCATCGTGGCTGCCTGTACAAATAGTCAATGCCTTTTCTCCTTTTTTTTTTCTTTTTTTTTTTAAACTACGTAGCAGTCTTCCACAGACACCGTATTAATCGTTACTGTTACCACCACTCTCTCTCTCTCACACACACACACACACACACACACACACACACACACACACACACACACACACACACACACACACACACAGCGTGACTTCAGCACATTAGTCTGTGGAATACCAACGGCAAGTAAGAAACAATGGCTTGAAAATCGATTTTACACCGTTGGAAAATCAAGGATCGTCAACTCGAGAGAAAACAACAACAAAAAAAAACACCTGATGTGTGTGTGTGTGTGTGTGTGTGTGTGTGTGTGTGTGTGTGTGTGTGTGTGTGTGTGTGTCTGTGTCTGTGTCTGTGTGTGTGTGTGTGTGTGTGCGTGTGCGCGCGCGCGCGCGCTGAAGAAACACATCTGGTTAGCGAGCAGCCACGGTATGTCCATGCTCTAGACACAGCAGTTACGTGTTTTCCAAACGTCAACTACAGTGATATTACTGATAAACCAGTAAGTGTTCCAGACGACAGAGAGGGTCATGACTAACAGGGACAAGAAGTCACCGACTGGTGGCCACTCTGATGAGTATTAATAGAAGCCGGACGACATGCATTCGTGACTGAATTCAGCGCGCACGCACACGCGATCAGCACGCAGAGAGACTACAAGAAAGACAGGCGTTGGAATCGGAAAGCTCGTTCCGGCACAATGGACCGGCGAGACAGAACAATACAAAGCTAGTGTCGCCAGTACAATCAAGTCTGGTGTAAAAGCCACGAGAACCACACGCCCGAGCCGCGGTATAGCAGGCAGAGACGGCAAGAATTATCAATTATCCTCCCAAGCCTGTTGCTTCTCCATTGAACCTCTGTACTGGCGCTGATCGGCGGCCACGCTAAACAACCATTCCGGCGCTGTCGCTTGTTTCTGTCGAGGAAATTGTGACATGAGCGCGGGTCTACGACAACAGCAACCGACGAGGGCGGCGGCAGGAGTGCTTGGTGGTAGTGCTTGTAGTCGTAGTGGCGGCGGCGGCGATGTGCCGTGTTGTGTGTGCTGTGTAACTTTGCCCATGTACAGCCGTTGTCGGTCGCTGATGGAGGTGGGAGAAAGATAATCCGGTCAGTGGCTGCCGGCTTTCTGAGCTGTGGCATCCTGTGGATGATGTACGTAGCCCGGCCACTCCACGTGTACGTGTGTCAGTCAGTGCGGCGTGTGTGATTCAGTTGGCGAGGGATCTACGTGAGAGAATTCTAAATGTCGCCGTTGTCGTCAATGACGGCTGGAATTACCCACCAGGATCTACCAATCACGTGCTTCTTCTAACAGACGGCGTCGTCGGCAACAGCTTGTAACCGATTTCTGAAGTCTGAAAGCGCCGTGGTTTCCATACGGATACGGACGACAACAACACAAGCGAGAAAGGCCACCGCAATCTGGCTTTCAATTGCGACTAACGACAGCGCGTCCCCCTGGGGACGGATGGCCACCCGGCACAATGCCGACCGGGTGGAATGGCGCGAACCCGTCTGGGAGTGCAATGACCACGCGAGCTGCTGCTGCTGCTGGTGCTAAACGACACTAAACTGTGCATCTGTAGCCGCCACCCCCAACTGGCCACACGTTCTGACAGTACAGACCAACGCGGGATCAACCTGCCTTGACTGTCATCATCGCTGTGAAGGGAAGAGGGTGGGCGGGTGTCAGGGGGAGGGTGTCCACGTTGTGTTGCCGTGTGTCGCCACGCTCAGCTGACGCCGGCCCGGTAAAGCTGTCAACCAGTGATTTCAACGCGATTTTTCCCCCCGGAACTAAACCCAGCCATGCGGTGGTCGTGGTGGTGTTGGTGTTGTGTTGTGTGGCTCTAGTCAGCCCCAGCTGACGAAGCGACCGTCGGATACAGTGCTAGAGTCAGTCGGTCCTCCTCCGCTGTCGGTCCAACCATTCAATCGGGTGCAGTGCGATGCATGCTGCGGCGTCGGTACCTTGTCTTGTTCTTCCCTTGGGTGCTTCTTCCGTTGCAGCAGCTGAGCTGCAGAATAGACGTACCCCATCCGTCAACGAGCTTCAGTGCCTGTACACGCACGGGTCTGTGATGAGCTGAACCATGCCGCCCGTGTGTCGCAGCGGCAGCTAGCATCTTCTCTACTGGCGAGTCTATCCCTCTGTCGGTCGGTGGATGCTGACCGAGTGAAATGATAGGATAATCCGGCTCCATGTGTTGTGTGATTTGTGCTGTTTGTGTCCAGGCGGCTACCACGCTCGCTCACACCGGCCCGTCATCATGAGTATGCTGAGTTATAGCACTGGGGTAGGTGCCTGCAGACTTTTCACTCATCACCACACCTCTCATGCTCATCTGCCTTAACACCCCCCCCCACCCCCTCCCTCCCCACCTCCACAAGCTATTGTCTCTGTTGTCACAGTCCAGTGCTGTTCATCATCATCAATCCGTCATCAGATGTGTTGTTTTCATTACCAGAGCCGTCAGCTCCATTCCGGGCGTCCGTGCCACTCATATCTCTCCTGAAAGCAATATGAATAATGCGCCAGGCTTCTTGAAACTACCGTACGCCCCACCAGTCCCATGGTCTGCAGGACCACGCAAACATGCTTGACCATCGCGCCTGGGTAACTCATTAGATCGGTTCGGCCACTGTCTGAAGCCCTTTTACCACATGTCCAGAGAGAGAGAGAGAGAGAGAGAGAGAGAGAGAGAGAGACTTTTCAGTCTTATCAGAAAACTGATGATTATGCTCCACATTAAACCCACGCAGAATGGCCGTAGAATGCAGCTGACGTGTGTAGCTGGCACTGAATGAGACGGCTGGGTTTAATCAGGGCGGTTTTACCAAGTACATCTTTCACGACAGCTGTTTATCGTCAGAGATTCAGGAAACAATAAGCAGATAAAAATGAAGCTTCAGTTTCAATACACAAAAGCTGTGCGTTGAGCACATCCCCAACAAAACTAGCGTGGAAACCCTGTGCGCGACATACACAGTAAAGAAACAACCATTCTCTGGTCTTAACCGTGCCACACATCAGGGATGGATCCATATATACATGCAAACGCTGCAATACCGTGCCCGCATCACCGTCTACGTAAGCCAAGCGTCTTTCTGCAACAGGTGAAGATAAAGAGGACAATGTCCCTGGCTGTGTCAATGAGGGTTTCGGGATATACATCGGGATCTGTCAATGGCCAACAGAAGGCAGGAGATCAGAGTGTGTCTCCCCGCTTGGAGGGTGCTAATCATTGATCCGTTGCCGCTTTTAGCGCTCTTTCTTGAACAAAACCGTACCCTGCCCTTTACGCAGATATTCAATTCACGAGACCGGGTTTCCCGTTACGAAGGGAATAATTGCCCGACTCTTGCTCCTATACAATTTGCTCGTTTCTCTGCTAAAAATTAAGGAAGAGTAAAAACACTTTTCTGTGTGTTTAAAACGAAGTAAGAGGAGACATTTCAGGCGATGGGGTGAAACATACTGCTAACTGCTGATTTTTTTTTTTCCTATTTGCTCAGAAAGTGTTATGCCAGTCCTTGTGAAATACCATGTACTTGTCTTAAATCAATCAGCCTTTCACTTCGACAAAATACCCACTGCATCAAGACAAAATATATACATGCAACATAGACACGTATAAGGTCTTGTTGA
The DNA here is from genome assembly GCA_018292915.2 of Batillaria attramentaria. Classification (NCBI taxonomy): domain Eukaryota; kingdom Metazoa; phylum Mollusca; class Gastropoda; family Batillariidae; genus Batillaria; species Batillaria attramentaria. Next base: position 631,659 of record JACVVK020000255.1, read on the forward strand.
GCACTTCTTCATTACAACATGACAAAAGGGGTGGGTAGCGCCAGCAGGTGATGACAAGGTCGCAGGATGATAATAATAGAAGGATTAACGCGATTTATCATCGACCTTCCACACCACTGTGTGTAAGAGCCGTGATGACATCTGGTCACTGGCTTATTGCGTTTTGTGACCCGTCCTCTATAGCTGTTGGCAATACAGGCTCGGATTAGCAACAGCCGCCACTGGTGAATGACGTCACTAGACACCCCCCCCCCCCTTTTTTTTTCCCTCCAACACCTTCCTACGTAACTTCCGTTGTTTTAGTACGCAGGTTGTCGTTCTGTGTTATTTCCGTAGTACACGTATCGACTTTATGACAACTCGCACAGTCAATGACGTCACACCACCAAGGCCAGCAACACCGGATACGAAGTTCATTCACTCGTATCGCATTGGCATCACAGAGAACTGAAGATAAACACCTAATCCATATATCACAGTTCCCAGACCCGCCACACCCCGTAATAAGATCGCGGAATACGTACCACACGTACCAAGCTTGTGAATAATCAATATTTATGAATATTAATTTTATAACCTATTAAATTCTAGACTGGCTCAACCCGCCTCAAACTCATTTCAAATGCAACGCGAGCCTCTTTTGAGACAAACACGCTCCTCGACGTATCTACATATGTACACCAGTACAGACGAAATTCAAAATCGATTCAAGAGAAAGACAAAGCGGGATGCACTGCCGAACACCCAAAAACTGTCTTTTTGCGTAGGAAACGCATCTCCCTATCTCCCCTACTCCATTTTACCGCAGTGCAGTTTTCTCATTTCGAACAACTGGAAAGCGGCTGTTCTCGTTCGGCCGGCTACCGGCAAGAGAAACTGTTTTATTCCAATTACGCTTGTTGTTACACTACCCCAGGATTTGTTTTCTCAGCAAGCGATCCGGCATTGAAGGCGGCCCTGGCTGACGTGTCCTCTGGCACGTTCACAATTAACAGTGTCATTTTCTGTCGGCGTAATGAAAAGAACGGCGCTGTACATCAGTTGAAAAGAGACACATCAGTTCAGACAACAGTTTGAAAGAACACACACGTGGTTAGCGTCAGGTGCAACGGAACCCTTCAGCCCGTACTGTGTGACGGTTTCTCTTGTGTGAAATGGACGTATAATAATTAATTATATACATTCGACCTTTCCAGTCCTTCGTTACTGTTGTTAAGGCTCACAAGCGGTGCCGTTTCCTTCACTTGTGGGCGACAGCTTGCTTACTGAAAGCTGCATGGGGAAATAACCGTTCGTTTAACGTCCTTTTCTACCTGACACCACATATCGGTGATTTCAGGCACGGGGCAATGAGAAAAAGACCCAACACATGGCCCAAGTATGGATTCGAACTCAAGACCCAAGTATTGACAGTCCAACGCTTTCTACCGCTCGACTATCCCGGCTCCCCTGTCACTGTCAGTGATGTATCTAGTGTATAAAGTGCAGGGGTTAAAATGGCCCGTGATCCAGATGGAGGAAAAGTGTCTTGCGTTTAGGGATGAAGTGGCAAAGCCAAGAGCATGTGTCTGTAAAGCAGACGCGTTATGCTAGGGGCGTCTGGGGCATGCTCCCCCGGAACTTCTTTCAAAAATCAAACTAAAATCTGTGCATTCTGGTGCGTTTTGGCATGATTTTAAACGATAAAGAGAAGGAAACACACTTCTCTCTCTCTCTCTGTGTATTTTTTATTTTATTTTATTTTTTATTTTATTGTTTATATATTTTATTTTATTTATTTTTTTTTTTTTGGGGGGGGGGGGGGGGGGGGGAGGGGGTGTAGCCAAAGGCGGAAATCCGCCAAACGGTGAACGATTTTAAGCCCTGAAAGTTTGATTGTGTCGAAGTAATTATGACAGAAGGTACAACACAGCCTGCGTGGCTGTTATGCTAACGGTTCCAACGTCGCTGTATGTGAAAGCTTGTGGGGCCCTGCAACATGCAGCGAAGGTTTTTCCCTATTTACTTCACAGATAAAAACGTTCACCCTGTACAATTCACGTAACTACTTTCTCTATCTACAAATGAAATGACCAACGCCGAAAGCTTCTCGTCAGTTGTTTCTGTATCACTGACTGTCGAAACCACCAACTGCCGTAACTAACTGACATCTGTCCATACCGTCGCCATTCCGCGGCAGGTGTGTCACACGTGGCCTTGACAAGCAACTGACACCCGCAGCGGTGACGTCAACAGCGCGCGCCGCACGTGCGCTGTGACATCGATGCCGTGATGTGTTTGACGGTGTAAGCCTGGCGTCAACGCCTGTCTGTTTGACCATCACGGGCACGGTGGTAGAAAAATCGATGGTTTATTTACTCTCCTAGCTGGGATTTTGTTTCACCTGACATATTTAGTCTCTCTACCAGTGTGTGTGACTCTGTGTGTGTGTGTGTGTGTGTGTGTGTGTGTGTGTGTGTGTGTGTGTGTGTGTGTGTGTGTGTGTGTGTGTCTGTGTGTCTGTGTGTGTGTGTGTGGCGGGAACAGGAACTGGTGTATTTGTGTAACGCTCCCTGTTTCCACAACCTGCAGGTTTTCAACGGCCCCGCACTTACAGTCTGATTGGGAGAAACACAAAATGTCCTATAATGCTTTGATCGAAAACTAGATTACAAAATGTGAAATCTTGGGTTGTACGCCCAGTCGGTTAGTCCTCAGCAATCCAACGTTTTTTGTTTCTTTGTGTGTGTGTGTGTGTGTGTGTGTGTGTGTGTGTGTGTGTGTGTGTGTGTGTGTGTGTGTGTGTGTGTGTGTAAGGAACGGTTGATACCTCAATAGGGCAAACTCACTCGACTAAAAGCACGCGCCTCAAGCACTTTCAGACACTCGGTCACATTCACAATATTAAAATCGGAATGTTCCAGACAGGAAATGACCGCAAAAACCCTACAGAAGAAGAGGACTGGGGGAGGCGGGTGGGGGGGGGGTGCACTCTCAGACACCATGACTTCTGTTCCGTCCACTAAACCCGTGGAAGACGAGGTGGCTGGGATGAGGGCGACATCTAAGAGGACGGACCTTTATTAAGATCACTTGACACTCCTCGTCGTCAGGGGGACGTGCACAATTGTGTTTTCGTTTGGGTCCCCTAATAACCGGACCCAGCAACCCGCGGGGTGGTGCCAAACTGCCATCCACCTCTTCTGCTGTAGTCAAGAAAACTGAAGCGGAATGAGGCTGAACTTCCCGCAGCTTGGGAAGAATCTCTCTCTCTCTCTCTCTCTCTCTCTCTCTCACACACACACACACACACACACACACACACACACACACACACACACACACACACACACACATTGTTTCCAGCTTCCTGTATCCCCGCCATCGTGTCTCATGATATGTCATCTTTTCCAGTTCTGTCCATGAGAGCAAATGTTGACTTCAACGTGCGATCGATACAAACTTCATCCCTGAAAGCCATCAAATAAAAACTGGGATTTTTAGCCAAACAAATCATCGCCTGAGTCTACGCCCGGAGCAGTCGACCAATGTTCTGCGTAAATTCCTATTGATCTAGCTTTGCGCGCCTTCCATTCATATCGCTGGATATCAAACGCGCATCTCCGTTTACCAATGAATTTAATGGCCAAGCCCATCGTAACTTGGGATCGTGCAACTCTTTCCGTTTAAAATTACCTGGACAGAAAGCCACACTCACCAGTGCGTACTTCCTGATCTTTCAAAACTGAGCTTGGCTTTAGAAATTCGAGAGAGTCTAGCGCGGAAGGCAAGCAAAGTCGGGCAGGCTAACGTTTCTCTATCGATAGAACGCAGACCGGTGATACACGACTAAGCCAAAACATGACGCATGCGTGATGAGAAAGGTGTTTACCGGCCAGTTTACAAACTGCGGGGGTCTACGTGAGACAGATGCGCCGTGGGTGTAGGTGGAATTAGACAGGTGTGTAAAAACCCGACAGTCTTCCTCTTCCTGATGATGACGATGATGATGACGATGATGATGACGATGATGATGCAGATTCTGGCACTATGGTACGCTCAACCTTCAAGGCTTCCCTCACCTGCACCGTGCACTATGCACTACATACGCGTCGTCGTGTTGGTGCTGGTGTGGGTAATTAGGATTGCCGCACTGTATGACTGTCTCCCGAACCACGTTCCTGGATAGTTGATGGGAATACAGGCACGTTAGGAACGCGCGTCATCCAAAGGGTGTCTTTAGTGAATACAAACGGCTGGTACTGACAGACAGACAACCAATGCAGCTTCCTGATGGAACTACGGCCGGGCACTGAACTATCTAGGACCTTTGCTGCCGTGCAAAAGGGTGCTGGTCAGGGTGCCGAAGTCAGGGAGCCTAACAAATCCTAGAAACAGCCATTTCAGTGATAATACAGTTGACATTTGTGTATACTCTAACGAATACTGCTAATCTCAATGCCAATCACAGTTCGAGAACATGTCCCCTACAATATTACGACTGATTTTGTTGTTGTTGTTTTTAAAGATTCTCCAAAACTAGACAAAAAAAGGCGAAGACATTGTGCCAACAGCTAAAACTCCGACAGCTTTCTTGAATCAATAATACAGCCAGAGACAGTTTCAGAAACAAATGTCTGATTGAAAGAATGGCTCGGGAAAAGAAATCGCCATTACGGCAATTACTTGTAATGGACGTTCTCCCACGCAGCCAGCAGAAACTACGCCAGCGTCCTGGGCGCTGGAAATTTATCACGAAATGCAATCCCAGCAAATCAAGTGATTGCGGACAATGCTCGGAGGGAGCCTGGTGCAGATAAAGTGCATGGGCCGGCCAGGGAGTTTGTCCAAACACTTCCGGCACCATGTGCAACCGGCACCGGCCACACACAAATCCGGTGACTCAGTCCACGGGTCAACGTACCGTTTAGGAAACGATGTTCACGAACTCAAACTGACTTTTGTTGGACAGAATGTCCGGGACTTGTCGCCAAGGGAAAGTAGTGTAGGGTTTCTAAACCGCCCGGTTTCTTAATATTACAGGTTACAAAATTTCTCTCTCTCTCTCTCTCTATTTATCTCACTCACACACACACACACACACACACACACACACACACACACACACACACACACACACACACACACACGGCCGAAATGTCCAAATTTAACATCACTTAATTCGCCGCGTTGGAGCTTCGAAAGTGCCCCCCCCCCCCCTCCAGCTGATACCACTGTCCGCTTGTATCAATTTTACTTTCCGTTTTGGGGTTCTTTGGGGGGGGGGGGGGGGTGATTTTTGTTTGTTTGGTGGGCTGTTTTGTTTTGTCTTTCCACGATGACGAATGACGTTTTGACTCGGTGGGCATCTCGCTCTAGTACTGCTCATCCCACTTATGTTCACACGCTGGCCTATTGACGCACGTCAAGTAATTAGAGGAGGCTCTGTGTGTGTGTGTGTGTGTGTGTGTGTGTGTGTGTGTGTGTGTGTGTGTGTGTGTGTGTGTGTGTGTGTGTGTGTGTGTGTGTGTGTGTGTGTCTGTCTGTCTGTCTGTCTGTCTGTCTGTGTGTGTCTGTCTGTCTGTCTGTGCGTGAGAGAGAGAGAGGGAGAGAGAGAGAGTAAATGAAGCCCACTGCTCTTTGATGTTCACACGGTGGCAGCAGATGCATCATCGCTCGTGTTGTAACCGAGAACAAGTGATACGGGAAAAGGTCAGGCCCATTTGCAATTCTGTCATGTCCCTGGCATTTGCGTTGTGACAAGTCTGTGGTTAACACTTCGGAAAAGAAATCGGAATCCGCTTGAATCGGTTCGCGGTGATTACTATGGAATGTACTTTAGATGTCATGTATATATTGCGACACAATCTAGGTCGATTTTGCTGTTATGTTCCCCTCTCTCTCTCTCACACACACACACACACACACACACACACAGTTGGTGTGTGTGTGTGTGTGTGTGTGTGTGTGTGTGTGTGTGTGTGTGTGTGTGTGTGTGTGTGTGTGTGTGTGTGTGTGTGTGCAGGCCTCAAAATGTTCACATGAATGTGTTTTAATACCTTGTCAACTTTTGCTTGTTTTTTAGCCTGCTTCTGTAAAGGCGAGGGACAGGCATCACATTCAAATGAGTTAAATTATTATTATTAACTTTTCGGTGTGTGTGTGTGTGTGTGTGTGTGTGTGTGTGTGTGTGTGTGTGTGTGTGTGTGTGTGTGTGTGTGTGTGTGTGTGTCTCATGCAAGCAACAAATTTGCCTATCGCACGGCGATATCTGAAATATCCTCCGTCCTACCCGGAGATTCCCTGCGACTATGTTGTTATGGCGGAAACTATACCCTAACCTCTGCGACTACTACAGTTTTTCTTGTCAGTTCTCGCTACACTATTGATATCTGTGGCTGGTGCAGCCAGGCTGCTAGGAGAGCGCAAAGGGTCGCCCCTGATTTGCCAGCCCTATCAGCCTGTTTGCACAATTAAGCGGACAAACACCCGGCGCCCGGGTCCCCCGGTTGGCCGGGCGGCAATACGCGCTTTGTGACCGGCCGCCCGGGTGACCAAAAAGCTGTTTGGTCAGCCCGTGGCATCGCTGTTTGAAGAGGCAAAACAGCGGGCAGAATAACCAAACAATTGCCCCCTGTCTGTGGAGGCCGGTTCCGTTGACATTTTGTGCCACTGGAAGCTTGTATTGAATGGTAACTTGGTTTTCTGAGCCCGTTCTGGGACCAAACCCGCCGCCTACTCGTCCGAACGGTGTGAACCTCCCTACCCATCTCCTCTGAGTTATCCGACAACGGCAGGGACCTCTGTTTGTGTTGCATGCCCGTTTTGTTCATCGTACACAGCTTGAACAAGCGTACCAATATTTTACTGGCTACTTCAGCGAGCCAGTGCGTGCTAGGCGCGTGTACGGATTCCGCCAGGATGGTAACATTTCAAAGATTACCTGTGGCTTTTTTTGAAAATCACAGTGGCATCCTCAAAAGGTTGTCTTTCGTGGTTTGACCTTCATTCCGCCGCCCGTGTGGTATGTACGAAGCGCCAGGGAAACGAAAGTTATACCGGGCTTCCACATAAGCATTTAAGATAAGATACGATAAGATAATTGTATCCCCAGATGAGACACTACAGTGTCCGTTCTGTTGGAAACTAAATATGACACGTATATTATACAATGCCAACAGTCGCACGCAGTAACCACATAAAGACTAAGTGTGCCAGAAACAAAACTGGCCACAATATTCATGAGGTATATTATCACAGCTACACACACACACACACACACACACACACACACACACACACACACACACACACAAAGATAGAAATTAACATTAACAGCAAAGGAAGAGGGAGGGGTGGGAGGCATTCAGTCAGTCATGTAAGACTCGGGTGGCTGGTTGGTTGAGAGTAAAACGTCTTTTTTTTCCCACCACATCCGGGTGATATCAATGACAGGGCAACGAGGAAAACGCAGCACAAATATCTGGCACCAGCTGGGAATCGAACTCACAACCCGAGCACTGAGAGTCCAACGCTCTACCAGCCCGGTTATCCACAAGCGCAGGTGTTTGGTTTTTTGTTGTTGTTGTTGTTGCTGCTGCGTTTTCTTTTTGTGTCCTCTCTCTCTCTCTCTCTCTCTCTCTCTTTCTCTCTCCTGGGGGGGTTGCTAGTGTTAGTCGAGTTTCGTGTCTCCTAGATTTTCAAAACCAGTTGTCCGCGCAACATCATACGTCAGTCTTTCGGGCCAGTCTGGCGCACCCAGCGCAAGGCTACAGTAGAACATGCGTCATGTGCATTCATCGACCCCGAACCTACCTTTGGGGCGCCAAGGACCAGTAACTTGCTAGTACCACCTGCAGTCTAGTAATAAGCTACAATTGACGAGTTTCCTCCCTTCCAACGACTACCTAGCGCTGGATGCCAAGCGAACAGTTGCAGAGACAGCGGGGTGACTGGCTGAGTGAATGTTTCTAAGAAATCATAAGGCCTTTGGTGTAACCATTACCGATGACGTTATACTGGCGTACTCAGTGTGTTCATTTTAAACGCCTGGAATGAAAATTTATATATGGAAAACTATTTTATAACAGTAGTCAACCCAACCAATTCGTGTGTAGCATTTTGTTTTTCGTGTTTCAGCTTGCCAGCACATAATAATACGTTAATTTCTTCTTTTTTTACAATTATATTTTTGCGGGTTTTTTTGTGATACGAGAACAGGACCATAGTGACATGGTAGACTAGTAATAGAGAGACATCAAGACATGTAGACTTACTGACATGGAAGACTAGTGCATGTATAGACATAACAAGCTAGCAGTACAGGTACACAGTACAACAAACGCCGTAATTTCTAGAAGGGTGGGTGGCTTGACGTTAAACTTAATGTCGTCTGTCAACCACGAGACTGATTTCAAAGGCAGGCGGGGGGGGGGGGGGGTAGGGGGAGGGGCACTAGAAGAAACCTGTACAAATTTTGACCCTATCGGGATTCGAACCCACGACTTTACTCTGATCTCAAGTCCGAACGCTCAGCAGGTTGAGTCACCTGACGTCCCCGTCATAGTAATTTTAAGGACTCCACCGCTTCAGAAATAATCACAAAACTTTTACAGTTAACGGGACAGTCCCAAGTTTCAAACCTCAGAACTGAGTACGCCTGCGTTCTGTAACTAACCTGTGCTGCACACCCCAATTGTTTTCGGCTTAGTCCCAAGACTGTTTAATCAATCTTTCTCGGTGATGTATACGTTTCATACGACGCACGTTGAGTTGAACTCTGTGCCAATTTTATTCGGTCTCTGCTCGCGACCAAACGAATTCGCAATCGTGCGTAAAGCCGAACGACCGAGAGTGTTATGTATTGCCGCTTGCAAATTACCTTTGATAGGGGTCTTTGCAGCGCGCTCAGATCGCCTGACCTTTCTCTACAAAACACCGGTATTGACCGCTCATTTCACACCCGCCGTGTTTAAGCAAAAGGATAATTACCGGGGTAATGCCGCGGTCGGCGTACAGTATTTGCGTTAGAGATTCGTGCGTTTAATAGTGCTTACTTATGGAAATGTCTGCTGCTGAAATCTTTTTAATTAAAAAAATACTGGTGCCTACCAGTTCCCTGTCCACCAGTTCTTAGGATATGGAATTCAAAATACGATGGGACATGATCAAATACTTGGTTCTGTTACATCGAGCAATAATCAAATACTAGACTCTGTTAGATTTTGTAAGAATCAAATACTGCGTTCTGTTAGCTGGAGCGATTTAATTAACGTGATCGTCAACACCACCATGCATAATTATTAATACGTAGGCGTTTTAACAATCTTGAAAACCTCCCGCCATCTCTCAATACCGCGCAATCCTTAATGAACAAAAACAGGAATTATTTCTTTTTATTTTAATGAGCTGATACACCCACACAGCCTTTTATCTAATAACTGATACACTGACACAGCGCAATACGATACTCGCACAGGATAAACAGCTCACGGCAAACTGGGGAAACAAAAAAAAAAAAAACAAAAAAAAAAAAAACACGCACCAAAAACGCATTATCCGGACATGGCGCTACGATTGACATCGGTATAGCGAGTTACATCTCTATACCACTATCGTTATTTTGTTGTTGTTGTTTTTACCACTTGTATGCGCACGCACCCACACCCACACACACTTAGACATCATCATCATGAGAGAGATTATTTGGGCTGAAAGACGCGCAAGCCACAAAGACTACTTCTAAGGACGAAATGCAAATAATTTTGCTTGCGATTTCATAGTACCTGTGCGTGAATTGACGGGATTTGACGAACCACGATATTTTAATCCATAATTTTTCCATAAAAAGACGCACCCGGTTTTGTTTTGTCTGTTTGTTTGTTTTGTTTTTTGTTTGTTTTGGGTTTTGTTTTTTGTTGTTGTTTTTTTTTGGTGGGGGGTGGGCGGCGTTAAATTTTATTTTTTACATTTGTTTTACCCTCAGACCAAAAAAAAAGCGCACCAAAAAACCTATAAAAAAAAATTTCTCTTTCTAATTATAGCCCAGAACGGAGTGGGTAACCGGGTGTGTGTGTTTACTGGGAGTGAGTTCCACGCAGCGCACCGCATGAATAATAGATGAGCGGAGATGTCAGCCACTTCTAGTGTTTTGTGTCCAATTGTGCGCGCCTGTCGCTCCGGCCGCGTTCACGGCGCTTTGTTCTCGCCCGCGGTTCTGTTTCGGTTAGCATCACCGAGAATCAATTAATCATGGCTAGTGCCCGGTGCAGAGAACAGTGGTTTTATTTACACCACCCCCCCCCTCCACCCTCCTCCGCCCTACCTTCCCCATTTTGAACCGTACATACTAACATGTACTCAGTTCAAGTAGAGATATGGTGTCTGTGGTTGGTGGATTTTGTTTTCTCTCTGACATCTCCACTCCGACTTTTTTTTTTTTTTTTTTTTACATTTATGCCCCTTTTATGTGGGCAGGAATTTGCTCAATTTGCACACTGTTCTGTAATACAATGCTGTGTGTGTGTGTGTGTGTGTGTGTGTGTGTGTGTGTGTGTGTGTGTGTGTGTGTGTGTGAATAAAAATAAAAAAAACTTTATATTTACGGCATACCTTACACAACCTCCCCAAAAGGCGATGGCTTCAAAATGTTTTGCTGTGTACGTGTTTATTTTGTTGTTTTGCTACGCCTACGTCGACAGCCTGAGACCCCCCTCTCCCCTTCCCCACCCCACCGACTTTCTCCCCCACCCCCGCAAGGGCATACGCACGGAACTTGAGCCCAAACAATGCAGCTGCACACACCAGGGTCGTCAATCGGCTTCTGCTCCAAGCAGCCAAGTCAGAAGGAACGATCGATCCTATTGGCGATGGGCTGGCCTCTCAATTAGACCAGTATCAAGCCAGACCCATAGCAGCCTACTTTGGGGAGGGGGGGGCGCTTCGGGGGGGGGGGGGGGGCTGGGGTATCTATCGCTAGGTAGGGGTGACAGTTGGAAGGTGTGTGGCGGCGGTGGCTGCTGTCTGTTCAGGTCTGCACGTTTTATCGACGGCAGGCTCTTCAACGGCCTAATTTTCATCTTTGCTAAGCCAGCTTACGTTTTGGGACAGGTTTGCTCCTGAGTGCGCCTGTATGCTCGAAAAACTCTATCTTGATGATTTGTACAGCTCTTATTCCTCAGGCAGCTCTTACTCTTCAGGCGATGCAAGGTTGTGCGCGAGCGGTCGAACAGTCATATTCTACGACTGTCGTTACGCTACTGCGGCGCTCAGTGTGGTCGCCGCGCCATCGAGTACGCTTGCTGGCTCAGTGCCAGCATTACAAACGCTGTCACTGCCCAGGTGTCTAAGTGGTGTGATGATAGATTCCATGGAGAAAAAAAAAAAAAGCTCAGGTCGGCCTGTGAGCAGAAAAATAGTAACATCAGTCCCTTTAAACGTTCGTCTTCCACGATGAATGCAATCCAATGACGTCTGCAAAAATTCGAATGTTTCTACTGAGGCGAGTTGCCTGCAACATCTTGCTGACTCGCGTCGCGGAAAGCCTGTTTTGGCTCAGCGCCAACCAAACAGATGCTGACATTGTGTAAATGTCTGAGCGGTGCACGCACAGTGATAGACACCATGAAAATATCTCGGAACGATTAGCGAGCACAGACTTCTCGGACGATGGGACTTTCACGTGTCTCTTCACGTCTCCCATGCAGACCTGCACGTCACTGCTGCAACGGGGCAACTGCCTCTCAATGTCCCCGTCCCCACCCCCCTCACCCCACTCCATGTCACCGTCCTCACACTAGACCCTCCCGTCTGGCGGTCTGTGAATGCTCTCATCAACTGTCGCTTCTGCTGAAGTGTTGCATTGCCCCCAGGAGAGAGAGAGAGAGGTGGGGGGGGGGGGGTATTGAGAACACTGATACTGTGATAGGTTTGAGAATGGCCTATTCTTTGAATAGCAGTCTGCGGGAGCCTGACTGCATCCAATAATGTCACACAAAAACGTGTTTCTCGGCAGTTCTTGACATAGACTCTCGTAACGGACCTGGCTCCTTGAGCCGCAATAGTGACTATGATTAGTGTAAAAGTATACTTCACACCGGGCACTCTTGTTGCCTGTCAGGGCCTAAAATGCTCCATGATCCAGAAAGGGAAAAAGTGTGTAGCAGTTAGTGACGGAGTGGCACAGCAGACATGTTATCCTGGAGGGCGTCCACGGGCATGCTCCCATGAATCTTTGGGTCGGGTTTTTTTTTTATGAGACTAAAATCTGTGCAATTTGGAGCATTTTGGCATGATTTTAAGTGTTTCAGAGGAAGATACACTTTCTTAAAAAGAAAATTGTAGAATCAGACTAAAATCCGTGCAGTTTAACTGTTTAGTGCGTTTTGGTATAATGGTAAGTGCTTCAGTAGATTCAGTAGAGGAAACACTTTTTTTTTGGGGGGGGGGGGGGGGGCATTTTAGCCAAAGGTGGAAATCCGCCACAAGGTGCAAGATTTTAAGTCCTGGCCTTCGTAAGCATGAGTTCAACAGGTGAAATACAGATTTTGTACAATGCTTTCAAAGGTCTTTTTTTCACCGCGAATTGTGCTGCCCATGCTCCCGCCCACCCACCCCCCTCCCCCGAAAATCGGCCAAAAACTGGCAGCATGCCGTCACTCAAAAGTTCTTCATCCGCCGGAGAATAGCAAATTGAACGCTCCTGGCTCTAAAGGTTATATTTATGGGAGAAAAGGTTATCACTGCTGGCCAGCCCTTATAGAGAGATTTCAAGGCCGAGAGAGAGAGAGAGAGAGAGAGGGGGGCACTATTCAGGACGATAGGCACATCCCCATCGTGGTGCTGACCTCCCGTGGGATACAAATCGCATGGAAATTCTGCATGAACTCCGTCACAATGGCCGGCGCCCATGGCTTTTGTATTCTTCGGAGAGCCAGTATTGTGCCGCATCTTGCGAATTATTGCGGGTCGTCCAGCGCAGGGAGATGTGCGTGTCTTTGGTGCTGGGGAAAAAAACAAAAACCCAACCCTGGGTACTCAGAGGCTGGCGTGGTGTCAAACCTCCACGTGTTATGTCCCTAATATTTGCTTTCCAACTGTAAGCCATCCGTTTTCATTTACAGGGCACAGTGATCGGCTCCCCACAAGGAAACGTTGAATCTACTCCTCCACTTTCCAATCCCTCCCTACACAGCACTACTTGAGGACTGTATTGTCTGTATTGTATTCTTTTTACCAACCGTCTTCCTGATTCAAAAACAAAAATCTATTTTGTTTGTTTGGAATTAATGGTGAAGTTAGGTCCTGGTGAAAATTACTTGTGCCTGAGAGTGACACAGATAATTACATGATGTGCCGATGTCCACCGACATGACCCTACACCCATTCCAAGACTGTGTGGCAAGAGTGCATCCAACTTACACAGAACAAAACGTGCACCCGAGTACAGACTGGGTGCCACACAAAGGGGCTATAGCTACATCCTCCCCTCCCCAAACCAGTCTCCCTTTGGCCGCGCGACAGAGAAACACGCTGCCGTTAATTATGACACAGAAAGCCACTCAAGGGACTGCACACAGGCACTGCCGCGTGGAAATTAACCTACTCGGGGACACGGCGTTCTGCCAAACACCAGCCTAGTTCTGTCATCCCTATAATTACTATGTATGGATTAATGTGACGTCAGATGGACACGCTGCTACTAGGAAGGGGGGTGGGGGGGGGGTGTTCTCGTTGATTGTATTCCAGTGGTCTTCACTAAAACGCGGTATGACTTTTTACCGACAGACGTGCTTGTCTACCGCGCATTTAGTAACTGTACAATCCGCAAATACATGTAAATAGTGGTGTGTGTGTGTGTGTGTGTGTGTGTGTGTGTGTGTGTGTGTGTGTGTGACAGAAAAGCGTGAGCGTGAGAGAGAGAGAGCGAGAGAGAGAGACACACACACACACACACACACACACACACACACACACACACACACACACACACACACACACACGAGGGAAATGGTTTGACTTTATGACATGTATAATTGCTGCGTTCTTTTGTTCCCTGTGGAACGTGGCAAAACTGCCCAGCTAAGCAATAGTGCGCACATGCAATAAGACAAGCTATGCAGAAAGGAAGCATTCATGCGTTGCATGGCTGCCAGTCTCTCTCAGTTCGGCGCGGACGGTGCCAGAGTGCAGAGTTGATGCACAAACAACGTCCCACCCCACCCCGGGATGTGGCGGATTGGCTGGTGCAGGCGATGTCTCCTACAGGGGACATTAATTAATCAGCCATGCAGTATTTGCAGGTGACGCAATTACAAGCCACTGCCAACCTTGGCAACAGTTTCCTTCAGACACCAACTCTCTCACTCTCTCTCTCTCTCTCTCTCTCTCGTGAAATATGTTTAAGGTTTATTGTTAGCTTAAAAAGTTCGTTTCTCTTTGGTGTGTGTGTGTGTGTGTGTGTGTGTGTGTGTGTGTGTGTGTGTGTGTGTGTGTGTGTGTGTGAAACGGGGGGGGGGGGGGGGCGTTGGGTTGCATTGTATAACTGCTGCGGTAGGTTGTAATATAGGCGAAACTTCGCCTTAAACTCTCTCTCTCTCTCTCTCTCTCTCTCTCACACACACACACACACACACACACACACACACACACACACACACACACACACACACACACACACACACACAAGGACACGCTACAAGATCCCATTCCACTAGGACGTGAATGATTCATATACTCCGACCAAAAAAAAAAAAAAAATTAATGTCTTCATATTCTCTGATTGTCGAACAACCAAACTGCAACGCAGTTAAAACACATCATATAATATAGAAAAAAATACTTTTTGGACAGGCAATCACACAGACAAAATGCTTTCGAGGCACGGCAATAAACTGGGTGGAAGCAATTTGAGGTCAGTGGCCTTCCAGCTCTCTATGAACTCGCCGCCAATTTTTTTTCTTTCTTTTTTAACGCTGGCCAGACTATAAGCTCCCTATTTCACTGAGAGATGGGAGGGAAAATAAGTAGGCTGCGTATCCAAATACACGAACCGGCGGCAGACCGGTGCCAGCATACACTCAAAGACAGGTTTTGCTGTTGTGCAAACAGTCGCAAAGCTATCGATTCCCTTGTGTAAGAAAGGGAGGAGGTTGAAGTGGCGGGAGGAGGGGGCGTCAATAGAGCCGTAACTGTTGCTGCATTCTTACGAATAATTTGACGGCCCGCACAAGCAAAACTGCATGTCGGTGAGGCGGGTGAAAAGAGCGTTGGGCTGTAGGCGACACCCTGCATCAAACAAAGCGCTGTCTCTGCTGAAACCGAAACCATGTCGCACGGTAGACAGGAAAAGCCGCACCAGCCGCGGCCTGCTCCCCAGAGGAGCCAGCCTCCCAACTTCAAAAGCCTTCTCCCCGACCCGTTAGCCTCCCCCACCCCCCGGGGACTTCTCCTCTGCCTCCCCCCCCCACCCCTCTATCCCGACCCACACCTATCCCCTACTTATCCCAAGAATGACAAAGTAAGCGTAACAAACAGCTTTTCTTTTGGCCTGGTGTAGGGAAATTAATGATTTATACAATGGCTTGTTGCTAGCTCTCTCTCTCTCTCTCTCTCTCCTGTCTTACCGTGCCATGCTGGCGCTAGAGAGCGACCACGCACACACAATATCATACACCTGCGGGGGGGTCGACACCTGTGCCGCTGTGTGGTAGTGAGGTATGGGGGAGGGACAGTTTCGCGCTCTCCGCACAACCAGACAGGTGACGGAGGTGGCTGTGGCTGTGGTGATGGGTGGTGAATGTGATGGTGACTGAGTCCTGGTGACCTGCCACAAACCGGCTAAAGATTAAACCGCAGGATCCGCCGAGTGGGAAGTACAGCCCGCGACAGGTGTTATGTGTCAGACTTCATCAAATTTCTTCATCAATCGATGACACACTGCTGCTTCTCGCTGACGTTTGAAACGAACAAACTGGAGCAAACCTCAGCACGACAATTGTGACGGCGCGCAGTGTCCCGATTCAGCGGCCATTTTTTAGGTCGTAAAATTCGTCTGAAAACCCAACGGTCCGTCAAATACTGCTGATTTTACCAAGGACTTTCTAAAACAAACGGTGAATTTAGATGAAATGCAGTCCTAATGTAGGTATTTGGGTCAATCGATGCTTGCGTAGGATAGCACCGTGAGTACAATTCTGATGTCAGCATTGTTTGTTTTCGAGATGAGACCAATTGTCTGACTTGGGCCGCTATCAAATGAGATTTCTCTCCATGGCCTGGAGTTCATGTGCTGTGTAGCTGTGGCACGATCACACATCAGCGACATTTCCAACAGCGGTTCTGCCCGTCTAAAACTGAGGCCCAGGACAGATAATACACTGACGCGCGTCCTCATTTCGTCTCATTTTGCCGAGTACCTCTCCATCATGTGAACCACGGGGGAAATGATACGCATGGCAGGAGGCGGGAGGGAATAAACCACTATCTGTATCCCCCAGCTCCGTCAGCCGTGTCCCCCATACTGTTCTCCACAATCCAGCACACGAAAAACAACAGCCTCTGTTTTCTCCGCGACATGTCTGTTCCTGTACTGCAGCCCATGACCTGAATGGAGCCTGAGCGGCGCTGAATCGTCCACAGGCATTTCGCCTATGTCGGAGACATTTTTGGGGTATACTGCTCGTTGCACAAGGTGGAATTTATCGCCGTGTCTTTCTCCCCCTTGAAGGTTATTAAAGTGGAAGCTGTTTATCTGGGGCTTGCATCTGGTTTCCCAGCAGCTGGCGGCCCACGCCGTTCTTCTGCGAAATGTCACCAAGCTTCACGTTGCAGCCACATCGCTTTCTGTTCTGCTGTCCAAGGAGTGCCCGGGAGACACTGGGAAACGTAGGGGAATACTCTGTTGTGTGCAGAACACCAACAGGTGGTCAATAGAGTGTAGACAATACGAAATACTGGATTTGACATTTCGGTGCCTAGAAATCCTGCAGTGTTACGCCGTCATCGAGAAGTTTCGCAACAGGCGAGTGACAAACGCTTAACTGCCCAAAGACCACGCTACACGAGTGATTACACTTTTCTTTGTCACCCCCGTCGCTTTTTGTCGGCCGCTTCGGGAAAACCTGCAATGTAATGGCTGACAGGTGAACTGAGAGAGATCGAGTCATACCGGGGCAGTGCGAGATTCCTCGCTGTTATCCAAAACACACTGGAAGACAACGTAGCCGTGCTGCATTTAGGGAAGCGACCAACCAGGGCCATCAGCAATTGAGGTCCAATTGACTCCACTTAGTGGCACGCCATCCGAGGGTCAAGGACCATTCAGCTAAAAACGCTGTCTGCTCTCAACAGTCGAGGGTCGCTACAAGAAGCAAATGATTCCAAGGAGGCGCAACGGTATCTAAGGAAGCTCGGTAAAAGTCCGTTCTTGGGGGAAATCATCGCATGAATCTCTCTCGCCTTTTGTGTGCAAGTGTGAAACAAGCGCCTGAGAAGGAAGTTTTGTATCTAAATGACTATGTCCAAGTCGGTACCGGAAATAAGAATCGTTGTTCTAAGACAGAGTTAAGCGTATATCTGAATGCTGGACGTCACGGTCTCAGCAGCTGTGAACAATGGACGCACCAGTTAACAGTGGCCAAACATGCACCAGTTAACGGTGGACATATGAGTTAACAGCGGACGTACCAGTGGACGTATGAGTTAACAGCGGACATACATGTACCAGTTAACGGTGGACGTACAAGTCAACGGCGGACGTACCAGTTAACAGTGGACGTATCAGTTAACAGTGGACGTATCAGTTAACAGTGGACAAACATGCACCAGTTAACGATGGACATATGAGTTAACAGCGGACGTACCAACGGACGTATGAGTTAACAGCGGACATACATGTACCAGTTAACGGTGGACGTATCAGTTAACGGCGGACGTATGAGTTAGCAGCGGACGTACCAGTCGACTGTGGACATACCAGTTAATAGCGGCGGACGTACCAGTTAACACAGTGACAAATCACTAGGCCACTACGTCACATCTAACAGGCAATCACGTCATCTCTCCAATCATGTGCTCGTGTCCCCCTTGTATAAAAAGGAGCAGTTGTGTATGAGAAACTCCGGGCACTGTGACACCATCATAGTCCATCTGACTTCAACTGGATGTTGGTGCTACCCCGTCAGGCCATCACCATGTTTCGGATCGCTACACGCCAGGTCTGTTCTGCCATATTTAGGGGCTTCATTTCTTGACTACAGAGGTTTGGCCCCGTCATGCACCTACCGTGTACGTCAGAACTCGCAGTGCCAGTGTCACTCTGTCGTGTACCGTGGCCGGGTGCGTTAGTGTTGCTTGGTGTTAGGTCTTGCTTGTTTTGTTGTAGACCATCACAGTCTAGGCGCGGAAATGCCCCCCCCCCCCCACCCCTTGTTATCCACGGCCACTAAATTATCATATTCACGAAAAGCCCCTGAACACGACAGCAGAGGCCGAACGTTCTCAAAGATCGTATCTGGGAATTAAGAGCCTTTCGGCCGCGTCCATAATCTGTCCGTGAATGATCATCATGATGCACGTGTAATGGTTCTTGATTCCGACCCCTGCTACTGGGTGTCCCCGTAATTTTGCTGAGGACCCTGACTCTTCAGCCATTCGTACTGCTTGCAACCGACCTTTCACTCAAGCCAGGATTGTTGAGTAGGAATGCATAACTCAGGAAAACATTCATGTTGGAGGGGATCTGGGTGTTGAAGAGGGCAAACCGAGCGTCGTGGTAGAAGGCGAATGAGTGTTTGGGGGGGGGGGGGGGGGTCTGCCCAGCGTGATTTCAAAGATATGTAGTCATTGAGAGGCCTGTACAAATGTATTAACCTTCCACCCACCGATCGAAAGCCCCAGTGGAAGACAGTAAAGAAAGATTAGAATTGTAACTCACACAGTCGATTTCGTGTCTATGTCAGTTACAGTTTTCCTGCGCGCCCCAAAAGTACTATCACGGCTGCCATGAACGCTAAAAACTGTTTCCAAGTCCCAACGGCTCGCTAGAAATTAGCTTTTAAGACGCTTGACAGTCGTAACGGTAAGGTACTGGCAGTGTCGTAACGGCACCTTAGGGTAATGTGAAGTTAATGGCGCAGCGCTTATTGGACAGCTTCCAGTCTCTTTGTGCTGGGGCACTTAGCAAGGCTGAGAAACAGGGGGTGCTTAGACAACTAAATACTAACATTTGTAGTCATCAAAGAGGATTTTACCAACGATTTTTCACTAACTGCGCATCTGTTTTTGACATTTTGAGACGTGCCTCCTCAGAGAATGTACACGTTCCTGTGAAAACTAACGATAATGTTAGATGATCATTCAGCACATATTGTTAATTAGTCCCCTGCTAGCACTACTGGAAGGAGACCTCTGACAAAATATGATGTGTTAGTGGAAATTTCAACAAATACAAAAACAGATTTGTCTGCAGTAGTATCTCTTTCTCTGTTTAAGAATTTTGGTACTTTGTGTGTTCCCGTGTACATTTAGCGTTTGCTTCAGGCCTAATAGTACGTTTGCATCCTGTCCGAACAGGAAGCATACACAAAAAAAGATGTACGTACATTTAGTTTTTCTGTTTTTATCTCACTCCTTAATCACAATGTCCGTTCGGGGAGCCGGGGTGGCCGAATGGTAGAGCGTTGGACTTCTAATGCTAGGGTCGTGAGTTCGTATCCCGGCTGGGGCCAAATATTTGTGCTGGCTTTTTCATCGATGCCCCGTCTTTGATATCACCGTACGTGGTGGATACGGACGTTAACCCCCCCCCCCCCTTAATGTCCGTTCAAAATCAATATGAAGCTCGTAAAAAAGTTGAATACTGCCCGAATACGAAGCATACGTACGATACGTGTTACACGCACGTCCCATGTCACTGAAAGATGAAGTTCTGGCACGGTAAGAAAAACCGTTTCCTGGAGACCCCTGCCCCTCCCCCACCAGCCCCTGCCCTACCGTAACACGCCCCATCGCTCCGGCCGGCCACCGGAACTAATTCCTATCATTAATTAATGGATTAATACCGCGACCCGTGCACTGAGAGAGTGGCCAATTCGTCACATCAGATGCAGCGCTTCTGTTACGCCAGCCGGAAAATCGAAGGTTTGACCACGCTCCGTGGTTCAGGCCACAAAAACCCGCCCTTCAATAATAGATCGAGGCAAAACCGAGCCCCCGTGCTTCTCTCCGCTGTGGTGAATGACAGGTCTGTCATTCCCTATTTAACATCACCCGTTAACTTTGTTCATTTGTGCTTGACAAGGGATAGGAAACGCAGCATGGATGGAAAAAAAAAAATCGACAGTCAAACCTGCTTCGATGGCCCTCCACAACAAAGCGACTTGTGCTGTTTGTATACGTGTTTCGTGCTTCTCGCTATTGTTTACGGCTGTTAGCGATGGACTTTTTTAAACCAGGCCCCCTCTCCACAGTTAGACAAACATCTCCTTCCGACATGCCCTAACCTTTACAGATGCAGGTCAAAAAAAAAACAACAAAAAAAAACTATCAAACACACAGCAGTGACTTTCATTTTTTTCTTTTACTGTAGGTTTTGGGGTTGTCTTTCATTCTTTCTTTCTTTTTCTTCTTTTGGCGAAGGAAGCAGGTTTAACATGCCGACATCTTTTACAATAAAGTCAAAACTTCGACCTGACACGTGGCGAGAACACAAAAATATGCAACTTACGATTCTGGCGATGAAGAGTGTTTTGTACGGGTCTGACGTCGCGCCCGGTAAGCTGGCTGGGTCCCCTGCAACATCACAAGGAGTAAAATCATTAGAATCATGTGTCAACTCAAAGTCTTACAAATGGTGTACACGATTGTATACTTCCCTTTGTGCAAGGATTACATGCAGGACAAAATACACAACTATACGCTTTATCGTAAAGGTAACTTATATTAAGGCGATCTTGTTTTAATTGCAAAAGTATGGTAGAGGTTGTTTTTGTTTTTTTGTTTTTGTTTTTTTTTTGGGGGGGGGGGGGCACAAACCTTCCCACAGGTCCAACCTCCCCCCCCCCTCTCTCTCTCTCTCTCTCTCTGTCACACACACACACACACACGCACACACCGGTGGGGGGGGGGGGGGGGGCAACGCTCTATGTCTCAACATGGCCGTCTATTCTGAGTTCATGCTCGACCATTCTCAAGTCAAACGGGTCTAGTGAAACGCTTCGAAAGGCTCACGACACACGGGAGACGTTTTCGTTCGAGCAAACGGAGCTCAGAACACACTCCGGAAACGTCAGGGCAAAGGCATGTTGTAACAGCATGTCACGCGAGAAACACGGAAAAACACAATGTTCGCTGTTTGTTCGGACTAAAAAATGCTCAGTCTAAGCATACAACCTACACGTAAGGCTCCAACGCGCACACAAAAACAAAACAAAAACAAACACAAAAAAGGCAGTTTAGGTTTCAGATGCTGGGTTTTTCATGCAGCACACGGGCAACAAATCAACTTGCGCCTGTCAAAGCCAACCGCGGCCCGGTATTTACGCTGTGACATTCAAAAGCGTTAACGTGACTATCAATTTCACAGTCACCCAACCACTCTCCATGCGCTCATATTGATCTGCATGTGCCAGCAGCGCCGAATGCAGCGCTGTTATATTTTCAAGTGCAGTCACCTCAGCATCATTTGTAACGATTAGTTATTGCTTCGAGAGGGTAAGATAAACACGCTTACACAACGCTTCCGTGCTCGAATAGGGAACTGAAGTTAAAAACTGCCTAAGGATCATTTACTTCAAGCAGGCTTTCTGCTTTTATTCTTACATAATAACTATCTATGTATGTATGTATCTATCTATGTATCTCTGTGTGTGTGTGTGGGGGGGGGGGGGGTGTAGGTGGGTGTGTGCCGGGGCAGCGGAGGCCGTGTATGTGATGCTGCACATTATGTGTTTGTAGTGAAATGTATGTGTGGTGGCACGTTGCGTGTGTTTCTGTGTGTGTGTGTGTGTGTGTGTGTGTGTGTGTGTGTGTGTGTGTGTGTGTGTGCGTGTGTGTGTGTGTGTTGACTGTAAGGCGCCCTGAGCTCCTGCGGGAGGGAGGGAGGGCGTCCCTTAAATACTCGTATAAATATTATGATTAGATATATTTCTGCTTATTCTGCTGACCCTAACCCTTTTGTTCACAAAAAAAGTTTTGATGATATATAGATTGTTTATTTACCAAACACGGCATCTTTTGCGTATGTTATACATGCAACACGTGCATGTGTTTACTGTTTTACGCAAGCAAACATAATAGCGTCGGAGTTGCATTAAGTAACCAATTAGATGGATCTCTCTCTCTCTCTCACACACACACACACACACACACACACACACACACACGAACTGGCAAAACAACTTTCTCTAGTCTTTTCAAAGAAACATTCTGTAGCATGGATGGACGGATGTTTATGAGTTTCACGTCCTTTTCCACCACACGTGGGTGATAACAAAGACGGGGCAACGAGAAAAAGGCCAGCACAAATATTTGGCCCCAGCCGGGGTTCGAACTCACGACCCGAGCATTGCGAGTCCAACACTCTGCCATTCGGCTATCCCAGCTCCCCTCGTTCTATAGCACACGAACAGGTAGTAACAGACAGTGCAAAAAAAAACCTATTCGACAGGAATGTTTTGTTCCTAAGCTCTGGAGCAGTGGAGACATGGTTCATTCTCTCTGCACTTTGCAAAGGATTTTGTGTACCCTGGTCTGGTGGGATATCAACATCACCACATTAGGCTTGGTGTGTCGACAATGTGTAACCCAGCAGGGGCTTGACTACACAGCTACACACACACACACACACACACACACACACACACACACACACACACACACAATCAATACATAACTAAGGACAAGTACAGTTTGCTTCCTGGTCCTCTGTTAGCTATAAACATATCAACAAACCGACGGAGGGGGTGTGTTGGGGGGGGGGGGGGGAGGAGATATGCTCGTCGTTGCAGACAAAGAGATGTAACAGCTTGAATGAATGTTACCTACATTTGTCTTTCAGCTGATAAACCACGAAAGTCAGTGGCAACAGTTGTTCAAATCATTTACCCAACACTGGAATGTCAGAGTGAATGGCTACACACACTGACACTGAGAGAGACAGAGGGAAAGTCTAGCCAGAGAGAGAGAAAGTCTAGCCACAGAGAGAGAGGGAGAGACAGACAGACACACAGTCTAGCTACAGAGCGAGAGAGCGAGAGAGAGAGAGAGACACACACACACACACACACACACACACACACACACACACACACACACACACGGCAGAAACGTGTCTTCACGAAAGTGTGTCGGTACCCCTAGCACAGGTAAACGAGAGACCGCACCAATGCATGCAATATGGGAGACAACTTTCGAAATCGGTTGGGTTTTGAGGTAGAGAGCTGTGCCTCGTGTACTGTCCCCTAGCATGACTTCCTGCAACTGCTTTTCGCTTCCACCGCTCGATTTCGCGGCAGATCTTGCCAGCATCACATCTACCCTTTTTCTCTCTGTCACTTCGTTGTTTTAACCAAACGTGCAGTCAGTAAAACATGAGTATTAACTGTTAAACAAGAATGTTATGAACGCTGTATGCAAAAACTGCACTCCCCTTGCACCTTGTCAAGGTCTACATTTTCAGCAGTCAGCCCGAGTTTCAGCTCTGTACGCCACATTATGGTAGCACAAAAAACCCCTCCCTAACAACCTAGACTGTTACGTGTGTCTGACAACTTCTAAACGCCCACCAGCCACTGTTTTGCACTGTTACAAACAGTTTAGAGTTTAGACCCATTACACATACTGTGAAGGGAGAATGAAAAAAAAAAATGGAAACAGCGCATCACATTAAAACTGCAACAGCTGTACCTAACTGCAGTTTCCTGTAAATTAGGTGTTTTTGAAAGCCAGGGGAGGCCGTGTGTGTTTTCAGGCTGGGGACCGTGGAGGGAGGGGGTGTGTGTGTGTGTGTGTGTGTGTGTGTGTGTGTGTGTGTGTGTGTGTGTGTGTGTGTGTGTGTGTGTGTGTAGGAGAGGGGAGGGGGGTTATCTGTTGCAGTTTACAGTGACGTCCAGTCACAGGAAAACAATTTCTACTGCCACATTATGTTGACGGTCGCCTGGTCTTTTCCTCTGAATACAAAGGCCAAACTATAATCACTGATAATGAAACTGAAACCCATAAACTATGATCTCATCCCGTGCCTGCCAGTTTTCTACACCAATTTATTGCGTTCTGGTTTTACCTCTGTGTCGAGTTTCCTTTCCCACTGACTGGGAGCAACTGAAGTCAGTATTAACTGCTAGAAATTGTCATCTGCAAAAGCACCGCATTACAAATAATTGTAGACTACATGTACAATTATAGATCTCAAATTACATGTCGTTGACCATTAATGATGAGTTAAGCGGGGGGAGGGGGGGCGGATTTGAGTTATGCCTTTTCAGGGCTTAAAATCTAAAGTCGGACATCAGTCATAGACTCATGGCCGACCATTTTTCTCACTGGGGCACATTGGACAATATTCAGGACAAATGTCCTATACCTTTATGGTCAGCTAGGACGTTTGTCCTATTCTATAGTTACAGTAGTTCCCTCGGATACAAAGCCCTGCAGGTTTTGACCAGCGCGAGGGGTCTGTACAAATCTTGACCCTACCGGGATTTGAACCAAAGATCTTCCAGTCTTGACTCCAACACTTGCCAAGGGGGATATTTGTTTTAATTCAAGTGCTGCGAGCACGAAATGAACTAGTCTCGAACAGCATGGTGTGTATTACATGCAAACAGACAAGGCACCGAGTAGCCTGCTTGAAAAAGTCTCATTTTGCCAAGTGGAAGCGGAAAAGCAATCTCACAGATTGGGGGGCAAGGCGTGCCGCCGCTTCAAATGTTGGATTGCTTCCCTTTGTCAGGATGCCAGACTCGCGGACCAAAATGATTCTGTACGGCGCTGGCCTGATGTTTCTTCGTGTTTTGAACAAGTCTGTACTTTCAGCACCGAAAGCCTGTGAAACGTTACGTATCTGTTCCCTTCAAAATTCTGATGGGGCCTGAAATATGAAGGAGTTTGTTGAAATACAACATTGTCCACAGATCTGTCTTATTAAAGGCCGGGGCGAGGATCGAATCTGCGAATTTTAGTTTTCACTGATCTGACACCTACTGACTTTCCTTCTCTTTGTTCACGCATTTAGTGATTTACCATTTCCACAATCATGTTCTGATATTTATTACTGGGACACTGATAAAACCTTAACCATCAAACCACACACAATGACTCAGGTACAGAGCAACGGTCCTGAAGATAACGCTGAAACATTGACACATCATCACCGGCCGTTATGCTGCATCTTTTCATCCCTTATATTCACACAAAGTAAGGTATCGCAATTTGTTTTAATGGCCGAAACTTTGTGCAACGCTGGCTGTGGCCAAGGTCTGAATTCAGGAGTAGTTACATTGGCACAACCGTCCAGGATCTAAGAGCTGGAGGTACAGAAGCAGTCTCAGACTTTGTAGTCTGCTGGTTACGCGGAACCCACAGTCTCCCCCGCTGGAGAGGCCGGCCTTTCACGGCGGGGGCCCCGGCAATCAATTTTCGCCCCTCCACTTATCTTGCAGCAGACAAACCTCTCAGACATCTTTGACAATCTGTAAAGATTTTCTTTCAAGACGTTTAAGCTGCAAACGGGAGCGAGCTACAGAGCGGGAGCCAGGGAAGGGCTCGTAAGCACGTTCTGATAAACCTCACGTCCACATCTCCCGCGCAGACACGCTCTGTAGTTCTGGTCAAAATAATTCATTTGGGACAGCTTTCGTGGTTGCGTGGGCCAGTCGTTCGCCTTTTTTTTTAGGTGGGGGAGGGGGGCGGGTTGGGTCTACGAAAAAGAAATCATAAAGGGAGAGCTGGTGCGGTGTGGGGGTGATTGGCACACCGGTAGACCTGAAGTGAACCTCTCCGACCATGTAGCTCCTCAGACAGAGCTATTATTAGATAAGCACTCGTATTAAAGTCGTAACTATTCACATCCACTTTTAAATCAGCCTATTCGTTTAGTGTCTGTGGGTTCCAGTCGCCGGTCTTCACGGCTAAAGATGCACTGAACAGTGGTTGTGGAGCTGACTGCAAATGGGGAAAGTGTCCCTGCATTATTTTTGTGGCATATTCCTTGTTCGTGCTTTATGTTTCCACACCTCGTCTTTTGTGTTCATGTGACGCAGCTGGAATGGTCGTGAACTGTGAAACGTGTCCCGTCACCGTCAACGTGGACTGGTTTAATGTTGAATTTGTAAGTAGGTGACCGGGTTGTCTCCAACTGTGCTATGGGCATTACCCTACGTCACCAAACATCTCTCTCTCTCTCTCTCTCTCTCTCTCTGTCGGCTCACACATACACACACACACACAGCGTGCGGCAGGCGAGAGATGGAGACTGGTGCAGAGTAGAAGACAAGGGGGTCCCCCGTGTGACCAATGTCAGTCAAAAGATCGATAAGATGAGGCACGGGAGACCACGGATGGCGTGTACCCCCCTCCCTCACCGTCCCGTCTTGGGGTGGTGGTGCCAACATAAATAAGACACAAAGCCTTTTGGCGCCTGCTACCATGCTGCGGTCGCCCCAGCAACTGCTCACGTCACCAGCCCCCCCCCCCTCCTCACCATCCCTCCTCCGCTGACTTTAGACTATCTTACCACAGGCCAAGTACATACTGCGAGTACTTGGCCAACGGGCAGTTAGCAGGACACGATGCATTGCAGTGTGTGTGAGATGGGGAGCTTGCATGAGTGTGGACGGATATGTCCACTGGGTTTTCCTCTACTTCAGACTGTCGCTTCTTTGTAGTCACTTCTTCTTTTTTTTTTTAATCTACGTGAACATTTTACGATGACAGCACTTTTTCCGGACCAAATACAAAACATTTATGCAGTACGAAAATTGTCAAAACAGATCATAAGCATAATAATGCAAGTCACGTAAAGATTCTCTAATCACAAAAATGTTACATCTGGGGTGTGTGTGTGTGGGGGGGGGGGGGGTCTCTCTGTCTGTCTGTCTGTCTGTCTGTGTCCGTCGGGGAGACAAGTGGAGGGACAGAACGGGTGTACGGTGGAGGGACAGAACGGGTGTTGGTGGGCAGCAGTTACGGCATCCTGGCGAAGTTCTTCAGACCATGCCAGTCCGCTCTCCCCCCTCGAGGCCTCTTGTAACAGCGGTTATTTTCAGCCACAATTGTCTTTGTAATTAGATAACGTGGTCGCGCGGCCCTGGACTAAGTTGATGAGTCTGTCGGCACAGCTCGCCGAAACCCTCCCCAATCCACTTCTGCCAGGCCCTCCTCCGCCCTCAGCATCGATATATTTACGCATGTAATCAAATTGCAGTCGCGTTTGATCCTCTCCTTGAAGGGGAAGCCGACGTACGGGCTTTATTGCCTACTCGCGCCCACGTGAAAGGTGGCGGAGGTGGGGGGGGGGGGGTAGTGAGAGAGAGAGAGAGAGAGAGAGAGAGAGCAGAAAAGAAATAGTCATTAAAACGCCAGAACGGGTTAGCCATCTGAACATTACGAAAGAAAACAGAGCTGTCGATCATTACGATGTTTCGAGGCAACACACCAGCCTCCTGGCGAGTTTTGGGTGGTATTTGGTTTGGCCGACGCGTGTGCCTTGTGGAGAAACATCTGCTCGCTATTCGCTGTATTTCCTAATCTCTTCCAATTAAGCCAAGCGATGCCTCCACACCGAGTCGGAACCTTCTCGACTGACAGCGGCTGGCAGCCACCCCCTCTCTCTCATTAGTCGACCGACATCCAACATACATTTTTTTCTGTTACCGTGACTACTACAACGGGTCTTGTAGGTATGATACAGTCTGGTTGTAGTTGAAAACGAGAAGGATCCATCCGCTGTTTCAACTACAGTTTCTACCGAGGTGGCTCTTAATTTTCTTCTTCATCAAAGGTTCAGAGAATCGGCTTCACCAAAAAGCCGCGGACGTCATTCCCTACAACGGGAATAGGTCTTGTAGGTATGTTACAGTCTAGTTGTAGTTGAAAACGAGAAGGACCCATCCGCTGTTTTAAATCCAGTTTCTACCGAGATGGCTCTTAATTTTCTTCTTCAACAAAGGTTCAAAGAATCGGCTTCACCAAAAAGCCGCGGACGTCATTCCCTACAACGGGAATAGGTCTTGTAGGTATGTTACAATCTGGTTGTAGTTGAAAACGACAAGGACCCATCCGCTGTTTCAAATCCAGTTTCTACCGAGGTGGCTCTTAATTTTCTTCTCAAGTTCAACAAAGGTTCAGCAAAAAGCTGCGGACGTCATTAATAAGTAAGACTCGTCAGTGCACAGCTCTATACACTGAGTTTTCCTTATCGTCAGAGTACGATCGGAGAAGGGTGAAACGTCCGTGACTTCGTCGGCGATAGGTTTCTTAGTAACAATACAAAGGCATTATCCATTCAGCCACCGTGGCCGACGCAACTCTTGCATTGATTCCAGTCGACCCTGAACATACTGTACATTGCTGAGATACACACTAAAACTGCAGTCAGACTGAATACTCATGTCGGTGCCGACGGACGGGTTTTTTTTTATTTCCAGGGTGCTTTGAAAGTGGTAAACATACCTTCAGATATCTTTTACAAAGCTATCCCTTGGTGAAAACACTCGACTACATAGCAAAAATAGCTCTCTGTATGTTTGTGTTTGCATCAAACTGGGTGTGCACATGGCCTACATGCGCGCGTGCTTGCGTGTCTGGAAGCGGGTAGTATGACGGAGAAGGGGGGGGGGGGGGGGTGAGAGAATAATGAGCTGACTGCAGTAGTACAGAACATTTGCAGTAACGTAACAAGGAGCATCCCATAAAGTTGTTTCTCCAAATTCCATGCCATTTTATCTGTTTTGTTGTTTGTTTGTTTTTTCAGTTGTTGTGTTTCTTTCTCTCTCCAAGTGCGTAAGACCTACAAAAGACACTAGACCCGCTATCTGACTGCAGTTGTACAAAGACTGAAAACATCTGCAGTAACGCAAAATGAGAGGGGTGTTTTTTTCGAAATCGTAAAAGAGTCGGATATGTGGCTGAATTCTCTTGGAGGCGTCAATTCATCGCAGCGTGTGGGATACTTGTCACCACCAAGACTTGAATTACCTGTAGCTGGCGAGCCAGAGAGGGAGAGAGAGATTGAGAGAGGCGGGTGGGCAAGGGGTGGTGCTTGCTTAAAACCAATCTAAACTCAGTTGTGTAGACTCGGAAATTGTGTCAACTCTGGTCTAACAAACTTCTGCAACACTGTACTAATCTCTCAAACCCTAATGGTAGGTGCAAGCTGCTGCACAATGACTCTCTGACCGGCACCAGTAGCAGTGGAACCAGTTCTAGCCTACATGCATGCATGTATACATTTTGTCCTGGCATTTCCACTTTCTCTTGCGTCCGTACTGTAAATGTCTGTAATGGTTCGCCCCGTCAGTCCGTGCAGCCATTAACCAAATTGCCGGCAAGAATACTCCTAGGTTCTGCTGAGGGCAACATGTTGACAATTTCAGGCTACAAGAACCAACAGGGAGTGGAGACAGTGGATACGACTGGTATTTCAGTTTACCATAATATGAAGCTTGTTTGAGTGTCTGAGATGAGAGGGCGAAGCCGTGTGTACGGGTCTGTTGTCTGCAGTGATGGTTCAAAACGATGTCATTCGGGTCTCGGCGTCAAAATAAATCATTCAAGCCTACATATGTCTCCGGTCTGCCTCGGACTCCTTTGGAAAGGTGTCGGCTTATATTTGGTCAAAGAACATTGCTCAGTTTCTTGTCGAAAAGCCTCTCTAACTCTCTTTCATGCGAAGCCTTAGTCCCAACCAAAATTAGCATTTAGCCCAAGTGACATGTTAACGAAGAGCTTAAGGGAACTTGCCTTTGCCTGAACCCTATAATTTGCTGTTCCAAAAGACAAACCCTTCCATCACAAACCTTAAGTGTTTGCGGCAAACATCAAGCACAACAGTCTAGCAAACACAACTTAACGATGTCCAAGTGTCATACTAATTCCGCGGCTTATGAATGTCGGCTTAAGTCTTCGTGCCGCTACGACTAATATTTACCGTCAACCACTCAAGCAGCGCACACTGCTAACTTTAGATTTTTTTTGTGTGCACAGCGACCATACGTCTGCTGACGGAAACTAGCACTCGGACGCCTGGGCAGAAATTACCCTTTTTAGCATGTAAGCAAGTGCCGATACTTCCGAATAACGAAGGTCAGGCTGGCGGTAATTTCCTGACCAAACCGGAAAACACTTGTGCATGCATTCAAAGACACATTCGACTTTCCGACTGCACGTGCTGTGCAGGCCTCAAAGGCTTTCATTAGCCTTCAAAGACTTACACATCCACTTTTTTTTCGTTTGAAACTTAGCAAGTCTGTGCTACAAAAAGAAATCATGATTTTTCACCAGCAAGTTGCAAATTCTTCAGAAAGTTCGCAATGCTGTACACAAAATGGTGAGCTTTGCTCAGTTCAGTCCTAATTTTAAGACAGAGTGCAGTACTTTTGCCCGAGCAGAATTATTGTGTAATGCAATAGCATATGATTATAACTACCTTGTACACTGTTACCATTGTTAGTGTTTCCTCTGTCAATGCCATTAGTAAACATAGGATTGTACGACGTCCAAAAGTTACATCAAGCGTGCCGAGCCCGAGATGCTCTGACTTTCTTCCGCTTGAAATATATGTGTATACGTTTTGCCACCAGGAACACGACGGTTATAAATGGCGTTACGGTGTGAATAAACGTTGGCATTTTGGCCAAAGTGACGGCCCCCAAGTCGCCGGAGCGAGATGAACGAGGCCTCAAAAAGCGCGTTTAGCGCGGACAAGTGCCGAAGGTCTGATCAAATAAAGGGCCGATCGTGTCCACAATGCCGGGCCCGACTGACAGCGAGCCAGACAACGCGAGTCAATAATTCGGCCCAAGTAAAACATGCCCGTGGCGGGAAAATGAAGTTTTAATAATTGATGCCTTCCACGGCTACCGCTTTCCCCTCCGGAGCCACGTTTTTAGCTCACGTGACACACGAGATCACCCGGGAAGCCAAGCCAGCGAGACACTTTGGTGCTGGAGGGTAATGCGGAGGTCTTCATGCCCGTACAAACGCCACTGTTGGAATCGATCCCAGAACAATAGCCCCCGTTATATTATGCATCCCGACAGAACAAAACGGTGCCTTGCCCGTGAGATATACCGGTTCGCGCGCTGTCGGGAGCTGCCTACCTGTGACGATCAACACTTTAACCCGGGCCGGGTTGGGTTTCCAGCCCACCTTGACTCGACACACCAGCAGAACTGAGGCCAAAAAATGAAAGTCTACCTCACTAGCTGTCAACATGTAGGACACACGAAATTCAATGGTTCCGAAACAGTTGCTGCGCGGCGATCTAAAAGCAACCATGAAAAATTTACATTCTGTCGCGGGTCAGCCACGTAAGCCATTGAAATCATTTTCATATATATGGAACGTGTTTTGCGCGACTACAGCCTTGGTTCAGTGCAGTTGTACTTTACGTACACCGGCTAACTAAAATTTCTGCGTTAAAAGTGAAAATTTGACCTTGTGTTTGCGGGGAATTAAGTCGCTCTTGTAACTGTTCCACGTCTCGAGTCCTAACATCACAGGCCCGTATCTGGGTAAAAGTGGGCTGAAAAGCGAGCACGCAAGCGTGCTTGTAGTTTTGGCCGAAGTGCGAGGGCGCGTACGCCAAAAACTGTAGTTCAGTGTTTTTTAACACCTGATTTTTTTTTTCAGCATTTCAGACCGGAAAGTATTGAAAACGGATGCGAGGCTAAAACAAGCATCACTTCATTAATAAACAGAGTTCGAACTTTGAAAGTGACAATTCTGATAATACCGCGATGGACTTATTGATCGATTGATTGATTCTCCCCACTGTCAGCTCGCATCCAGTTACAACCTGTACTAATGCGTCGTTGGTTGAAACCAATACAAAATACTTTGTCTCAGGCACTATCTATAAGCAAACCCAGATAGTCAAAGTACGGGGAATAATTTCAGAACACACTCGCTGCTGTTTCTTACACACCTTGCAGCATTGTTTCGGCGTTGTGCTGAATTTAGCCACAGATGTGAGGCGCGTATCAAAACAACCGTTGATTTGTTTGCACGTGCATTCTTGTTGACAAAAGCCCAACTC
Source organism: Batillaria attramentaria (assembly GCA_018292915.2). Lineage (NCBI taxonomy): Eukaryota > Metazoa > Mollusca > Gastropoda > Batillariidae > Batillaria > Batillaria attramentaria. The sequence continues at coordinate 663,892 of JACVVK020000255.1, forward strand.
AGTGAGGTTTATACGTGACATCTGTTGCAAGTACACACCGAATAGAGCGCTACTTTAGCAACGCAGAAAGTAGCTACATGGGGACGTAAACGATACAGCCAGTTGTTTGTTTGGTTTTTTTTTTTTTTAAATGACCGATACAGTATACTACGAATCGGCCACAGGAACTGCAACTCAAAGCTGGTCTGCTTTATAACTGAGGTAATGTACTGTAAATTGTACGTGCATAATTATGCAATACGTAGAAACTGAGAAAGAAATTCACACAATATCCAATACACCAAACCCCAACTGTTTTCATCAATTACAGATCCATTCTATAAAAATTCAAATGAAAACGAGGCGAGACTGACTATTAACTAATGTTATGCCCTAGTTATAGAGCACTGCATCCTTGCATGAACCCCGTTGGGGCCAGCATTGTTGGGCTATGTATGCAATTCAGACATTAATAAAAGATCACGTTGATCATACGAAAACTAGTTACGCATTAATTTGCTTTGTAACGCAACATTCATTTGTTTTGTTATTTTCAAGAGCAGATGTCTCGGCGGGAGAGAGCGTACACACACAGTAATATGAATCCATTAATAGTTATAATATATAATAGTTATGTGTGTGCGCAAGAAAGAGACAGACATGTATACACAAGAGCCATCCACCGTGTCTAGCACACGCAGGATTCATGTCGGGGAGTTGTCAGTCGCGATGTCCCAAACCTGTTGTCGTCTCGCGCACGACTGTGCCACAAGCCAATAATGATTTCCCCGTAACTAGAGACAGGACAGGGCCGACAGGTGGATGCGACATTAAACCCAACTGTCGCATCATCTGCAGCAGGCACGGAACTGGCCGGGGGCAGGGTGCATTACAACGGGACACTAGTCCCTCCATCCCTCCCTTTCGTGGTCGTAGCGATACTTACACAGCGCCAGGTCCTGCTCCAGCTTGTATGCATGCTGTTCCTGTCGCTCTTTGCGCTGAAATCAGACAAGAGACAAGGCACGGTAACACACTCATGTTGCGCGGTTTCATTTCCAGGGTGCTCAGCGTCAGAGCGGTGGGTACGACTTCTAAATTCATGCATGCTAATGATAAACGTACTCAACGTTGTAAACCATAGTATAGTAAAAATGATGACTGATGTTATTGTCTATCAGGTGTGACTTTGTGAATATGGCCGATATCTGTCATACGTAAACCAAGCAAAAGTGCGCGTGGGCGGAGGAGCGTCGCCATTAATCGGCTGAACACTTGGGGTGGGGGGTGGGGGGGGGGGTTTCTGACCAGGACTCAAGGGTTGACCACGTTGCACATGAGTTCTTCCGCTACGTAGCTCTATGCCACTATGGTCAGCGCTGATCTACACCACGCTGCAGCGTGTCTGCATGGTGATCGCAGAGCTACATAAGCAGCCAGCGCGGGACGTGGCCAAGCACTCGTGCGTCTATGGCCATCAGGTCTCCATCGTGTGCATGCTACCAACGGTTATATAGGCATATGCACAATCGAGAGCCGGTGGTGGTTGGAGAAAAACAGGTCCGGGGGTGTGGGGGGGGGGGGGTGGAAATAAGGAAGGACGTAAAAATGTGACTGCACACATGCAACACAGTCAGTCAGTACCAATTATTATCGATGCCTGAATGCTGAGGTCAATGCACGAACGCAAACCAGCCACGAGAGACGTTTCAAAAGAATCCATTTTGAGGCCGGAATGCACGCACGGGTTCTCTCTCTCTCTCTCTCCTTTTTTTTAATACCCAAACAAAGTATAACATTCTATATATATATATGTGCCAAAGCTGCCTGCGCGGCCTTTGGTTCTGTCTCCCATAAATTCCTTCGCCGTAGACCCGAACATTAGTTCACTTCACACAAAGCCACCATGACGTAGGAGTAAGCTTTGCTCGATGTATTTCACAACACCCCCGATTGTGTTCGCCCCAACAAAGAAGCGATCGCTATTATGCATGTGCGTTTTCATTGCACCGCGTCCTTTCCGAAGCCTGAAAAAGCATATCGTACAGAGGTGCTAACAAACGGACCCCTTACGCTCTGCATTGGGAGTGGGGTCACGCACAAACGCTATTCACCCGAACCGACCAGTGCAGGCGGGCGTGACCTCGGCAGGTGAGATCGGCACCGACCGAAAGACCGATACTGCCGTCCGTGGTAAAAAGAAATACCCGGTACACGCGCTGTTCTCTACGCCGCGGATGGTCGGGTCCTTGGGAACCCGTCCTCTTGTCAACCCGTCAAAAAGCCGGTCTCGCGGCCGTGAACCGCAACAGATTAGAGCCTCGCGTGACGTCAATGTAAAAGTCGGACCGTGTGGATGACGCATCCAGAAACAGGATTAAGGAGTTCTTAACTGTAAGCCACCGGTATAACTGCTTTAACTCCAGAAGTGCGCCTTAGGGGTGGTAAGATTTAGACGTAAGAGGACTTGTATTTATAGGTTAAAGTTAGGACGCGTACATGGCAAACGATGCAAAAGTACGTGTAATTGTCCGGGAACGGTGGCATTCGTACGCGTGCACCAAGGCCTATTCTTACGCTCATTTTGCTGGGTTTCAAATTTCTATATTTAAAAAAAAAAGATATTTTAGTACGTCGCTTACCTTGCGTTCTTTCCTTTCGTCGCGTGTCTCCACTCGTGTCGGAGGCGGGGTCTCCTTCGGGTCCTGGGGAAAAGAACAAATTATGCCGTCATTATGTTACTATAGCAAAATGATATGCAAATAAATATAGAGCCCTACACCAACTTTGATCTGCGAGCCAAAATCGTTAAACAGATGAAACAAAATCAGCCGCGATGGCTCAATCGGCAATAACTATCAGGGGGTGGGGAGGACGGTGGTCATCGACTCTTGTCTCGTCTTTCCTCCCCCCCCCCCCAAAAAAAAACATGTTGGAACTAAAGATACGGAACTCGCTCAGGCCATTTCAGTGTGTGCACGTAACGTTCGGAAAACTTTTCAGTGCCGAAAGGTCTACCTTCGAAACCTGAGGACCAAAAGGGGAGTCGCAGAAATGGGCGGAATGAAAAAGGGGGAATACAAGACCGAGCCATTGTACAATTTGTAAAGATACTGCCCAAAACTGGCTCAGAGAAGAGACCGTAAGACGATTTGTGATGATACTGCCCAGCCACTAACAAGTGTGCCAGACCCCCTTCCCCCAAGCGGTCATTCGTCGGAATGTACTATGAGGGCACACCGTGTGTCAAGTATCATTTGTATCCGCTGTGGTGAGAACTGTCAAGTGTGATGATCATGAACCAGCCAGACATCCACCACAATTAATTGCATTATTGCGGAAAACTACCACCATTGTCTGCTGACGTCATTCACCTGGTTAAGGTCACACTGGGCTGGCGGCCTGACGGCACCGCACGCTGACGACTGGCACATGTATCCAGTTGATTGCACGCGGGATTTGATCACCATTGCCCACCGCTATCATTATGATGATGGGCATCCCCCCCACGGCGTGTACATGGACGGTCAGTGACTGCAGGTGCATCTCATTCCTCTACCGCTGATTAGCGTGGCGACTATTGTCCTGTTTCCCATTAGCTTGCTGACGATGATATGGTATGGGTACTGGGTCACCAGACCAGGACTAGACAACTGTTAATTTGTTATGTCACCGACCTGTCGTTCGTCTCTTGGTGCTTTTCGGACGCTCGTGACTGCGGTAGCACTAGCAGTGGCAGTGTACATGTACCCGTTTACCAGACCCACCTCGTGTTCGTATTCAGAACTAAAAAAAAAAAAAAAAAAAAAAACTTAGCTGAACCCCGTCCCATCTTCTTCATCATTACGTTTACAGCATCGACTTCCATAATTTGTATTACCAGTTATTCAGCCATTGAACTCCTACCAAAAACTCTTACAAAATGCCAGCAAAGAAATTATGCAGTTGTTTTTTGTTTTTTTTATGTGTATGTCATCTTAGTATTCTTATTCAAGCGTGGGTAGTGTAGTCGTGGAGAGGTGTTGAAAGCCGATGTGCGGGAGGGGGGGGAAAAAAACTAGCTGTGTAGTGAACCTGTTAAATAGCGATGGCCCCGGTGATTAATTTGTATGGAAACCAATGACTTGTTGCTTGACAGTCTTTTGCACGAGGTCCACTGGAGGGTGTCCCTGTCAGTTCATCAATAACGATGAAGTTACAGCTTTTCCTGCTGGCAAGAATGCAGCACAGTGGCTGAGCAGTTAATGGCACACATATGGTTTTAGTTTGGCCCCAAAACACCCTGATTGCTACAAACACCAACTCATCTCCACGGTTCCTGCATTGGTAGTCGACCTACTTGTTTGTCCTGACGGGTGCCTGATTCCTCATTCGACGTAGGTGAACAAAGCAGATCTGTCGGCGACATTTCCTTGATGTCGTGTATTGAAACGTGTTGGGTCTGTGAATTCGGGACCTTACGCAGTTACAGTTATTGTGAATTTAAGACTTTAAACCGATACGCTGTTCGTCATCCTCGTTACTGTTTTGATACACAGGAAACCGTGTGACTGGGATTCACGAAAAGGGACGTCTGACTGGCTAGTCAGTCTCGGGACTTTGACTACAAGTACAAGACTTTAGAGCCCTTTTTTTCAGGTTCTGCCGCCGGTTTCAAACCTCTATAGTGTTACTATTAGGTTCGAAGCGAAGCCGGGCGCAGCTTTCATTCATTCAGCCACTGCTTTGTATCAGTATCACGTGATGATAACTTCCTGGGACACATTTTCATAACGCACAGTCACGCGATCCTCGCGCTACGGCGGTGGCTAATTCTAGAACCGATGAAGCTGCAGATATTCCTGCAAGCCCGCAGGGACATGAGCGATGCTCGTCTTTTGGCACTCTGACATCAGGTAGGGACTGTGTACTGCCCTCTGTATCACTTTTCCTGACAAAGCAGCTTGCCTCCGAGCCTCACGGTAACACCGGAGCTCTAGAGGCGTCATCAACAGCTATAATAATTATCTTCCTCCTCTACGGTCCCTTTCGTGGGTACACTATTCATACAGTGCACTGAGCAACAACTACTTGAGTACAGTATCTCCCTAAACAGACGCTTCCCAGCTGAATTATCTGTACGGTAATTACACTAGCACGGTAAAGACTGAAGTGAAGTGGGATGTCAAGGGGTGGAAGGCCTGGCGTCATCTTTTGCAAGGTCGGGTAGCGAAGCCGAGGTGAAAATCGGTTGCAGACAGCAATGAAACGCTGTGAAGTCCAAAATCAACAGACCTTTACGCAATGTCTTTCACCAAACCGAAAAAAAGCATACACGTCTTTGCTGGTGTAGCTCATCGGAATTTACTACGCTCATGGTGGCTCCATCACTTTACAAAACCTGATCTTCTCGTAAGTTGGCTGAACGAGCTGGATCCCCCCCCCCCCCCCCCCCGGGGTACGGGATTCGTTGCTTGGTTGATTGCGGGTTCAACTTCTCTTTCAGTTTCTGAGATTTATTACGCCAACGGAGTCTTCATATAATGTATTACATGCGATCTAGTATAATTATCGCAAAACAAAGTACCGCCATCACTACGACCACTAGAGCGGAGCACACCGTAAATGACGTCATGGACGTTGGTAATAGTATGGCGTGCGTTATGAGCTCTTTAAACTTCACACAGCCTGGATGGATCTAACTTCGGTTGTTTTGCTTTCGTTCCCACCCTGTGCATGTCCGCACCACAGACAAAGCGCACGCACACGTTTCCGAGCTATATCCTGGTTTCGCTGTAGGAGAGCGAGGCGGGCAGATGCAGCACGTCCAGCTCGGTGTTGACGCGTCATTCATTTCCTGCACGAGTGATGGCAACACCAAGTGCACAAACCTCCTGCAGCTGGGGTCAGTGATGATGCTGCTTGGCACTTGTCCAGGCCGGCCATTTTGCTGTTTCTTTCTCTACAAAACGGAACTGCCTAGGAGCCAGCCTTGAAACTGGACTTGCGAATTGTATCGGCTGATGAATGTGAAATCACAAATTGTAACTGTTGTTTGCTGGGGTAAGTGCCTCCCTAGCTCATTCCACCCACCCCTCCGTTCTACCTCTCAAACTTTACCCCGGCACACCTCATTCCGTCTTTACACACACAGAACTACCCAAAGACACCGACATTCTTTTGTTTTGGTTTTTCCCCCCTCCCACGGGTGGTTCCGATTGTAAACTTTCTTGGTTTGTTCAGTGTTGAATGCTAAATTTGATTAGTGCCCAGTGGATGTAAGAGTGATGTTGCGCAGCACGTATAAATTTGCGTCCTGGGGGGTGTAAAACTGTGTCAACGCAAGGATGAGTCCTGTGTTTCTGATTACTGGCACAAGAGCCTGCGGTTACGATCTGAGGGAGGCATCTCGAGCTGTGCCAGATCCCACGGTCCTTCGGCATGGTGTGGATGCCTCTCTCATTACCAGCCTGGAATCCATGCCTGGTGCCAATCTGCCTGTCCTGCTTGATGCCATCCTGTCGTTATTTACAGTGTGGAACACGGTGCCGTCATGGTAATGGCACAGAGGAACACAGACAGAAAACACAGTGTGTAAACAGTCAGGGAAGGGTGACTACTGCACCGAGGGGAGAGAAGAGGGACGCACAATCACACAGACACAATTGCATTGCAATCCACCGCTCATCACTGCGAAATGTAGACCAGAGCACCTTCTCCCAGTGTCAGTGCGTCTCGGTGGGCGTTCATCAATTGTTCTCGCGGTAGCACCAGCTACACATGCCGGTCAAGCTTGTCGGTCGGCTGAAAGCTGATGTCGTCCCGCTTCTTCCTCCATCTCTTTGGTATGCATTATCGGAACCCGTACTACCAGCCTGGGAGAGGGCAGGTACAGTACCAGTAAATACTAAGAAAAAGAAAAAGCTCTTCGGGGGAGATGCCCACTCTGCTCTTTTGGTGTCCGTGTCACGAACTGAACTCTGGATATAACAGCATCGAATGCTTTGTTAGGTTTTTCATGACTGTGTTGTGCTTGAAGCTGGAAACAGATTGAACTTTTAAGACAGCTGTTGATTACGCAGGGATTTGGCATGTGACTCATCAGTGATACTAGTAACATTATGAGTTAATATGACATTTTTTTCACTTAAATTGTAGTGGAACCATCCGACCCCTCCCAAGTGTGCTTGGAGACCCCTTACAAATCAAACAAGGTTCGAAGCTACAGTTATGCTTTATCAACTTTGAACTCAGACCTTTCAGATGGGCAAAGTTGAAAACACTGGACGGTGGACTGTACATGGACTGGGGACAGACTATATCAAATGACCCTTTTGGTCTTTAAAAAAGATAGGTGTTTCTTGAAATTGGTAAAAATATGGAAGGACTGTGTGCCACAGTACAACTAGGCATAGCATTAGTAATAGCAATTACTGAATCAGCATGCCAACCACTTAATCAAGCACACCAAAAGGAAATGAACCTAATTTAACCCACAGAAAGGGTGTTAATACTGTTATTTACCGTAATTCATTGAACACCATACCGTATTACCCAGTAATGTAATTTTTGATACATTCACACAGCTGTGTGCCACAATCATCACAGCTACATCCTCTCGCTTAGCATTAAGTGAACGGGGAAATAGATGAACTGCAAATCAGCCCAAACCCAGTGACAAGATGAACGGCTACTAAAACTAGAAATGGATCATGTATACATGTGAATACTTGTTATGTATGGGCACCATTCACTGATATGAATGGAAGTCTACTACCTGAACCAAGCTGAGTAAATTGGACCCCACACACACACACACACACAAATTGGTACCTGTCTATCTATAAACAAACTACATTTGAATGATACTGCACTCTCAAGACTCTGTAAAATACACTTGAAAACACACGGAGCCCTATTAAGTGTATCAAGAACATATATGCCACTGTGAGTGTGTGCATTATAATTATACATACATGTGTCCAAACTGAAATGGTCCATCCTCATCACTATGCAATAAACCTGCCTTTGAGTTTGAGCAACTTGTAGGATTCACTGATCAACATTTTTGTGTGTGTATTTTTTCTGTTTTTTCAGCCAAAGGACATCGACGCAGTTGAGTCTCAGCGCCTCGAACGTATTCAGGCTGCACGGCGAATTAAACGCAGCAAGTCTGCCCACAGCCACCGCAGCTACTCCGTGGATTCGCGGCAAGAGGAGGACACATCGAGTACATGTCTGCCCAACTGCCTACGCCCCCAAGCTCGCTCTGACCGTGACCACCTGTATCGGTCAAGAAATGACACATCTGTCTCTGACTTCCCTTCTCCAGATTCGAACCCCCCTTCATATGAAGGGACATGTCAGGGTGCAGAGTTTAGAACACGGTCATGGTCTTCGTCCAACACAAAAAGCCTGCCCGAAGACTGCCTGGAGAATCGCGACGAACGGACGGCTCTGCTGGTGGACATAGGCCAACAGGGACCAAGGTACAGACTATTAGTATTATCCTGTTACTATTCATTGTCTGCTATGACAACAGACATTGATTGATTAAAAAATACATTTTTAATCGATAACTGTCCATTGAATCGAACAGGGCCAGGGCTGCAAACGTAAAACTAAAAGAACAGCACCAATCTAGTAAAATTACCGTAACAACTGAATGGTAAAAACCAAACTGATTGCCCCCCCCCCCTCCACCCCACAGACTGGCAAACAGGAAACTGAGCACATGAAGTACCCCCCCCCAACCCCCCCCCCAAAAAAAAGGAACATATGTCACACCGTCTGAAAGCATGATGTTCTTTTAAAATCTGTGTGTTCTGGGCACATGTAATGTGGTGTCCAATGTCAAACCAACAAACCCCGTATTAAAATATAAAATAAGAAGAATGTTAATAAAAACTGCATACTGTTTTGTAGGTATGAGTATGGGTGGCTATCCATTTTTTCCTCACTTGAGCTAGGCTCACGATCTATTACATTTAGTGAGTTACTACTCCTCCAGTTTAGCTAGATGTTTGGTAGAATGTTTTGTTTTGGGTTACCTCCAGCATATAAACACTATATCAAACTGAACTACAGGCATACCTACACTGGCTGTCCTCAGTACATATTTGTATACATGTGCACTTATTTATTGCAGGCACCGACATTAGCCCGTAACCCATAATCATGCAGCGAGTCTGTGTTGTGATCTACCCAGAGAATAAACAGTTGATCGTGCATGTGCGTGACTGTGTACATATTCATTTGGTGTCTTCATTTGCAATGCTGGTTGGATTGTAACTGTGCAGCACTGCAGAAAATTATCTAGACAATACAGGTACATTTGAAATTGAATTGAAATGATCACATCATGAACAGTGATGTGTCGTAACAAATCATTCATTCACTACATACTGATAAGCATGTTCCTAACTGAGAATTGATCTGAAACAGCACTGTACACACAAGCCAGATGAAATGTCAATCAGCTGCAAACAGCGTTGCCAGCACAACCCAATAATTAGAGCAGCCATGCGTGTCAGCCACACACAACCGCGGTGACATTTCAATAGCATTTCGAAAAGCGAGCCCAATCAATTATTGCGGTGCAGTCTTTCTTCCACCGTACAACTGAACTGGGCTGTTTGAACCTCAGGAGACTAGTCGGTGAATAATTCAGTGTTCTGGCCCCGAGAAAGTTGCTCACCATTCTGCGAGCACAGTGTCATGCTTAACTTAGTTAGCAGCACATCCCTGGAAAAGTGTCTTGTTCACCTACACTGATACGTGATGGAGATGGTGGTATTTTCACGACCATGAGTAGCGTATCGCCGCTAAATGTGACTGGATTAATTTAGCGGTATTCCGCGCTCGCGACATCGACAAATACAGCGCGGGCAGAGCGGTTGCTGAGCCTTCCTCTTCGCCATGGCGGCTCTCATGACCGCCATGTTGGATACACTGTGAGTTGCTCAGATTTGCGCAGTAGCTGCGTTCTGTACAGTACGCACAGATGTCAGTACTCACTACCAAATGCTGACTTATACGAGTAAACCCCAAAGCTTGCTAATCATTGTAAACTTACCTCGAAGTTGTTTAGGAAGCCACTCAAACCAAGATACGGCGGTCGTTTCTTCTCGTGAGGCAGTTTATCATAGGGTGATATGAAAGGAAGGGGATCGCGAGCGGCAAATAACGCCAACAAATTAGGTGGCAAATACTGCGTCATCTTCACAAATAACCACTTTGATACCTACAAACCAAAATGTGCTTCTCTTTAGGCCGAATGTTCAGCCACAACAACGCCGTCAGTACAGCGTCGCTTGTGTTTTGCACATGTATTACCACGTCCCCTGAAAAATTCACACACGAGCGCGCTCTCCTATCGATTGCGCGCAGGCTTCGCGTGACGTATAGCACAGACTAGGGTAGAAATTTTCGCCGCAGTAAATGGACCTGTTCGGATGAGAATGGCAAACCTAAATAAAAGTACGGAATGTATTTTAAAATCATGTTAGTTTTGGCATCAAATCTATTTGTTTACTGTATTCTCATGTGTTTCATATTTTTTAGTAGACCTCTACCGAGTTTATGTTGATTGAAGGACTCCGATTGGTTGGTGCTGTTAACTAAATATACTTTGCCAAAATTCGCCCTGTGCTCTCTACGAAGGTATTGTGTTTTTCTTAGTGTGCAGCCCGTCTTACTCCCGTTTGATTGTGTATGTGATTGCCCCCATTGAACGTCGCACATATGTGTGTACGTGTTTGACAAGAACCAGTGAGCTTTGTGTAATTCATAGCATCGCTCTTTGAGGCCTGGGGCTGGCACTGCATGCGAGGCTGTGTGCGGCTCAGAGCTTGCTTAGAATAGTGCTAGTCAGCGCAGGGACGTCTGTTTGCTAGAAATGGGTAGCTGGCTGTCATGAATGGCTTTTCCCTCCCTTGCGAGAATGTCATGTAGATTGTAGAACGCTGTGCTGTACACCACATTTTCGCATGGTAATGACAGTCCTGCAAGTGCCCGTGACGTCAAAATAATCGATTCCATCCGGGGAACGGGAGTATTATTTTTGTCCGCCATTTTGTCGATTTATAATAATCGAATGTGCTGAAATTTTCGACTTAGTGGCCGTGGTCGATGCCTGGAATTACCCTTGCCCTGCATGGATGCATTTTTGAGACCCAGACCTAGACTAGCACGATGGAAGTGGCTATGGCAGGGTTGGAGCAGGGTAACGGTGGCCCTGTTACCCACTATCGAGACAGTTACCAGAAACCGCTGCTCACACTGTCTAACCTTCCCAATTCCAGGTCGTTCCCAAAGCTGTCCGATGAAGACAATGTTAATCTGGACGATGGGATGGGCCCACCCGGGAGCGACTATGAGTGCTGTGAGCGGGTAGTTATCAACGTAAGCGGTCTCCGTTTTGAGACACAGTTGAAAACTCTGCAACAATTTCCAGAAACGCTCCTCGGTAATCCTCAGAAGCGAAACCGCTACTATGATCCTCTTCGGAACGAGTACTTCTTCGACAGAAATCGGCCAAGTTTCGATGCAATACTTTACTTCTACCAAAGTGGAGGGAGGCTGAGGAGACCTGTGAATGTGCCAATTGATGTGTTCTCAGAGGAGGTAAAATTCTATGAACTGGGGGAAATTGCCTTTGAGAGGTACAGGGAAGATGAAGGATTCATCAAAGAGGAGGAGAAGCCGCTTCCACAGAATGAGTTTCAGAGGCGAGTATGGCTTCTGTTTGAATACCCAGAAAGCTCAACTGCAGCCAGATTGATTGCCATTTTTTCAGTGGTTATAATCTTGCTGTCCATTGTGATATTCTGCTTGGAAACACTACCAGAATTCAAACACTACAGAGTTTTGAATGGAACTACCAATGGTAGTAGGGAGTCATTAGAAGAAGATGACATCCCCAAATTTAATGAACCGTTTTTCATCATAGAAACATGCTGCATCATCTGGTTTACGTTTGAGTTACTGGTGCGGTTTGCATCCTGCCCAGAAAAACTGGGTTTCTTCAAAAACATTATGAACTGCATTGACATAATTGCCATCATTCCATACTTCATTACCCTTGGCACAGTTGTGGCTGATGAGAGCAAGAGCAATAACCAGGCAATGTCTTTGGCCATTTTGAGGGTCATCAGGCTTGTGAGAGTGTTTCGAATCTTCAAGTTGTCAAGACATTCAAAAGGACTGCAGATTTTGGGCCAGACCCTGAAAGCCAGTATGAGAGAACTTGGATTACTGATATTCTTTCTGTTTATAGGTGTAATCCTGTTTTCCAGTGCAGTGTATTTTGCAGAAGCAGATGCTGACCAGACACATTTCAGAAGTATCCCAGATGCATTCTGGTGGGCAGTGGTCACCATGACAACAGTGGGATATGGTGATATGCGACCCATAGGTGTGTGGGGTAAGTTGGTGGGCTCTCTCTGTGCAATTGCTGGTGTACTAACGATTGCCTTGCCAGTTCCTGTCATAGTATCAAACTTCAACTACTTCTATCATCGAGAAGGAGAAGGCAATGACAAAAGCACATACAAGCATGTTCAGTCTTGTCCAAACTACCCAGAAAAGAAAGGCTCCATTGACTCTGAATGTGGCTCAGATATTATGGAAATGGAGGAAGGCAGCAGTATGGACAAAACGAAAGAAAACCATGCTGTTAAGGCAAACAATCCATCAAGCGCCAACAATTTTGGTATGGAAACGGACGTATGAGACAGATTTTAGGCTGGCCCAGAGGGTGATTTTGAGTTCCATTTGCTGTGAGTTTTATCATCAGCCTTCATTGGATGTTTGATTCTTGCCATTACCATTCTAGTGTGTATGGGGGAAAAAAAACGGTGTTCCTTTGCCTGTGCATAACAAGAGAACAAATTTGCCTGGGATAAAAATGGAGACCTTGTGAAGTGCATAGCCGTGGTGTGGAATCTGTGGCAGAGACTGACCAGAGACACTGAGAAGGAGAACCGGCAAGTTCTACTGTGTGTTTATAACTGTTGAAGGCAGGAATACTTCCAGTAGAGTTTATTACTTTATACCCTTAATAGTATTTCATTCCAATTCCACCGTTCATTTGCCCCTTTCCCCAGACATCAAGTGATAGTCAAGCAAAATGACCCTCAGCTGAACTACCATTCTCATACCAGTGAATCTCCACAGAGTGTGCTTGTAAAAACTGGATGGACGTCAGTTGTTTTACCATTTTGGGTTTCCAAAACTGTAGTCCAAACGACTCACCTGCATCATTTCTATGCCAAAGTTTCACGACCATGGAACAGAAAAGGATGCTCTTGTTCATACAGTTCAAGAGTTGTGACAGTGAGTTGGAGGAAAGGTACTTGATATTCCATTATTTTCCCCTCAAATTTGCACCTGCATAGTCTTCAAGATTGACAGTGAAAGTGTTTGTGTTAGTTGAAAAATTTCCCCACAAGATGACTGCATCAGTCAATCTACTGTTGAAACTATGCACATAGCTGCTGTTGGGCATGCTGCCATGTGTTGCCCAGTCTCTGGACAGAACATCAGTAACAAAGTTACCGTTTTTACTGAGTGGAGTTTTCAGATTGCAAGCATGCGCCCTGTATGTTCATTGGATACCAGACGAACATTCCCTTTAGTCTAGCCACGGATTATTTCATCCCCTCTTTTTCCATTGCCTTTTCTGGTTTTAAACCTACTTCAACGGATACAAGTTAACATGGAGACCATAAGAGGTAGTAAAAAGCCAGCTCTTAAGTTAAAGTTAAACATCAAGATGCTTCCAGTGACCATATGACACCTCTGCACCATCATGGATCCACCGTGCTCCTTGGCTGCCCCTTTGTAGCACTACCTTTCCCACCAGACTCCCAACAAGAAAAAAGTTGAAGGTGAGGTGCAGACTTGGACCTACAACATTCAGCAGGGGGCTGAACCTATCACGGACACCTTGCACTAGCACCGGTCTACCTGCCAGAGGTAAGTTAGCTGATCAGTCTAATGTCTAAATTTCCTTACTAGTTTTACAATCTATAGATCATCTGTACAAATACTATGTGTAATACCATGCTATTTAATGAAAATGTTTTGTTTGGGGTTGGGTTTTTTTTTTTTTTTTTTGGTGGTTGTTACGGATTAGATCGGGAAGAATTAGATGCTCAAGATTTTGTCTGAGTTTGAATGAGTAATGAATTTAAATGTTTTGGGACCAAATAAAAAAAGTTGATGGCATAAATTAATAGAAAAAACAAAACTGAACTACCCGTATGTTTTTGTTCAATTAACTGATTTTTCCCCACCAACGATAAAGCATTCCTCATAAATTTGTGAAAAATCACATTCACAGGTTTTAAATTAATGCCAATAAAAGGAGGACCATCTGGTGTGTGGGTTAACCCTGGTCTTGCTGCATACATTTGTCTTGCTGAAAAAGCCATAATGATGATAATATATATAACTGTGTATTGTGTCGCTTCACACAATTTCTTGAATTGGCTCACAGTCACAAGCACCTTGAACTGATCCTGGGGGGGGGGGGGGGGGGGCTGAGTACCTGGAGAGAACCCCTGACAATCTGTCCGAATGAACTGTGCCACGTATGAAAAATGTGGAAGGAAAATTCTATGCTCCAAGTGGGACTTGAACCTGACCTCTCACATTGGTGGCAAAGTCCTATCCACTAGACCACCGACCGCCCCATAGAGTTAGTCCGGAATATTTAATTTATTCTGTTCTCAGCGCCACCAGAGTTAACAGCTAATGAGGTCTATGTGAATACCCATAGTATGTTAGTGCTACTGATGACAGACAGGGATTCTCCCCAACCTCTGCCTAGCCACGAAATAGTCTTTCTTGCATGCACGGCGGTGCAGTTTACATTACCGTTACCTAGCGCAATTACTTAAAGTGAAACATTCACTCCCCATTTTTGCCCATCCATAGATTTTTCTCTGTTTGGGCAGTTTCAAGAATAGATTTTTTTGTTCTCGCATTATCGTAATGACTTATCAGATGAAGCAGAACCACACACCCCCTGCACTTTCTGCCAGTATTCCTTTGTTCTTAATTACTGTAGTTTCGGATCAGTGGTCTCTCAGGTGTAGTGAATGGAGTTCTACCGAATCACCCCCAGTCTTATGCAGCACTTAATATGTCAGATCATGAGATCAACTGGAAAATTTTGCTTTCACACTTGAACACACACGGCAAGTAACTGCTTCTGATTTAGGTTGTACAAACACCCAGGCTAACCATAGATCTAATTAACTGTGAAAATTTTGGGCGCAGTCAGCAAGCAAAGAAGTGAGGAAAGCAAAGTGGAAACCTGTATGAGTCCTGTCAACTCATTGGTATCATGACTATAGTGTTGGAGGTGCTGTTGAGCAGGGAATGGTGTAGCTAAAGAAAATATTTTGGTGACACAAATACAGCTTAGGAAAGTAAGGCAAGGCTGGTGTTGTACAGCTAAACAGAAAGGGAAGTTTGCCCGCAGGGTTCTTTCTGTTATAAATTTACAAGGGACCCGTTTGATGTGTATAGATCTATACGATGATACTCTTTGGGGCTAGGTACCTCTCAGAGGGTGTGGCCCCCCCCCCCCCCCCCCATGTCTCTTTCCCTCTCTCTCTCTGTTTTTTTTTTTTTTGGTTTTTTTTCTTCTTCTTCTTCTTCTTCTTTCTTCCCTGCGGTGGAAGAACGGCACATACTTAAATTTTGGGGTGTTGAAAACCGCACTATAGTATGAGATGAAGCTGCATCGCTGGAAAAGAACTCATGTAGAACAGTTTCCAGCCTTTCATTGAGGGTGACATACAGATCTATGGTAATTCACCATGATGATCCTGTCCTTGATCGGGTCACTTACGCTTCAGTGCCCATAGGTGTTAGGATACTAAGAGGTTATACCTACAGGCTACACCTGGGGCAGGGAAAGTACTTTATGAATAGGGATTATTCCTGTCTGCTGATTATTCATTGTACTGTTTCCAGTGTTGCATTGGAATGACCTGGTTCCTGTTGTGAGAGGGTAGCCCTGTATGCACAGAGCCTTATCCACTTAGTTACTTAGTCACTTACTAACTTAGTGAGATCCTTCAGCCCACTCTTAATTCATGTCCAGGGAGATCTTTAAGATCTGTCTAGCTATATAGGGTTGTTTTGCTTTTGTTCTTGCGTTGTGACTATTCTGTAGTAACACCTATGAGAAATACAAGCGTTTAACAGCGATCGTCAAATGTGTCAGGACCATGATAGCCATTCGGGCTACCGCCCTGAACAAAACTGGTAGCCCGAGAAAAATTCTGGAAGCCGGAGTGGCTGCTAGGTTCTGATTCATCTCAGAATTCCTGCTCGTCATTCGGGCTACCGCTACCGGAGCTTTCACTCGCCCGACGGTAAATTTGGTAGCGAAAGCGAGCGGGCGAGCGCATTTGAAGATCGCTGTTTAATCTAGAGCTCTCATTTTGGTAGTGGTGCACAGGCAGCAAGTTAAAATGTTGGCATGAACACTTTACAAAAAGGATTTGGGACACTTTGGTTCAAATACTGCTACTACAGATCTATCTAGGCATTCTTTATGGACCCTGTCATTCCACACATGATCATGGCTTACCACTCACAGGCACAAAGGAGATTAAGGATCCAGAGGGCGGCAGGAAGCTTGTTTCAAATGTTATCTCAATATCTGGCTCAAAAGTCAAAAGGAATGCTGATTTCAGAAGACAGATTAGAATTTTCTGTTTCTTTATGAGCTACATACCATCATTGTGTGTGTTGCTGTAACTCAACTGTAAGTGTAAGGAAAGGAAATTGTTTGCAAACCTAAAGACTACCACTAGTACCAGAAAAGGGGAATGGTGGTAAAAAGGTGGAAGAGTGCACAACATATGTTCTTCACAGGAAGTGTTTGTTGTAAAATGTCATGAAAAGGAACAGGCATTTCCACAAATAGTTTCTTTTATTTGTTGTGACAGAAAATTAAAAACACCTTAGAGCAAAAATTTGTTCCTCATGAAGAAAAATGCCTCTCCATCATATTTGGAATCTGAAAGAGGCCATTGAGTGGTTGAAGCATTATTTAGGGTACGTCAGTATGTGGCTCCTTGTGAAAGCCTAAAATGTTTTTTCTCATACACTTGCTGAAAGACTCTCTCTCTCTCTGACTGATGCACGTGTGTGTGTTTTACTTTCACTTAGAAGTTGCTGACTTAGTAGTACTAGTAGTTGTAGCCTATTAACAGGGACAAGATGTAAGACAGGTCTGCACACCTAATCTTCCACCCTTGTATTGTTGTAAAATTTTGTTTCGTTTCGTCATTTTCTCTCTCTCTCTCTCTCTCACTTTCATTTCATTTCATTTAGACACTCTCTCTCTCTCTCTCTCTCTCTCTCTCTCTCTCTCTCTCTCTCTCTCTCACACACACACACACACACACACACACACACACAGTGCATACAGAAACTTGCTTTAAGACTGTAACTAGTGTAAGACAGTGATGACCAGGAAACTTGCGTTTAGTCTATATTGCTTAAACGCCTACATGTGTTTACTGTAGGAATACTAGGATAGTAGCAAGTAACTTACTGTTTATTACAATGAAATTTATAACTTTTTAACCCTGGCAGTGCTGAGTCGGAATATATTCCAGACCACCTCTATGGCCTTTTCAGCTCAAGACAAATTAATTCAGCAAGACCAGGGTTTAACACTTTGTACCTGTCATTTGTACAGTTTGTATGTCGTGTATACATGTACGTACATTGTACTGTCGCTGTTGTACGTAACTCCTTGTCGTAGTTGTTCATAAGGTTTACCAGGTGAGCATGTTACCCTTCCCAAGTATTGGCGCAAGGGGGTACTTTCATATACTCCCCAAGAGATTTTGGAAGAGGGCCAGGTAATCCAGGTACATATCATACTGGCAGAAGAAGAAAAGGGTCCCCCCTTCAAGCTTACACTCGTTCCAGTATGGCAGGTTAGGGGCGTAGGAATGGTCCCTTCATACCTGTTGGGCAGTGAGCCTCACGGAGATGTGCATGTAATTGAAGGCAGGTGTATGCTGTGGTGTGGGAAAGCACTGGCGGAGGGCTGTATGTAACATCCAGCATCCTTCCTCCTTATGCCACTTTATGCTTCCCAGAACATGCGCCAGCCGTGGGAAGTGCAGCCTGAGTGCAAGGCTTGCTAGAGAAAATTGTGAGCAGCGTTTGGCACTTCTCATAACCCCAGTATGATGCCAGGCCTGCATGCTTGTTTTGCTGGATTGTGGACCATGTTTACCACTCCAAAACAGTTGGCGTTGTCTAGAATTAAGAAGGGAAGAGGGAGTATCTGTATGGGGGGGGGGGGGGGGGGGGTCAAGACGCTGTTTGTGTTTGGAAATTGTTTCCCTCTCAGACTTCCTGCTCCCTTAAAATGGGTGTTGCTGGTGGTGTTGCCCATGTGCCTAGAGCTACAGGCTAAATGAAAGCAGCATTTTTTACCTGAGCCCTCATTACTGCACCTCTTTAATTGCTTGCACTAGACAGTTCCCTGTACATCAAAGGAGAGGGAGTGGCTGAATGTCCTCCTGTTAGGGTAAAGATTCCACATGATGGGTCATAATCTGTGATGGCTGCCACTAGTACAGTACTAGTACCAAACACGAAGGTGCGTCTGTTTACTCTCGCAACGCATACACTCCGCTTGAATAAGTCTCCATGCGCGGTATGTGGTCATGTATTTTCCCACTGCAGGATGGTCTCCTGGCTGTGCACAAAGGTTGAGCTAGTATAGCAAGAAGTGCAAGTATGCTCATTATTTATCCAGTGTGTATAGTGTGTGAAAGTTGCTTAGTCAGGCTGGTGCAAAACAGACACCCCCCCCCCCCCCCCCAAAGAGAATGTGTTCTAGGCAGGCTCAACAGAGTTCCAAGACCAAAAGAAGCACACTTGTGCACCCAGATACTTCAGTCCTAGTCATTGATCAGTTGATGTATCCAGTTTGTGTGTGAGATGTGCAATCTTTCCTTACTTCATTTAACTGTACGTTCTGCACTGATGTATGTCCCTTGTGTACCTAGGTTAATTTTTAATTAGCATTTGAAATCGTCGGATTATATACATGTATACATGTATGAGTTTTTCTGTTTGTTTTGATGCAGACTCCCTTTGATGGTGTGCTGCAGTTTGTGACATCCTGTTCTTGGTGAATGGCAGCAGTCCAGGATTCTGCTCGTCGGGTGACGACCTTGCCCTTCCTGTTCCAAGCAGATGGGCTCACCTTTTACAACGCTTCCATTGAACTCCGCATGAATCGTCGCTGTTGGATTTTCCACTGGAATCAACATGTCCAGTCGCGTCATTTGGCTGCTCATCCTCATCTCCCTCAGTCTGGAGCACTTTGTTCTTGCAGCCCTTGGAGATGTTGCATGCCTTTTTGCATAGATTGTGCTGGACATTCATCCAGGGCGACTAGGTAGAACTTTGTGTATTCTAGACTGAATGGGTGTACAAGCTTTGGAGGTCAAGCAACCGTCACCCAGACCAGCCATTTTGATTTTTGGAGGGTAGTGAAAGCTAGTCCGTCAGTTGTTGTGATAGCCGTAATTTAGTGCGGGTGAGGTCTTCTTCAGCAAATCCTCCCTTCCCATGGTGACTGACCAACAACGAGCAGATCTGGGAGACCTTACTGGTACATCAGCCTGATGAGATCATGATAACAGCAACAACACTGTGTCAGTGATGATGATCGTTGAGGTCTGTGTAGGACTGCATTAGTCCTGAGCTCGCCGTGATAAGCAGGGCATCAGGCACACAAGTCTTTCACACACAGTCAGCACTCTAGCAGAATCGGTAGGTCTGGTGCTGGCCGCTAGATGGCCGGGACCACACTGCTTCGGCCTCGCTGTCGTGTCTTTCTTTTAAATGTCTTTTCATTGATGTTCTGGGCTGCTCTCCTGTTGTTGCCTCCATCAAGCGTCTGTATGAGAGCTTTAGAAGGAGGAGGCAAAAGAAAACAAACTCAGACACATCTTTCTTCAAAATGAATGGTCTGTGACTTTATGCAATTTCCTGTTGAATTTTTTTTAATTTTTTTTTTAATCTTAAGACTCAGGGCGACATACTGTCGATGTAATTTTCAGGATATATGCACTGGGATAGAACTGCAGGATTTGCAAGTGTTTGAATGTGAAAATAGGTTTGATTGCATCAAACTGTGCGAGAAGCAACAGTCTTCTATCAGGTCTGGCCAGCGCAAGTCAAGTGGCACTCATTCTGAGGAGGAAGAGGCTAAGGAAGGTTTGTGGAGAAAAGGATCATTGTGGGGAAAAGATGAGCTGCGGGCAGCTAAGAACCGCATACAGACAGGCAGAGCCTGCATCTGTGTGCAAACAAGAGTGTTTCGCTGTGTGTGCGAGGTGCTGTCCGTGTATTGATCCGCACAGCCTTACGTTAAGCGAGCGAGTTAATTGGATGAGTTCGGGCCTGTGTTGGAGCCAGCAGGGAGGTGTAGTCGGGCAGGGAGGAGCAGGGCATTGCCAGGCCACCTGCTGAGGCTGACCCGGCACTGTCAACCACACGCACATAATGCCCGCAAGATGGCGCAAACTTAGCACTGTACCCTACTGCACCTCCATCATTATCTCCAGGAAAAACAGACAATCCACATTTGAGCCTCATTTTTTTCTTCCACTTAAGCTGTTGCTGAGTAGCCCTCCCTGGTCTCTCCACTCAGCTTCACACCACTGACTGTTTTCACTGACTTCTGTCCAATAGGATGCCTGTGAGCACGTAAACCCCGCTGAAGGACCGTAGAGTGATGCTGCAAGTCAAAAGATAGTTTTGGTCCGTGTGTGTGTGTGTGTGGGAGCAGCAGTCATCTCCATCTGCTGTAAACTGTTGGATTGTTAATGTTTACTTGAGAGTGTTCTTGGGTTTTTTTGTTTTTTTTTCCCCCAGTCCTCTTTCTCTGAGCAAAAGGCTGTTGTTTTGAATTTGTTCCTGGTGCAGTGTGATAATCAGAATGTTATGTGATTTGTGATGGCACGTTTTTCCTTCTTCCAAAATCATTGATGTAAATCAAGTGTACATACGATAGATTTCTTGTTACACCTGCATGTCCAGCAGTGTTGATTGTTTGAATACTCTCTCTCTCTCTCTCTCTCTCTCTCTCTCTCTCTCTGCGCAGATATCACCATGTCGTCAACTCCCTGTTTGATTTGACTGAGATTTTTTTTTTAAACTGAGATTTTTCGTGATACCTTGTAGTATGAGATAACATGGTTAGAATAACCTAAATGCCTAGTATTTCTCAGTGTTGAGTATTTCTTGCCATCACCGCGGTCTGGCCCTAGTTCCATGAATTTGGCATCACACCCATCTTGTCCACCAATGCCTCTCCTCCTGTTTGGGCTTTTGGTGGTATTTATTTCATGACAAGCACTGGCGAAGCTACACTCTGTACATTACTACATACCTTTAATTTTACCCATTTGCTCTTTTGGGTTTGTTTTTTTTTGTTTGTTTCTGTAAGTGTGAAGCTGTGGTGTCTAGCTGTGAGAGTGTGATCGATGCAGTTTCCCCTTTTGAAAGTGGATGTGTTTGAACTTTGGTAAAAACATGTATGCCAGCAGGGTATAAATGGATGATTATGCATCACATCACTGGCTTAAGACTGTAGAGCGTAATTTTTATCAGAAGTGCAATGCAGAGAATTATGACCGTGGATTCTTTCCTGTCCTCTTCCTGAAAAATAATTATCTGTCAGTAGATCTGCTTTCATAATCTTTTTTCAGTTTCATGGGAATAGAACTCTGTTCTGTTAATAACTCCATTTGTTTTTGTTGGGGGTTTTTTGGGGGGGTGGGAGGGGGGGTGGTATATTAAGTGTTACTTTGGACTTTTGTCTTGTTTGCAGTAGTTGCGGGGAGCCGGGGTGGCCGAATGGTAGAGCGTTGGACTTCTAATGCTCGGCCCTTGCAGTAGTTCCTTCAAAAAAATTACTACAGACTAACAATACATGCCTGATAAACAACTGTAGTATTTTGTTTTGATCCGCACAGCCAAAGGTGAGAAAACAGTACATCTTCATAATCATGCTTTCAGGCTCATCCATAAATTTGCTCCTGCAGTGTACCATCGTGTGTCATAATAGTAACCATTCACTCAAGGCAGAAACTGTGGAAATAGTACAGGTCACATGTGCACATTGTTCTGTAAGGAAACCAAGCTCTCAGATGAAAGAAGTGGGGAATCTAGCTGTTAGATTTAACTTAGAACTTACATCCTTGGGGCTAGTTCCACATATTCTGGAGTGGTTCTACAGTGTAATTAAAGCGGCTGTGTCCAGCATGTGCACCTGTGCAAATATCCACCCTGCAATCGCGTGCGTGAGATGTACAGTTAACTTTCGCCTTGCGTCGTGGGTACAGTTGCACCCACACGTTCGTTCAAACGTGCAAGCTCAGACAATTTTCATGCTAGATCCACGAAACATCGTGACTTTGCTAATAAAGGTATTGGGGAGATGCATATATATCAAAACACGTTTGATTTTGTTGGTCAATAAACAACTAAATAAGGAAAGCATTGATTAATCATACTTTTTTCCTCTTCTTAAAAAGCAGGGGTATGTTTGCACCCACGACGTACGGCGCGCAAGTTTTCAGGTGACGTACGGCAAAGGTTAACTAAGAAGGGAAGAAGAGTTTGGGTTCTCTGTAGCTGACTGGGTACAAAGACCTGTGGCAAAGCACATACATGTGAAGACCAACAGATTAGTCGTTCTACAGAGCATGCATTGTAAGTGAGCGATGTCCACCTGGCTTTTGTTTTTTTCCCTGGCTGTATAAATATACATCTTGTGTTCTGCGTAAGTATAGAGTCCTACATTTTGGTTTCTCTTCCTCTGGGATACAGTCATCCTCCTCACAAAAGGGGCAAAATGCACAAAAAATACTGCTGAGTGTGGAAAAAAAACAGTAAATGCTGTGTAGTTAGAAATCGGCCCGTTCATGTTCAGTTGCTGTCTTCCTATTGATGATAAATTTAGTTTCAGACCCACCCAGACTCTCACGTCCATAAATGCTTCAGTACGATAAATAATTTGATCACAAAAATGACAGGACATGTTAACAGAATTAAATACGGGACAGTTTCTCTTCAGCATCAGATTGTAACTATTGATAATATGCAGTCACATGCAAAATAAGCTTGACAGTTTAGTTTTTAGCACTGTATGCAAGAAAACAGCCACAAGTTCACAAAGTTTTGCATAGTAAGTCACGATAGACTAAATAAGGGTACTGCAAGTGAAACTTCCTTAGTTTACCCAGTCACATAACGCACCACCCAAAACTTCTATTTTACGACATTTGCGGTTTCGGGCTGAGTCTAAATGGATTAGGAAAAATGTTTTGAGTGGCATTGAAGGCAATGTAACCACCTTTCAAAAAACAAAATAAAGTTTTGATTGCTTTCATATGTAGTAGCAATGCTGTGCATTGATGAACTCGAGCCATATAACAAGATTTTCGGAAGGCATTTTTGTTTATGGAACTGCACGCAAGAAAATGGACGAAATGAATCACAGAGTAAGTCACGAGATACTTATGGTATGTGAAACGTTCCTAATTTATCGAAATACTTGATGCATGTCCCCCACACAGTCATTTCATGACATTCACAGAAACTTGTGACTGTGTTCTTGAATAGTGCTAAAAACACTGTCAATTTGTCACAAATTTGTCAAGTTTATTTTGCATGTGAGTAGACTATTATTGATGTGAGCCCTTCAGAAACATCTACCCCATCCCCGCCCTCTGAATATTCCGACACTGCATGTCGTTTCATGTAAGACAAAATCATAGGCTGTCTTCTTTCTTTTCTCTTTCTTTTTTATCCTTTTTTTCAATTAAAAAACAAACATCCAATACAGTATGGAAATCAATGAAGGAAAGCAAAACATCTTTTCAAGGTAGGCTGAACAAACATGAGTAAAGAAAGGGATTTATCAATAATATTAGAGACAATTGCATGTACCAATACCAGCGTGAGACTACCTCCTGTGATCATTTGGTATTAATGTATGCATGTGTGTTCGGTTGTAGGTAATCCTTTTGCTATAAACCTTTCTTCCAGTTGTGCAAGCCTTTTTTTTTTCCTTTTTTTTTAAGTTAACCAACTGTTGGCTATTTCTTGATCTTACAGATCAATACAAGTTATGTAGGTGAAATGCATGTCATATTTGCAAGATGGCATATTTAATTATATATATATATATCAATATGCTCGGCAGTGAGTTGGGTATTTTCAATATCTGTGCTAGTTGTACTGAAAGTCGTCATTTGCTCTGCCCATCAGCTTGCAGAATCGCCCACCACTGAACGGTCCTGTGGTCTTCACACATACTGTACTCTAAAAACTATTTGCTTTAGAAATATCAAAGAGAAACTGATATTCTCACAGTAAGCATAAAGGGCTTGGTCTTTGCAGACAAATTTTGAGTTGTACTCGGTAATTCTTCATCACTTCCTCACAGACATTTTGTTTCCACTGTGACTGCTACTGCTAGTCTCTTGATGAAATATCTTGGTAACAGTCCTTTTTATTTTGCAACACTCTGGGTATATAGACTACCTATAATATTTTGACCTTATTTCTACGTTTGTGCCTCAGGATATTGCTGCATCTTGCTGAACACTGCTGTGTTTATTATCTCTTTACCTAGTGAAATTTTCACTCACGGGGATTTTTGTTTTACAACATGACTGTACCCAGAATTTAATTCGGTTGTGGTACACGCAAAAGAGATTTACATGTAATACCTCAGACTATGACGTTTTAGTATAGCTATGTATCTGTCCCGTGGGCACAGTTTTGGGTATTTTAGGCAACATCACTACGTGTGGATACTCTGCTACATCGACCCATGCAGCGTACACAGTAAGGTAGTAACAGTCACTAGTAAGTGAGGGTCAGTAATTCACCAGAAGCCTGAACCACTACAGCTGTTCGTAGACAAGAGTTCAGAAGTGGAAGCAACACTTGATACACAAATCACGCAACGACCCCATACATGTATCAACGTTTAAATTTAAGTTTGTCATACTCCTCGTGGGTGCAGTGGTCAAATGCTTTAAGGTGATTTCCAGCAGTGAGGAGGCTCTGATCTTAAATATGCACGCAGGTGTTGTCAGCAGATGATGATGTATTTCTTGCAAGATTTCCTGCACTTAGTTTCCCAACATAGCTTTAAACAATTTTAAGATTTTGTCGTCGATTTTCTTTTGTTCAGTGAATTTTTTGTGTATACATGTGCGTTTTAAAGTTTTTGTACATTTCATTGTAGTGCCTTTTGTTCAGTGTTGATGTGTGAAACTAGTCTGAGACATAACTGTGATAAACCCTTTGTTGTTTACAAGTTTTACAAACAAACAAAAAACATTTGTTTTGGTGTACTTCATACTCATGGGTGCATTACTTGACAGTATAGTATTATTTAGTATTAACATCATTTGCATCTGTGGTATAAGGTAGAATCGTATCACCTGCTCCACATTTTCTTGCATTCATTTATTTTCCTAGTCCTAATTGTGTGACAGTTGTTCCCTTATAATAGTGAAATTGCAGTATTTCTGAAGATCGAGCATAGCAAGAGACCAGAATATTGAAAATCCAGTTTTTGTGTTTCACATACCTTGCAGTGTGTCCATAGAAAGGTATTGCAAACAAGAAAATCAACTGCTCATACAGAACAGTGTCTGTGTAAGCAGAAATCACATCAGCAGAATGTTTACAACTGCAAGTCCAGAAGTGACTCTGAAGCGATGATCAGATTTTATTCTTTTGTTGAAATCCATTTTCAGATAATTTACGCTCACAGTATTCTCTGAACAGACACCCTGTTTATAAACACCATTTATCTTGATATCTCAACCTAGTCATCATGCTATTCTTTAAGTTTAACATTCTTGACTGAAGCTTATTACAGAGTACAGCACGCAGTGCAGCAGTACTTCTCTATTCAATGCATAGTAGGTGTACCCGTTCTCAGCATAAAAAGTGATGTGAAATCCATTTTCTTTTA
Source organism: Batillaria attramentaria (assembly GCA_018292915.2). Taxonomy (NCBI): domain Eukaryota; kingdom Metazoa; phylum Mollusca; class Gastropoda; family Batillariidae; genus Batillaria; species Batillaria attramentaria. The sequence goes on from JACVVK020000255.1 coordinate 689,915, forward strand.
TTTGGCATGTTTTAAAGTTTGAGACAAGATAAGATTTACCTCTTTCAGTTGTGCTTCTTTATCATTTTATTTATTTAAAATACCTTTGTGATTTGTCTTTAGCATAACAGTAAATTAACTTCTTCTTTTTTTACTGCAGAAAACAGTTACTGTTACAAGTATTTCTGGCTAACTGTGTAATTTATTTATTTATTTATCAGGATACATGTATTACATATTGTCACCTCCCATATGTGCCATCGTCATCTCCACAGCAGATCCATGTTCTGTAAACTTTAACTGCATGTACCTTTATTTCATCTGTTGCGTTTGGATTTTGTAAACTGCATTATGTCATTAAATGCTCAATGGTGTTAGTTGTTGCTGTACATTTTACAGCTACAGTCACTATCCTTGTCAATGATTGGATATATGTTGTCCTTTTCACATTTTTGGTCACCACTTAGAGCTTTACCAAAAAGTACAAATTCAAAACAAAATAGTGACCACAACGAGGAAGTCAGCAGATAGACCAAGGGAGTGATTTTTCTCATACGGATGGCGGATGCTCTCCCATTTTGTGTATGAAAAACAAACGGTCCGTTTGTCAGGGTGGTTGTGCATGTGATGTTACATGTATTAGAAACAAGACACACTTACCACTATTAGATAATGACCCTGTACTGTTCTTGGCAGTTTCTTTCGTTTGTTTTCTTCGCTGCAGACGAGATGATGAAGTTTGGAAATGTGGGAGAGGACAGTACATGTACTACCTGTACCTAAACAGGTTCATGTTTATTTCCCTTTACTTTTTATAGTGTTGCATACTCTTTATCACTCAAACTAGACTGTGCAATAGTGCTGTTGACTGCTTTGTCTGGAATGGGCCTTTCACTCACATTTGCTGTGATCTTTTGCTTTTCAAACTGTTAGTATTTATTGCAGTGGTAGTCTTTCTGCTTTCATGAGCTTCAAATGAGGGCATGTAGAGAGGTTAATTGGAGATCATGAAAAACACCGACATCACGCGAAAGTATTCATTACGGAAAATTTGCCTTGTGTATGTTTGCAAGTGTTTGTGAATCAGGCGACTGTGCGTATGCTCATTGAGCCCCCAGTTTTGAGGGGTTTAACAGTGAATTTTGTTATTTTAATTCTGTACATGTATAACCATTCTGTCTCATTAGTTCTTGTCATCTTCACTATTCATCTGGTGGGTCACGAAACTGCTCTCTCTCTCTCTCTCTCTCTCTCTCTCTCTCTCTCTCTCTCAAGGTGCATGCTATGGTACACACACAGATCACATTACTTTGTACAAAATTAATACTTCAACAGATCATGTTTTTCGAAGGAACATACATGTACATGTATAAAACAAGTAACGATAGAAAACAGTTGGGTAGCGTGGTATAGGTAGATCATTCAATTTTGTAGGAAGTCTTTTTCAAAAAATAATTTGAAACATCTTCATATTCACAAAGTATTCTGTGGTATGTCACACACTGGATTAAATTTGATAATGAGAATGGTAACATGAAAGTTGACATTAGGTGATTAGAATTACATTGTATAGTGATAGAAGGCAACATGTTTTGCTGTTTAGCTCTGCATGTTTGGAAGTGGTTGAATTGAAATGCATGTGACATTGTCCATTTTTAGAATGTCACTAGAGTTTTACATGTATTCAAATTATTGAACATTTTAGACTGGAAATTGTATTTCATGTGTGATATTGTTTTGAAACAATTACTGATTCACATGTTAGATGTGGCCTTTGCTGCATTGCAGTGATAAGTGGCACAGTATAGCTGCCCACAGTTTCTTGTTCATGATTGTGATAGATGGCAAGACATTGGATAACCACTAGATAGATTGACAGAACTGTAAACTCTTGTGAATCTCTCTCTCTCTCTCTCTCTCTCTCTCTCTCTCTCTCTCTCTCTCTCTCCATGAATCTCTGTTGTTTTGTCAGCATGTACATTTCTTGGTGGTTATGTGCTGTCAGTACTGCAATGCAATTGTAGCTATGGGAGTGTGAGTTTTTTAAATCCGAATGGCCAGTTGTGTGAATCTCGTAAACTCATGATGATATTGTGTCTTTTTGGACATTTTCCACTCTTAATCTTATTTACATGAATTAATAGCATTTCTAGCTTGTAGCGGTTTTCTTACCTGGCATTCAGTCAGACCCAATGGTTTACTCTTGTCTACTTTTGCTCTTTCTTCGCTTCCCCCCTCGCCCTCTACAGACTAGCTATGATTGCATTTTACCATTTGAAGAGTTGTCTACGGTCTTGAGGTGTTTCATACATACTGACAACTATCTCTGACTGTATATAGTGATTTACCCCCATTCTTTTTAAGCATTTAGCTGTTACCAGACTTTTTAAAACTAATGATGAGATTTGTGCGAATCCTCATCTGTACGCATTTACTCGGGTTCACACTTCCACTTTCCAGTGTTGTGTTTATTGAAATCCTGGTGGTGTTTTGATTCTCTTGTAGTGTTCCTGCTGCTGTGTTATTTATACTTAAGATTTTCCCCGTTAGCCCTCTCCTCCGCTCACCCGCCCCTTCCCCCTTCATCTTAGAGAGGTTTGCAAGTGTCTGAAATGTACAAGGTTTACTCTCAAAATGAACGTGGCAGTAAACGGTCCTACTGGAAACAGACACTTCGTTTTACTGACCCCAGTGATAAATGCTGTGTGGAGAAAGAACTCTGTGTGTGTGTGTGTGTGTGTGTGTGTGTGTGTGTGTGTGTGTGATGATGATTTTGGTCTGGTGGTGGTGTGTGTGTGTGTGTGTGTTATGATTTTGGTCAGTTGGTGGTGGCATGAATGTGCGCGCGCGCAAGAGTCACGCATGGAGGCGTTCGTGACCGTGTGAACGTGGTGGTGCATGGAAAAGAGGCAGACCGTATGTTTTTTGTCATTGCTGTTGTTCAGTGGAAAGTATACTTGACGCGAACGAGTACTGGAGGGGTTCATTAGCTCATACGTAAACACACTTGCAATCTTCTTTCTGATGTACATAGTTCGAATTTGTGACAGTAGCAAAACTTTTTTACCCCCCACTACTTTTCACACTGAGATGTTAGAATATTTTCCACTTTTTCTTGTCTTTTTTAGTGATTTCAGTCTTGACTTTGCACCACATTTCTCCTTACCACGTAATTAATATATATATATAGCGGTCGTTCGCTTTTTCCTGCACAGGTACAAAAGTTTTGCCACCCACCTACTGCTCTGTGCACGTTATCAGTGATTGTTTTTTAAACTACTATTATTATTATTGCTATTCCTCCTTTGAGTACGTCTGCACTGTGGGGGCATTATTTACTCCTGACCTCAACTTTGGTCCCAGTTGGCTGAGATCGCACCCGGAGTGTGGAGGCATGGAGGTTTGTTTTCAATTACTGATTGTGCGTTAATTTGTTTGATTTCCCCTTGATTATTACTTCGGTCTCGTAATGAAACTATCCGACAACCAACACTGTTAGAAGACACGATTCAATAAACTGTTTTATATTTTTCACGTTTTTGAGAGTCCGTTTGTTATGCTGTGGTGATGGTAGAGTGTGTGTGCGTCAGGCTGGGGTAAATCAGTCGTGTGGCCGTTTTCAGCCAGATTTCCTAGCCTTTGAGCCAAAAGAATAACCTACGTTTCAGTCGAAGAAACGGAAGGGGGCAAAAGCTTGCACACAGTAATGTATCGTGATACATGCAATGCCATATTGGACAGTCTAACTTCATTTTTGAAGACTTGCATATCAGTACTAAGCCAGTATTTTACTTTTGGGTGCCAGGGGAGGATACTACATGTAAATTATGCCTTCAAATTTGATAAATAAATTTTTAAAATACACATTTTCAAGTGGGGCGTTGCCCCTGTGGTCCCCCAGCAGGGCGCAGCCGCTGCACCCCGGCCTAGGTTTCATCCTTTGTTTTCCTCGGCAATTCCCCAGCCTGCTGTTTGTGTGTGTGTGTGTGTGTGTGTGGTAAAAACATGAAAGTAAAAGCTCAGCAGCGTCCACGTCTGGGGCCGTGGATATGCACCGGCAACATTTTTCTTTTCTGACAAACGGCAACAAAATACACCCCAAGAAAATTGATGCAAGCTTCAACTCAAACTGGAACACTGAAATATTTGCCTTTTTTTTCCTCAGCTCCAGAAACATAAACAGCATTAGTTATACTCAGTTTGAAATTTTAACATGAAACAGACCCTCCCGAGCATGGAAATGCCAACACTTCCTGGATCGCAGGCGTGGTGTTTTGTTGGGGTTTTTTTTTTTGTTTTTTTCTGGGTTTTTTTTTTTTGGGGGGGGGGGGGAGGTTGGTTGTTTGTTTTTTGGTTGTTGTTTTTTTGGGGGGGAGGGGTGTTTTGTTGTTTTGGGGTTTTTGTTTGTTTTGTTTTGTTTTTGTTTTTGTTTTTTTGGGGGGGGGGGTTGTTGGTTGTTTTGTTGTTTATTTTTTTGTTTCTTTTGGGGGGTGTTAATGAAAATGCTGAACTTTCGCTGCGTTTTCCTATTACGACGTCACATAACCGCCAGGAAAACAAACAAGCAGCCCCAACGTGAGCTTTTCTTTGCACTTACTGAAACGTCTGTGCAATGTAAAAGTCGCGTAAGTGGAGTGGCAACGTTCCAGTCATAACACGAAAAACACCATCTTCACGGAAATGTGCAAATAAATTAATTAATTGATTAATTAATAAAACTGAAGATGTGTATCACTATATAAATAAACACGAACCGCGTATACCAAACAGTTCCCAAAATAAAATCAGTTTTCCATTACCAAAGAAGAAAATGCCATCACTTTACTGGAATGAAAGTATGATGAATAATACACATCGACGACTGGCCGCACCTTGTACGTCAGTGTACTGCACCCGAAATAAAAGCAGGATGGTGTGGACGTCGCTGCGGGATACTTCGGCTGTAAATGCAAGCTATTATCTTCCGGTCCGAGGACATTCCGGGGAGCACTTTTACTAGTACTACTAATAGTGGTCAGCACTGGGGGACTGTACATAAAACTGAATTCTATGAATGCACGTGTACTGGAAAAGTGGGGACTGGCGCTTACACTGAGATCTGCTGAAACAACAAAATGCAACGAACACGGCGTTTTGTTTTAGCGGTTTGCTTCTCTCTCTCTCTCTCCCTCTCTCTCTCTCTCTCTCTCTCTCTCTCTCTCCTGCGACTGTGACTGACGGAGCAGACTGTGAACACTCGCAGAGCTTTCATATCCAGCGCAAACAGCCCTTTCAAACGCCCCTTTTTTTCCCAGCACATGACAGTTTCTTGGCTGCACGTGCAGGGTCAAAACCGCCGTGACTAACTCCACTTTCCAGGCATGATTTTAAATTGTGTTATTTTCAAACTTCCATTTTACGCGTTTGGCAAGAATAGCCCAGAACAGAGTGCGATGGCGAAGGGTTGTCGATGGCCTATGCTCCACTTGGAGCCAGGGGCCTAAGTAAGTATTTTACGCGTTTGGTCTGTGAATTTTCCTTCACTCAGACTGATTTGCAACGTTTTTTGAACGGATCACTATAGAGGCTTACCTTTGAGCTACCGTTCCGTTTTTCCCAGCTTCTGTTCTGCCAAAAGCTTCAGCGATGCGTCATTATGTACTATTTCCAGAGTAAACTGGTCATTCATCATTAGCTTGCTTTACGTCCTATGGCTCTTAGCCCTTAAGGACAAGTTGTTCCTGGCATGTGTCTTTGGCTGCTTGGCTGGGCGAGAGTAAACTGGTTTATCTCTTTCAGTGATATATACTTACTGTTGTTGCATACCACATCTTCAAAACACGGCTGTAAAATTTCGCGCAGAAGTGGAGTGTACGTCATCGTTTATTCTCACATATCCACTGGCCTTTCACTCACCTGCCGTGAATATCACAGTTTGCCAGTGCATAATTCAGCAGCGCCGTTGAATGTGGGCCGGTAAAACCCGTGGAGACCAGGGTCCTTCCAGCACGGGTGTAGTCAAAAATGGACGCGAGTGTTTCCAGTGCTACTCCGTTTCAAACGTGTCGATGATGAATGCACTTATCAGGCTGGGAAATTTTCAGAAATTTGGCAATTTTCTGACAAATTTCCTAACCTTTCAGGAAAAAAGAAGAAGAAAAAGAAAAAAGGCTAAGTTTCAGCCAAGAAAAGGAGGAAGAAGGTTGCATTTATCAACTTATCAAGATGCATTTAATGCCGTATGGGACAGTCTAACTTTATTTTATAATTCTTGCATGTCAGTATCAAGGCAGTATTTCACTTTCAGTTTGGGTGCCAGAAGAGGCTTCTAAATGCCTTAATAATGCTAACATTTGTTTCCTTGCTCCTGTGGTCCCCCACTGCCCCTGCACTCTGGCCCAGGTTTCAGTCTTTTTTTTTTTCCCGCAGCAATTCCCCAGCTTGACTTATGCAAATTCACCTGTTTGAATTATGAGCATGCACACTGACGCCTCGGAACTGTAGTCAGTCACAGTAGTCGTCGTTGTCGGGTTGATTAACGGTCCCTTTCTCAGTTCCACGCCGACAGACCAGAGTCCGCTGGAAACACTCTGTGCTACTCAAATCTGAAAATGGAACCACTCTGTGCTACTGTTTGGAAACACTCTGTCTTGGCGGTGCAACTTTGGAAGCGGGGTGGCACCGAAAACGCCGCGCTCGCGTCCATTTTGGCTGCACACCGTGCCAAAGTGACTACAGTACAGTGGACAGCCACAGCCGCACATTGCCACGCCTCATCACAGAGATATAATGAGGTCCCAGAGGTTTATGGCATTCTTGAGGAATCTGACAGCATATATGCCCAAGGTGATCCATTGCTCGTACGTGTATATTTGCAACAGACTTCAATCGATTGTGCCAGTGGAATCGGCGTGGAGTGTGAACACTGGCAAAAGCTGTGGAGACTGACTTCGGAACCTAACCAGAACATTGATGTAGCATGGTGCAGAATGAAAACGAGTTTCAGAAGCTACGAATGTAAAGTGATTTTTGTTTGTTGTTGGGGTGGTGTTGTTGTTGTTGCTGTTGCTTCCCGAACTCTTCGCCAGCTGGGGAGCCGGGGTGACCGAATGGTAGAGCGGCGTTGGACTTTGAATGCTCGGGTCGTGAGTTCGTATCCCGGCTGGGGCCAAATATTTGTGCTGGCTTTTTCATTGTTGCCCCGTCTTTGATATTACCCGTATGTGGTAGAAAAGGACGTTAAACCCCCAAACACCCAACACCCATCCTCTTCGCCAGCTCCGGTGGGGTGCCTCCCAGCATAAACCGACAACCGTGACATTTTGTACCGCGAGGTGTTGGCCCGCCAGATCAGCGAATTTCAGAAACGGCATGAACGCAAACGAGACTTGATTCCATTTTGTTGTCATGGATTCCAATACCACACACCACAATTCCAGTGCCAATTCTGTTGAGGACCTGCCCTCGGACTCAGTTTACGTCACTCTTCAAGACTGGCACGTGCATCTCGTGTTCGCCAGTCTCTACGGAGCCCTGGCCACACTGACCGCCGCCGGGAACGGGTTAGTACAGTGTGCATTTATCACAGAATCAAATAATAGTTGCGGAGAAGCAAGATCATCCTAAACCAAACTGGTAGGTTACGTAGGTAGGTTATAGGCGATAAATCAGAACACGAGTGACTGCCGGCGTTCGTGCGAACTAACGGCTATATCTTGAAGTTTGTGCCTACCCTGAGTTCCGTCTACCTGTGTGTGTGTGTGTGTGAGAGAGAGAGAGAGAGAGATCGCCGACAGGGACAGGGAATGCCCTACAGCCTAGCAACTGAACCGGACCTGTTTTTCTTTTTCTTGTGTGTGCACATGCCGGGGGTGGGGGGAGGGGAGGGGTACAAGGTAGGCACAAACTTCAACGCGAGGTGTGTGTGTGTGGGGGGGGGGGGGTCTCACACACCTACGGTAAGGCTCTTCTACTACTTAAAAAAAACAAAAAAACAACAACTACAAAAACAGGCACACCAGAGCCCGCATGCAGAAGTCGGGGTTAGGGAGTTTAGCCCCGGGCTAGAGTCTGACCTCGAACTAAACTAGCTCTAGGGTAAAATTTTCTGTTCTTTTTTGTTTAAATAAATCAGGAAGCGGGTCCATTCCACCATGGTGCCTAAGCCGTTATAGAAGGGTGTTTGTCTTTCTTTCTTCGCTTCCCTTTTTATTTAATTTTGTTTTGGGGTTTCTTTTGTCCTAGTCTGGGTTAGGCCCGTAGCCGTGGGTTAAATTAACCTCGAGTTCATACATACGGGCCCAGGATTTTACAAATGTGCTGGTGAGTGAGTGAGTGAGTTTTTAGGGCTTAAATCCGCAAATATGCTAGTTAGAAGTTTTTCGCATATACTGAGAGTTTGTCCTTACCGCCTTGCAGGTTGGTGTTCGTGGTGCTGTGTGCCGGTCGCTCACACAGAAAGACGCCATCAGCAGGTCTGGTCATGAACCTGGCTGCAGCGGACACCCTCTTGGCCGGGACGCTCCTCATACACGTTGTGCTGCTCCTGGACGTGCGACTGTCGCTGGATGACGTCGTCTGTCTCGTCTACGTCCTGCTCCTGTCTTTCACCTCGCTGGGCGTTCAGGTCAGTGACAACGGAGATAGGAAGTCACGTCAGGGGGGGGGGGGGGGGGGTAGTTTAAAGTGGTGTGCTGTAGCTCGACGTCACTGCTCTATGCACATAATGATAATACTATTATAAATAATGATGAGTGTGATGATAATAATGATATAATGAGAGTGCCAATGGGGTGGGTTGGTGTTTGGGAGTTTAACGTCCTTTTCCACTACATACGGGTGATATCAAACACGGGGCAACGATGAAAAAGCCAGCACAAATATTTGGCCTCAGCCGGGATGCGAACTCACGACCCGAGCATTAGAAGTCCAACGCTCTACCATTCGGCCACCCCGGCTCCCGAGAGAGTGCCAATGATAACGATATAACCGATGATAGTTATAAGAACAGCAGTCACAAGGAACAGTCGAGCGAGGGAGTCCCCCAGTCCGATGTTCGTGAGCCCGATTATCAATCATTGGAGATGGGCAGTTCCTCATGGTACACACGAACAGAATCAACAGAAGTCAACTATCACTTGAAGGCTTGACGGAAGAGAAAGGACTCCCTCAATTTTTTTTCAATTTCTACAAAACAAAGGTAATCATCAATCAAGTTACCGATTTGTCTGCCAGATGTCCCTGCTGCTGGTAGTGGCTGACCGTTACGTGGCAGTGCGCCACCCGCTCCGCTACACACGCATCGTCCGGCCTGCCAACGTGTTGGGAGCCGTGGTAGGAGTGTGGGTGTACACCCTCCTCGTTACCCTCCTCTCCCTCCACCCCACCTTCGGTTCACACAACATTGAACGGCTTTGTCTTGTGAGTCCAAATACTGTCAGTGACCGGTATTGCCATGTTTATTTGTGTTTTTGTTATTTGCTGGCGTTGATATGACTTTTTATTTTTGTGAACTGACGAGTGACAACGAAAATGACTGTGTGATTATTTTTTTAATCAATATTTTGATTGCACACTATAAGAAATTAACGCAGGGAACAGATGTAATTTTAAGGCATAGGAACTTTTATCATTATTCATAACTGGGGTGTCTATAATTATTTGTGCCTTTTCTGTATTATTTAATTTTGTTTCAATTTATTATTTATTTTTATGACCACGACACTCTCAGTAATGTCCCTTATCAGACCATATGAGATAATGAAGACATATTGTTTGATTGATTGATTGATTGATTGATTGATTGATTGATTGATTGATTGATTGATTGATCCCATATGCGCGAGAGAGTTGCGTGTTTGGTAGTTTTCAATTACCCCGTCACGGAGGCGGCCACACACCGTTTTCAAAGAATTTTAGCCTGTTGTCAGAGACTGACAGTTGTTATGCTAGGAGCTTACCATGGCTGAGGATAATCCCCACATAATAAAGATAACAATAAGAAACTTTTGCAGTAGACTCAGGGTTCTGGCCAGAGTTAACAATGACAGAAGCCTTTGTGCGAGGCAGACCTCCTACCGCATAAAATGCACGACTGCATACTTACTCCTGGATGTTGCTCTTTCAGGCCGGTGACGTGCTGGATGCCAGCTACGTCGTGCTGCTGGTGGTTCACTACCTCGTCATCACCGTGCTGTGTCTGGTGGCCGGCCTCTCTGTCACGGCCATCGCCTGCCGACAACACCGCAGGGTCAAGGCTGCTATACTGGGAGTGTTCCGGCCACAAAAGGCGGCTCGGGAATTGCGTCCTCCTGCGGTCGAAGTAAAGCAACAGGTAGTGAGGGAGTCAAGTCCTCGTGGAGGTGTAGTCCCCAAACAGGCAGTTAGGGAGTCGCATCTTCGTCACGTGGAAGTCTCGCAACAAACAGTGAGGAAGTCACTTCCTTGTGAGGCTGATGTTTCACAACAAACAGTGAAAGAGCCATGTTCCCCTGTCGTGGGGATCTCGCGACAGACAGTGAGGGACTCGTATTTTTGTGGTCTGGGAATCTCACAACAGGCAGTGAGTAACTCGAGTTCCTGTAAGGCTGGAGTCTTACTGCAGGTTCGGGAGTCAAGACCTGATGGGGAAGCCGCCTTACACCAGCCAGAAAAAGTTTCAGAGCTCGACCAGTTTCAGAAAACGCATGTTCTCAACGTTGTTTCCCGTTGGCGAATGAAAAGCAAAACGCTGTCGACAGTTCATCACCAGTACAGCCGGAGTCTAGAGCAGTCTTCTACTCGTCTGGTCGGCAGCGGTAAGCATGCTTCATCGTCGTACTGTCAGCAGAATTCAGATATACATGCCGGACTAGAAAGTGACCAGATAGGCCGCAGAAATCGAGGACTGAACCAGTCTTCCTCGACAAAAGAGTTCCTGGCTGAAAGTGTATTTTGCATACAAGAAACGCAGATACATTACCAGCCTCTAGAAACAGGCGGAGAGAAAAGTAGTCCGGTCAGCCATGGAAATCAGGGACCGAGCGAATCCTTCTTGGCGAAAGAGATCCCATTTAAAGATGCGTTTGACAAGAAACAAACCCAGAGGCATTACCATGCAAGAGCACCCAGCCCGCTCATGTCATCTTCTCACAGCGTGAAGACAGGTTCTGACTTCAACTTTACAGCAGACTCTCAGGGTCAAGATCAGTATCATGGACGTCGACCAGGAATGACTGCATGCAGTCAGACAATCCCATCTCAGAATAATGGTCACAACAGCATTTGTCCGGATCATCAGGTGAAGCCACAGAAGTCCTGGTCAGGTCAGCGTGAAGGGCATGAGGTTTTTGCGTCTGCCTGTCAGTCTAAGGTCACACGTAAAGGTACGATGGTATCCCAACAAGATACAACGGAAGAGACGATTTCGACGTTGTGTGACCTTCAAACGAGTAAATGTCCATCAAATAGCTTGGACCTCACTGACGATCAGCAGGCAGGACAAGCACCAAACGACGAGCAATACCAGACAGCACACAGCACTCGCACTAAAGAAAACGGGGAATGTCCAGCACAAACTGAACAAACGTCAGAGAAAAAGAACCGCCATGCGTCCCATTTCAACACTCACACGGTACAGTCCAGTGTTCGTCGGACGTTCCAGTTCTTGAGGCGGAGTGGGCTGGTCTCCCTTTTCTTCACTCTCTCTTGGCTTCCGTACGCCATTTCGGAGCTGATGGAGCTGGCAGGCTGGCCAGTCCCAGCACTGGTCAGAAGGAGTACTGTCATCTCCATCTTTCTCATGCCACTCACCAATCCCGTCATCTACGTGTGGGGCAATACAAGGTTTCGCCTGTCTTTCCTCAAGTTGTGGAGGAGGTCGAGAATGTGGACCAGATCCCGCACAGCGCCTCTGCCGGACGGTGGCTCTGCTACACCTACTGCCGGCGAGTCGTACGTGTAGTTCATTAAACGCAGAGACGTTACTCTAAAAAAAATATAATAATAATAATAATAGTAATAATGGTCGGTAGGGTTAGACCGACCCGGCGAAGGTTGAAGTTGCGCCTGTGGAAACGCACGACCTTCCGTCCCAATGTCACACACACACACACACACACACACGCGCGCGCGCGCGCGCGGGTCACATCTCGAAGGTCATTTACGAAACTGACGATAACTTGGAAGTCCACGTACCATAGTGTATCGAAACTGCCCTTGAATGGGCTCAACCCACCCACCCCTCCCTCCTTCCAACAGGCAACCGCCCGCAGAGTGACGTGTACATCGTTTCAGGGGACTCGGATTTGCTGACTTGAAAACCAGTGGGACCTTTGGACCAAAGTTTACTTCGAATGATTTTTTTTTTTTTTTTAATCCTGCGAGATCTGTAGTGGGCGTTACCGGTAAGAGCGGGGGGGGGGGGGGGGGGGAGGGAAGTGGCGGAGAGGTGATAAAGATATTGTAGACGGATCAAAATCCGTTACGCCCCTGTCCTTGAAATCACCTTCGTTCTAGACGAAATACGTTAGAGCTAGAACGGTTACCAGCCTTCCCGGGATGCGTCACACGGGTACGGCCCCATGTGTCAACGCACTGCTATGTCAAAGCACGTCACACTGCGGCAGACAATCTACACGCATGAGCGCACATTCAGTTACGTGTAAAATATTGACGCTCAGTTGGTACAGTTCGCCTGTTAGGGGGTGCAAATGTATACCAGTTATTCGCAGGGGGAGCAAATGTACACCAGCTGCGCGGGACGGGTGCAAATGTATCCTGAATTTGGGTCTCACGAGTTGAAGTCTCGTGACAGCTAACTTCGTTTAATCAATGTATCTTAAACAAAAGCATGAAACGAAATCAGATGGTGATAATATATGTGCGTATATAGAGTCACAGTATCTGTCGTAATTTGTAACCGTTTCGCTTTCCAGAAAGGAGCAATTCAATGAAAATAGCACGGCCGGCAATTTTCGCGAGAGCTGACCGGACTGAAGGGCAGGATACAATCGCTCCCCTAAATGGAGACTGAGCTGGAGTACATTTGCTCCCTCTGCATATATATAACTGGTATACATTTGCACCCCTTAGCTATACCAACTGAGCAATATTGACAGGAAAGACATGAACGTCGTGAAAAGCGGAGAACGTCTTTCATTACCTGATAGACATTCTGTTGCATTGTCGCGAGTTCTGGGCGTAAGTCAGTGAACGGCTTCTGGTGAATTCTCTCGTTAAAAGGTTCACCCATTATGATTGATTAATAATAATAATAATAATAATATATTACACTTGTTGAGCGCGGAGTTTTGCTTAGGAAAGCACTCTATGCGCTTTTTGCTCACGCATACACACAACATTCAGTGATTCACACGCACACATTTATACACATCAATACAGGCGGTGGAGTTTAAACTTAAAGATTAAAAGCTAGTTTGAAAAGATGTGTTCTGAGTTGTGCTTTAAACTGTAGGAGGGAAGGGGTGTTTCTCAGAGAGAAGATGGCAAGGAGTTCCAGACGCGGGGGGGGGGGGGGGGTGGGGGGGGGGCACTATAACTGAAACGAACACTAACGAGAATGAGGCTGTGTTATGGGTCACGGCCTGTGTTGCCATTGCGATGAGTGTGCTGTTCGATTCAGTGAAATTCCCATTTACTCAATTCCTACCAAGTAAGTTTGGGGTTGTCCTCCAGTAGCCTCACTAAAATAAAATGATAATGAATTCATGCCTGCGTGGAATAAAATCTGGCTTGGTGGCGGTTTTTGCACTTTGCATACTCGTGTTTGCTGCAGTAAGGCTCAGTTGGTATAGTTCGCCCTTTAGGGGATGCAAATGTATACCAGTCAATTCCGTCGATATTTCGGCATAAAGTCAAGTCGTAGAACGAAGTCAGCAGCCACGTGACTTCACCTCGCCAGACCCCGGAGTACATTTGCACCCCCTCCCGCCCCCCTTAGTGAACGACTGTTTATGCCGAAATATTTGCACCCCCTAACGGGCGAACTATAGACTGAAACCGTTCATGATTTTTGCAGACAAAACCGGAAAAGAGTTTTAGAAAATGGGATACTCGTGCACGTTACGAGATGTGTTAACAGTGCCTGTCAGTCTTATGGCTGAATACAATAATAATAATACACTTGTTTGGAAATTTTGCGGTTGTTTATATTAATGATGAGGGGACGTGAACGAAGTGCAGCTGTTCTCTGAATCATGAAGGCCGTTCTTTCCAACTCATTGTACAGGCAAACATTGTAAAAAAAACTAAAATTTCATAGAAAGTCTTCTCTCTGACTCTCTTATTATCTGTTGCTACTTTTCTTCAATAAATGAATTTAAATCTGATCGATGATGTGAAATCTTCATAACAGCTTTTGTTCACAAGGTGACTTGTGAACACACACACACACACACACACACACACACACACACACACACAGAGTAAAACTTGAACTATGCAGTCAAGACTTCGTTATTCATCTTTCCAACAGCATCACAGAAAAGGTTAAACACTCGCTCCCAAGCGACGTATCACGGAACATGGGAAACACGGCAGATACGAGTGACAGAAAAATGAAATACAAAAATAGCACAACACAATGCGGATGTGATGAATTTGTAATCGGCAATGGTGAGGCTGGAAAAAAGTGGAAATGCAGCTGCATATTTACAGGCGCCTACTAATGCAGGAAAGGGACGTAGAGTGTAGTTCAGTACATGTACGTGTTTAAGGAAACTTTGCCCGAGTTCCCGTTTGCCCAAAATGTTTTATCTGCCACTCTAAAAAAAACAAAAACAAAAAATGTCACCATTAGAAGTTTGTTGTGCCAAATTTCTTCATGAACAAACTTTGGGCACAAACTTCTTGTTCGTACATGCAGCATCTTTTAAGCAACAGGCAAAAGCATTCAAAGCCGACAAGTGATGAGAATGATTTACTGCATTCAGCCACAAACACACAAAAAAAATCCTGAAGTTGTCATTCAAATGTGTACATTTGTCACGGCTGGGTGCCTCTCATGCTTGTGGTTCCTGAGAAAATGCCGTCACTTATCAGTTCCTCACACTTCACTGAACTTGTGTGATCTTGACCACCAAATGCCATTCAAAAAAGTATGCTTCGTCCATGTCAGGTTTGGAGCCTCTAGCTTGGGTTTTCTGAGAAAATGCCAGTGTTAACGTTTATATGCACGCAGAGACAGATGGAGGGATGACTACAAGGTTAGTATGTACACCCATATTGTGTAACTTCAAGCTTGAAATGTTCACGACATAAGTACGCTTAGTTCTCCGATTCTGTTTCGCTGGGCGGATGCCAGCATGCACAACCATGACTCATCAGAAACATGATTCAGTGATAAAACGAATGCTAACATCACAAAGGTCCATCTACAAATCCTCACTCAAGTGCAACCACCGCCCTCACCTACGATCTCCCAACCTGTTTTCAAACCACCTCAACTGCTCCAACCAGGAAGCAGTTGCTGGAACGCCGTGAACACTGCTGCTGTGCAGTAAAGCATCTCTCAACAACAGATCATGAAAAGGGAAGTATTAGTGGTCTGCAAATATATATACACATGTACACGTATCTTACTTTACTGTACAGTACGTCAATGAAAATTTACAAGCAATGCAGTACAATGTACATGACTTAATGTGCCACGTTTCACTGTGACTGATATTTTGCTTGAGACAGACATACTGCGTGCAGTTGTTCTTTAGCTGGGTAAACTCCTGTGTGGCAAGATATTTTCTGTGGATCATGCAGACAACACAGCTGTGCACTGAGTATTGCTTTTGATTGGTTGCTGGACAAAAAGGTTGCAAATGAGATTCTGTGTTTTACCCACTGGGACATACAAACTATATCATTGAAAAGAAAAACGTGAAATTCAACTTTTGCTCATGGCATGCTTTAGAAGCAAAATGCTGGCACAACGCAAACACCAACGTGTCTTGGGAGTGTTAGTTTTTTGTTTTTATTTGTTTGTTTGTTCATTGTTTTTTGTTTGTTGCTGTTGGGTTTTTCTTTGTTGTTTGTTTGTTTTGTTTTGTTGGGTTGGTTTGTTTTTTGTTTTTTTTTGGGGGGGGAGCATTGAATGGACACATAAAATTAAGCAAGCACGTACAGCTTATGCCCCGCTGTCTGCTGAAACAATTTATGGTTTTCTAAAATAAGATAAAGCCATCAGGAACCAGTGATAAGTAACATTTGAATACTCAAAACAAAACAACACAAAGTACTTACAATACTGCAAACCAAAACTTCTCCAAAAATATCAATATTTTACTACACGTAGCTTGGAATCTAGACTCACTAAATGTAGCCTGCAAAAGTAATTTACAATATGATTACAGTAAGTACATTCTGGCTAGTGCGTGACAGCACGCAGCAACCAAAGCATGTTCTATGGTAGGAAAGGGTAATCTCAGTATATTTCGGCAAGTAGATGTAATTCACTGAAGTCAGTGAACTTCTGCAGGGGTGTTGGCACACATACAAAGAACTTTAGCTGACAACACGCTGTTAAAGTGCTGCACCATGGGATAAATGTTTGATATGAAGAAATGTACAAATGAACCATGGACGGATGACAGAAGTACACATACAGGTCTTAGTACATTGTACATCAGATGAATCATCAGTTTTGGTATTGGGCCTGGGAGGGGTGGGGGGGGGGGTTGGAATCAGGTCAGTTAACAAAAATATGGTGATCACAGGGTTCTGAAATTTCATACGTGCACAGTGTGTACAGTTTGTCAAAATACAAAGTGGCAGGCTCTTTTCAGCTACAAAGATGATTGCTCTATTAACAGTATAACCTTCTATCTCCCAGTTTCTGACAGCCAATGAATGCACTCCCTACATGCTTGCACACCCAGGGCCAGCAGAAACAGCATCATCAACAATACCACCATAATAAGCATGAAATGTGACCATCAACATCAACAGCACAGTGCAAGTGTCATTCAATAACTACCTTAGTGCTATGTACGTGTCTACATGTCTAATCCTTTCGTTTACGCACGAGAAAACAAATGACCTCTGCCATCCTGAAGCTGAACAAAACCAACAACATACATCTTGGGCATATCATAATTATCCTCATTCACACACAAGGGTAATATCATCTAAATGTACACATCAAAACTGAAAAAGAAAACTGAGCAAACTGCATCTTTCAACTCAAAACAATTAGCAGCACCTCAACATAACATATCGTAACAAAAAGGGAAAACAGAAAACTGAATACTGAGAAAATAATACTTCATCACACAAAAAACCCCATAACGCCATGTTGATATTTAAACAAGTGTTGCCTTCATCAGGAAGTTCTTCAAAATAATAAACTGACTGAGAAAATAATATCAGACAATACTTAATACACTACGTAAGTACACATATTTCAATAAAGTCAACATTATTTCCAGTGATTCAGCTGGATACCGTGATCCTTATTAGAACACAAGGTAAACTGCAGTAGATGCTGATGTCACAGCAAATGTTGCCACAATCATGAATAGGTTGGTTGGTTGGTTGGTTGGTTGGTTGGCTGGATATTTTAAGTCCTTGACCTTGTACACCAATAAAAGATGATGATGTCAAAGACAGTCAATGAGAAAAAGCCAGCACAGTATTTTTGGGCTCTCAGCTAAACCTGAAACTCAGTGTCACCACCAAGTGTCACAACTATCAGTGTTATATGAAAGCCCCCCCCCCCCCCCACCTCTCAAATTTGGCTGCGGCATGCTGACTATCCAATGGCATGCCGTGACATACAACTTACCAAATAGTTGATGAACTATCGGTATGGTCAGGATTTGAACTGCGAATCCCACGCAAATCCAGTTTGTTTGCCTGTTCTTTTTCTTTGACTGAGCCAAGAGCAGAATGCGTTTTTTGATCTATGACTTGTCTTATCAATACTGTGATCTTTATACAACTGGAAAAACAGTTCTTAAGGAATGGAGTGACAACGATCCAGACTTACATAAATGTACAGTAACTGTAGTTTTGTCAACAAACATGAAAACAAAATTTTGATTACCATCAAGTACACGCTGACCAGCCCTAAACAAATGCGTGAGAATGGCTGCAGTGACTAACAACACTAATGAAGTGAAATTCAGCGGCAAAACAACATCACAGAGGCTATGAGGTTACATAAACACTGTGGATTACAATAATAAAAAAAAAAAAATTTCAAATGCCAGAAAGAAACCGTGTTAGAAACTACAGTACATATGAACAAAACCAACAATATCCAACTACTGTACATTATGTTCTCAAGCAGCTCACAGAAAATACACAATACAAAATAGCAGTGATTGCACTCTAACTTCCATGAAAGAGCACATCAGAGTAATGTGAAAGACAAAGAATTCATTATTATTTGATCATATATGCTACCTAATAAGAAATGCCCACTTTAAAAGGGAAACTATTGCATCTCCAGCAAGGAAAACCAATATTAAACATGAGACGTATATGTGCCCTCAGAGACATAAGAGATAAGGAGAACACCTGATTTAGCCAAAACAATACTCGACACGTAGATCATAAATTCCTTCAACAATAATATCAGAGCCGGATGAATATGCTTTGTATGTCGTAATCTGTGCATTTGTTAAAATACACTTTACCTATCTATGGATGCTTGTGTACAGGAGAAAATACAGGTGAGTTTATGATATAAGTCTCTTCTGCAAACCCAACAATTTACATGTAAGCAGGAGAAAAAAAAAGTGTAAGCATCCACTTTGCACCCTCAGTCTTTCAACCAGTTAGACTGTCTGAACTAAACCTACAAGCACGCAGTGTCAATTGGAGGATGGGTGTTTAGGGGTTTAACGTCCTTTTCCACCACATAGGGTGATATCAAAGACGGGGCAACGATGAAAAAGCCAGCACAATATTTGGCCCCAGTCGGAATCGAACTCACGCCCCAAGCATTAGAAGTCCAACGCTCTACCATTCGACCACCCCGACTCCCCGTGTCAATTGGAACTGTACTGTACCAAAAACTGTGTAAATCAAGCATGACCTAACATAATCCTGCACTTAAATGCCTTGGACTAAGCATCCTCTCAGTCTGGTTTCTAACACATCTCCAAATACTCTACTAAAAACAAAAAAATAAACAAACAAATTTAAAAAATGAATAAGACAATTAAAGAACAAATTATGATACAAAAACTGTTAAAAAATATCCTAATGCACGTCTATGACAGCATCCTTGTCTCTAGGAGTAATATTTCATGATACAAGTCTTATATTCACTAAGCAGGTGCCCCATATATTCACTGCGCAGGTGCCAGCAAGCCGCCCTCATCATCTTCTAAAACACAGCAATACAGCAGGAAGAGAGCCTGTCACCTATTACAAACTTGTATTAGCATTATGCAGTCTCATACTCTCAAGAACCAGATGCATGGCATGTGAAAAAGGCAAAGTGCATTCAACATTTTTTCCCCTCCAAAAGACCAGTCTTCCAGAATTCTCTTCACACAGAAAATTGTACAATACACCACAAATGTTCACGGCTATAAGATAGCAGGGAATGATGTGGTTTCAGTTTCACAGTGAAGCATCTTTCAAGCAGTGACAAGGAAACTTTCATCACACCTCCAGCAACAACGAAAATATATTATATATATATACAGGGAATCAGTCACTCAAGTCAACCAACTTAGTGGTTTCTTCTACGTCCTCAACGTGGTTGGAGACAGGTGGCTTGCGGCGATGCGTCGTCTCAGTGTAACCTGCCGATCCATTGACCACCCCATCCTCCTCATCCATGCTGTACATGGCAATGTTGTTTTCGTCCTCATTCTGCAGGGGCATGAAACCTAGTTTGGACACAGACGTGGGCGCAGGGCTGCGAGAGGCAATACACTGCAAGCACGTGTAGACGAACGTCAGCAGGCCACTGAGGCCTAGCACCACGTACATCAACCACATGTTGTCTACTTTCTCAAAGAGATATCCCGTCACCACAGGAATCACCATCTCCCCGACACCGGATCCGGCAATAAACACCGCCGCAGCCCGACCCGTCAGCGGGTAGTAGCAGTCAGCCCAGGACACTGCAGCAGGAAATACAGATGACATCCCCAGCCCCAAGATGACAGTTCCAACCCACAGGATTATGGGTGAGGCTTGGAGACCAAAACTCAGCAACACGGCCCCGCTGATAACAAACACTAAATCTGTGACCAACATACACGGGGGCTTGAACCAGCGGGCGATGAAGATGCTCATCCCACGGCCGACAGCGATCGAACCCCAGAACAGCGCAGCCAACGTGGCGCCTTGAGGGCGGGTCCACTGCAGGTCAGAGTCCACCGCGAACGTTGTGAGCAGGCCGCCGAATGTAACCTCCATGCCAACGTAGATGAGGAAAAAGGAGAAGAGCAGGGCCAGAATGGAGATGCGAAAACATGGGGATGCTGGTGCCATGCTGGGACCCAGAGCCAGCACCTGGTAATAAATTGGGTACAGTTGTAATATCATGAATTCAGGAATTACGCTAGTCCATTAGAAAACTGGGAGGAAAAAAACAAACAAACAAAACCCCAGACACAAAGTAAGATTTTCAGCCGAAAAGCCCTCTTTCGCACACCCAAACAGTACACAAAAACAGCATACACAATAGTATTATGACAAATACACCTGTTTCCAGGAACATCAGATCTTAATTATTTACTTTATTTTAAGAAACATGAACACACAGACCTGTTTCTGCAGGGATGCATATGCCTACATGACTGGTTGACCGATAAATTTTCAAAAACTCAGATTACTTTCTTACTAAGACAGGCATGTCCTATGATTTCTGCACCACAGTAGACAATATTCAGGACAAATGTCATATACTTTTACAAAGAGGATATTAATTTTGTCCTGTTATAGTTCACACCGATACAAAGCGCTGTCTCTCTCTGCCTGCAAGTATAATTTAACAAAAGGTGAGTAGCACTGCAAGAGCGAACTGACTCACCTGATGTAGCAGTGTACCAGCACGGCAGTCTCGGCAGTACAGAACGAGGAAGAACGTAGCGTCACACAGCAGGAACAGCCCCACAATCATGTAAGCGAACTGAATCTTAGACATGTTCCTTACAATGTCCAGGGCGTCGTGGATCACTGCATCCAGTGACTCTGGCTTCGGCCTGCGTGTTGTAGTAGTCGTAGTAGCAGTGGTGGTTGTCGTCATTTCTGTTGTGTTATTTGCGGCTGAGGCATTGGTTTGAGGCTGGTCTTCCACTTTCACAGGTACCATTATTGTTGTTCTTACAGGTTTTGGAGTGGTGGTGGTGGTGGTTGTGGTAGTGGTGGTGGTAGATGATGTAGTAGTAGTACTAGTAGTGGAAGTGGTGGTTGTTGATGTAGTTGGTGCAGAAGTAACTTTTGTACTTCTTGTGCTGGGAATAGGTGTGGCAGGTGCAACACTGTCAAGGGCTGACGTAGATCCTGTGTTTGTATTACCTTCTGTCACTATCTGTGCCTGACCAATGGTACCATTTCCAGCAACATCACTTTGCCTTGGCTGAGAGCAGTTCACCAGTTTCTCCTCCAAACCTACAGACAAATTACCTCCCTCCAGCAGACTGTTATCTACTACTGTGCCATTCAAGAAACACACAGTGTTATTCTGAGCAGTTGTACTTTCTGTGCTCGTTGGTGCCTCCTTATCACCTTGCGTATTGGAATCTTCTGGCCTTTCATCATCTTTGTGTTCCAAGAGTCTATCTTTGATCGTGCCTCCATCAGCAGTGCCTTTAGGTAAATGCTTGCCATCCGCAACCCCAGGTTTGGGAGGCCTCGCTGACGTCACAGTTGTGGTAGGAGAAACTGAGACAACGCTGCTGCTTCCATTCAGATTGTCTGTTAAATTAGAGTTTGGTTTAGCAGTACCATTAATGCTCGGCCCGCCACCTTCCCCTTCAGTTCCACTGGCCGCATCTCTCAGAACTCTGTAATGCTCACCGTCTGCCAGCCACCACCGGTCAACATCTCTGGTCAATCGACGAGCCCCTCCCTGTTCATCACTATGAATGGAGCTACCTGAAAAGTCTGGCATGTGTGTGTTCACTGGCACATGACTGATGGAGTATGCAGTGTTGTTAGCTATCAAGGCCCCTCCAGCTCCAAGAAAGGGACGAGCAAGCAGAGGAGCCAGGAAGGCACCAACAGCGAAGGCAAAATGCAGCGCTTGCATGTACGGCGGGCTGGACTTGGACCAGATTTTGATGCAGAACATGTTTCCACCTGTAAACGACCATGAAACAGATTTTCTAAACTGGGTGGACTGTTTGATGTAATGATATATATTGTAGCCAATATAGGGCAAGGTGGACTTGTCCAATGGCATACAAAGCACACACCTCCTAGATCTAGGGAGCGCTCTCAGCTTTACTTACTTCCCCTACTTTCAAATTGACTTGATTGAGCGCATGTTTTCGGCTTTAGCAACGCCTTTGTTCCTATTCTATATATATATATATGTATATATATATATATTGAAAATCTTTCAGAGAACCTGTCAGCTGTGATGTAAGCAGGTACTGGAACAAGTCCCCTTCAAACAAGATTTGCCCCAAGGCAGCATTCTGTTGCTTTTTCACATCGAGGTCTACAGATTTTGACCCATCCTGAGCCCTGTTGCTGGTGGAATGGCAGGGTGTGTGTGTGTGTGTATGTGTGTGTGTGTGTTATGTGACAGTATGAGTTGTAGATTCTTATTAGTTTAGTCGGAAATTGTGAAGCGCCTTGAGCTCACCTTGTGGGGATACTGCGCTATATAAGAATGTTATTATTATTAATATATATAAATGTATTTATCACTCTCAAGGGAGCTGGGTGTTTGGAGTGTTTGGTAGTGCTGAGTGCAGAATATTCCGGACTACCTCTATGGTTTTATCAACATAAGACAAATTCATTCAGCAAGACCAGGGTTAATGGCTCACCTGTGTCAAGAATACCGAGAGCCAACCCCTGCACAGCTATCATTCCTGCCAACGAAGCAAGAGCTGTGCACCATGGGACAGCAATGGTGGCAATGCCCGTGAAGACGAGGGTATAGAAAAGGAGAATCTGCTGGTCAAAGTAGTCAAACAGGACTCCCCCTACAACTGATCCCAGCAGGTACCCTACGGAACGAGCTGTGAAGATGAGGGAGATGCGTTCTGTGCTGGTGTCTGTTCGCTCTCCAAATCAGGCAACGTAGCTCCTGGTATGGAGACACACAGGCCCTACACACAGAATGAAAACGTGACAGACTTTATTGAAGTAAAATTTGTCATGCGTGTTCACATTGAAAATAAACTAAAAGGCACAAGCCTGAGTTTTGGGGCTCTTGCGTCTGAGTGATGTGTCAACTCACCAAAGCAAAGAAGGCAAGGGATAGTGCCAGTGTCTTGGTGAAGCGGCGGACCCATTCCCAGTCCCATGAAGATCTCTTCCCTGTTCCAAGGAGGCCTTGCTGATCAAACAGAGTTTCCTCGTCCTCTTCTTCGCGCATCATGGTGACAGCTGCGATGTTGGATGTCTGGGTACGTTTATACTCGTTCACTGAGCCGTTCGGTCGATCACACTAGAACTGATCGAAGAAGCGGCGAACAAAAAATCTTTAATACTCATTAGCAAACACCATCTCAGCCTATTTGGCTTCAACTCAGTGACTGATCAAGCATACTGTTGCCTTCAGAAACAAATACTTACGATCTGTCACGAAGAAGACCATATGGAATACTCACCGCGCCTCCTTGTCTTGAAAGTGAACCCTCATATCTACATAGATCGTATTTCAAGTGCGTTTCCACGTCAAACCGATGGTGTGAAACCGGAAGTGCAGAACGGGTGCTTTCCCGAAAGTAAGAAATATTTATCAGACAGAAAGTAATTGTGAAAAGCCAGCTGGATACAGTAGACTAACATAATTCGCTTCAAAAATATATCGAGAGCAAAAAAAAAAAGTATTTATTTTGTCAGGAAACAAACAGGAAGTATATTTCTTCGGTGAAGGTCATCTCAAAACATCATGGCGACGTGGGAGGACTACCTGGAGGAGTTTCAGAGAAAAGTTCCGAAATACATACTTCCAATTGGTTTGTCAGCTGCGACATTCGGCGTGCTGTTCTTTCTCAAAAAGTTCAACATACTGTACCAGTTATTTCACAAGGTGCAGTTTGCTGTAAAAAGTAGTAATGTGTGAAATAGTCGTGCGAACACGCCCGGACAATGAAAGTAAAACTGGTCGTTTCGTACTTTGACCCGAACATCATCTCTGGCCGTGAATCGTTCATTGTCTTGTTCTTGCCTGTTTTTCCCCATTCCCTGAAAAAAAACATACGAGATGAGGAACATGCTCTTTAAATGTCATAATGCGCTGTCAGTATGTTTGATACTTAGAGTATGAACAAGAAGGTGCAACTATTTAAACATACACATTTTCTGTATTGCAGGTTGATGAAACCTCAAAACGCCATGGAGGGGAACTTGTTGCAGAGGTTTTGAATGTATGTGCCTAGCAGAAAAGCAAGCCAGATGTTGGGGTTTTTTGGTTGTTGTTGTTTTTTGGTTTTTTTGGTTGTTGTTTTGGTGGTTGTTTTTTTTTTTTTTTTTTTTTTGGGGGGGGGGGGGTGGCATTGGTTAAAATGTTTTTATTTTAACCTCTTTTTAGAGCACACTGTTGGCGCACTTGAGTGGGGATTTGTGTGTCATTTTTATATTAAGACATAATCAAGAAAGTAGTGAGCAGTGGACATAACTGTATATCACACTTACACGGTGCATCTGATTTTATGTTTGAAAAGAAAAAGTGAATTTATCACTTGCATAACTGATCAGTTGGGTATGGTTGCCATTACACTTCGCAGTAACAAGAAACTCCTTTGATTTATCTTCTAGCCCACCTGTTTCACTGCTATAACTTCTGCCACCATCACCATCACCACACCCCACTCTACCCAAAAAAACAAAGGTGTATCATATTTGATTTTCGAAACATTTGTCTGTGTCTTGCAGCAACACAAAATAAAACACATCTTCACATTGGTTGGTGGTCACATATCACCAATCCTTGTAGCTTGTGAAAAGCTGGGAATCCGTGTTGTGGACACAAGACATGAGGTATGAAGTTGTGTGTGGTTTGTTTGGTTGGTTGGTTGGGGATTTGTGGGTTGGTTGGGGATTTGTGGGTGTGTGTGTCTTTTGTTTTGTTAGTAGTTTTGGGGTTTTTTTTGTGTTATATATATATGTGTATATATATTTTTTTTTTTTTTTTTTGGGGGGGGGGAGGGTCAAAATGCAGGACATGCTCAAAATTAGACCTGTCAATAAGGAATCATGGTACATAGCAGTGCTGAAAGTATTGTTGGTTTTGGTCATGGATGAAAACAGTACTGAGAGGATTTTTTATGTGTGCAGGTAACAGCAGTATTTGCAGCAGATGCCGTTGCTCGTCTGTCAGGAACGGTGGGAGTGGCAGCCGTCACTGCTGGTCCAGGCAAGTCTCAGAGTTGAAGTCAACCTATCTATGTCAGCTTCGAAAGTTGACTGCAAAGTTTCTGAAAGTAATACATGTAGCTTAGATCCTTCGATGGGTAGGAATTTGGTGCGGGATTTTTCCATAGATCAGGCATTGGTTGGTGGCATGCAAAGCAGCGATATATTGCACACAACAGGATGATTAGGATGGCGGTTCAGAGTGTCATCTACAGATACAGATACTTTTATTGCCTTTTGATGTATAATACATATAAAAACATATACATCATAGGAATGTATCTTGGTGGTGGTCTTCGCTCATCACAGTCACACTCCACACACACACACACACACACACACACACACACACACACACACACTATACATTAAATAATACATCAAATGACATAATAAAATAGTTCAAAATTAACATTCGTAGCAGCTTAAGATACATAAAACCCACATACATGCACACTCGAGACAATCCCTGACATATATATATATACATAGATAACAAAAGGGGCACACACATGAACACACATACTCACAGTTCTTCACCCATGCTGCCCCCTTTCCCACATATATACACACAGACATATCTCCTTTAAAAGTAAAATTATTGCACATGTCAAATGGCAGAAAGTATTATCCTGGTCTTTTGCACTTTGTATTTATTTAGTTTCTTTTTGTTCAGCCCTCTGTGTTCTATCTGTGACATAATGTCTTGTTTGACATAATGGTCAGTCTGTGATGTGTGATGCAGTGGGGCGTCTCTTTTGGGAGTTGGTGTTTTCAGACACAGTTTCTGTTACGGCAAGAGGCCATCATATTGTATCTTGTATTTTAGTTGAATAAACACCATCACGTTCAGTTTCCACAAAAAAAAATTTAACATATAAGTTAAAACAATCAGATGCATTCAGGAAAGTCACCTGTCTCTTAACTGAAGTTTCAAGGTAAACACATTTCAGTATACCGCAGCTCCCATAATTTGTTTTATTACTATTCAGTATTGATTGATTGATTACCTATCTCATAACTGAAGTTTTAAATAAATACATTCCGGTATTTATTTGTTTATTCATTCATTCATTCATCTGTGCATTTCAGGTTTGACCAACACGGTGACAGCAGTCAAGAATGCGCAGATGGCAGAATCACCTGTTCTCTTGATTGGTGGTGCTGCTGCAACTCTCCTGAAAGTAGGTGGACCCCTTTACTGAAAACAAATGTTTTAAAATGCCGCATATATATGATGATGACTGATCATTTCTAGGGTGCAACAAAAAATCTTCTATGCCTGCTACATGCTCACAGTACGTTTGGGGTGGGGGGAAAAACAAAGCAAAACCAAAAAAAAAAACACACACACACAAAATTAAAAACAAAAAATTAGAATTGAGAGGAGCATATCTACCAGCAGAAAAAGGTCTTCATTCACTTCTTGTGGCAGTATGTTTCAACAGTCGGTTGATGCAACATGAGATGCAAATACATGCCGACTGGGGCAGTCAGTGGTCTAGTGGTTAAGATGTATGTGTAGTATGCTGAAGACTGACTTTTTTTCTTTTTTTTTAATCTTTTGTTCAGGGACGTGGTGCTCTTCAAGACATTGACCAGATGTCATTGTTTAGACCTTTGTGCAAATATTGTGCCACTGTGAACACTGTGCGAGAAATCGTTCCCACGCTTCGTAAGGCTCTCCAAGAGGCCCAGTCAGGAACACCAGGTCAGTTTTTCAACATTTTTTTTTTTTAAGGGAGAGTTTTTGCAGGTGGTGGTTATTGTTGTTGTCGTTTCTGGATGAAGGGGCATCCCCTTGGATGAGATGATTACATGTGTGACCGTTTTACTTTCCTCGCCACGTGAGGAGTCACACTGTCTCTTTGGAGGACTTCAAATCACTGTTACCAGCATGTGGTGGTGGTTGTGCTAGGAGCTTACCACAGCTAAAGATATCCCCACGTAACAATGATAGCAGTAACAACGTTTTGCTGTTGCCTCACTGTTCTGGCCAGAGTCAACAATAGCAAAAGCCTTCGCATGAGGCAAGACACAGGCTGAAAAAATGCCATAGCCTGCTGAATAACAAAGAACCAGATGCAGTTGGAAACATAGATGGCAAGATCTTGGGAAAAATAAGCATCTTGAGCATTTGTTGTGGAACAAAATTTGAAGACTGATTAGGAAAACAAGCAGTAAAGTTCTTATTTTTCATGTCAGCTTTTGAGAAGATAATCAGCTTGTTCGCAACATGGTGCGCTATTGTATTTACCTGTGATGTGTTACAACTGTTACAACACGTACATACTGTACTTTATAATCTGAACCAGCGTAACCAAGTAATGCTGAGAGTTTTTTTATTTGTTAACCATGTTTCTTCTTGTGTCCATAGGACCCGTGTTTGTCGAATTCCCAATTGACACATTGTATCAGTACGACCTTGTGAAGCGGGAAATTGGCATGAAAGACAAAGGCCCTACAAGTCTCATGCAGAAGATTGTGAACTGGTCAGTATTTTGACTGAAGTTTATTTGTTTTCAGGAATGGACTGATATAGTACATTGGTTTATCCAGGTGAATGTCATTATTTATAGTTGGCTGTCACTATAATAAAAGTAAACTTTATTTCAATGTGACACCTGTCCCTCATTAGAAGCTCCAGGCGCCTTTACATTTGGAGGTAAAAACAAATTGACATTGAAGTAAGCACACACGCACACACACCCTGACACAAACTCACACACATGTAAAATTCTGCAGCTAAAGTAAGACATGTAGGAGGTTAGTTAGTTAGCCCCCTAGGGCCTAAATGGTCTAACTACGGTCTTACACATGCACTGGTACTTGAAAATATTTAGATAGGGTCCGACTTGCTGGAATGATCTCCCAGCATCAATCAGATATGCAGACACAAAACCATCCTTCAAGCAAAATCTGAAAACCCATCTCTTCACTGCCCCTAACCAATAGCTGTCGCCACATCATCATCTTGCTGGTCGTGTGTGTGTGTGTGTGTGTTGTATTTTTCTCCTGCTATGTCGCTCTCTCGGTGCACTCGCAGAGAAGACACGGGATACAACAGGCTGGAACTCCAATACTTTATTAACAGAAGATGCGCAAGAACAAACTCATGAAAGAGGAAGAACCCAGAACGCTGTGCAGTGCTGCTTATATACTAACAGGTCAGATCTAGAACATTCTGTAACATACTGGCAAGTACGGAATCTTTCTGAGGTTACGTAATCTGCTGACGTTACTGCACTCGCATGTTCTGGGATGGTCTAGAAATTTCCATCGAAATGCAGTGACTTTTCGCGATCTCTACAACACCTCCCTACCAAAATTGTTGTTTCACAACAAACTTCAACAACAAAGTCTGTCTCTGGGTTTTGGTGTTTGTTCTTTTGGATCGCCTGGGGTTGTCTGGACCATACTCTGGAACAGGTAGCTTGGTCCTGGGCAGTCGTGGTCTGCTCTGGTTCTGTGTCGGTGGCACGTTCTCCAGAATCTCCATCGGATGGTCGATCGGGAGCTCAGAGGCATCTGGGTGAATCACCAGGTTCGCTGTCCTCTTCAGAAGCGTAACGTGGGCGCAACTGTTCCCAGTGTCGTCTCCAAACTGGGCCACGAGGAACTACCTTGACGTTGAAGCAGCGAGTACCCGTAGACTTCTTGACCACTGCTGGTACCCATCTGGGCTGCTTGGCATGGTGAGGTCCATAGTACAGTGCGTATACTGGATCTCCAGCCTTGTATTGCCTGGTCACCTTGGCGACACCTCCTGGGTCCGGAGTCACCTGAGTTTTAGATGCCTCCTTGGATTGCTTGCCCTGAGCTATGTGTGCTGGCGAGGGAAGCAAAGTGTCGATCCTTGTCCGAATCTGCCTGGACATCAAGAGTTCACTCGGAGAGAATCCGCAGGATGTCGGCATTCTCCGGTACTGCATAAACTCTTGAAGTGCTCGCTTCGGGGGCAGAGAAGACTTCCTGAGAGCTTGCTTGAATGTCTGCACCAGCCGTTCTGCAGCTCCATTGGTAGCAGGATGATAGGGCGCTCCTGTCAGGTGCGTGATCCCACGTTCCTTGCACCAGCTCTGGAACTCTTCAGAAACAAAGGTGGTTGCATTGTCGGAGACCAACGTGTGTGGGTATCCGAAGTGAGCGAAGTCTTCTTCCAGCAGGTCTAGAGTAGCTCTAGTGGACGTGGATGACGTTGGGTGGATGCATGGGTACTTTGAGTAAGCATCCGTGATCACCAGCCAGTTGGTGCCCATGAAGTTGATGGCGTGGTCCAAGTGAACTCGGCTCCATGGCTTCTCTGGTAACATCCAGGGATGAACTGGCGGTTTGGATGGCTTGTTTTGATGTTCGCCGCATGAGTCACATCGTCGACTCGTCATCTCTATTGCAGCGTCGATACCGGGCCAGTATACTGCAGTTCTTGCCAACTGCTTCATGCGTTCCATGCCGAAGTGTCCGATGTGCAGAAGATCAAGGATCTTGGGCTGCAGGCTTTGTGGAATCACAACTCTTGTACCATAGATGAGGCATCCGTGGCAGGTACTGAGAGAATCTGACAACTTCTGGAACTTTCTGACTTCTTCGTTGATCTCAGCGTGCTTCAGCGGCCACCCTTCGCGCACGTAGCGCATCACTGTAGCTATCACTGGATCTTTGCCTGACTCTTGACGAAGGATGTTGGAGTCGAAAGGTTTGACTTGAAGACTGAGAACTCGGATGGCGCACACCATGTCCGTGTCTTCCCCACTCTCCTCCCTGTCAAAGTCGATGTCGTCTCCTGAAGGCAAGCGACTGAGGGCATCTGCATTGCCGTGATCTGCAGTTTTCCGGTACTCGATCGTGTAGTCGAACTGGTTCAGCCATAGGGCCCACCGAGCTAGTCTGTTAGCTGCAAGAAGTGGTGTCCCTTTCTTTGGTCCGAACAGCGCCGTCAGGGGCTTGTGATCAGTCACCAGTATGAACTGTCGTCCGTACAGATACTGGTAGAATTTCCGCAAACCATAGATGATGGCTAGGGCTTCCTTGTGGATTTGGCTGTAGTTTCTTTCTGCAGCTGTAAGAGTCTTGGACACATTGGCAATTGGGCGCTCGCTTCCATCCGGATAGCGATGAAACAGTACTGCTCCAATTCCAACGTTGGATGCGTCACAAGCCAGCCCCACAGGCTTATCTGGGTCGAAGTGTACAAGGACTTGATCAGAGGAAAGCACATTCTTCAGCTGTTCAAAAGCTGCTTGTTCCTCTTCTCCCCACTTCCAGGGACTTGCCTTCTTTGTCAGGCGGTAGAGCGGCTCTGCCATAGTAGCCAGGTTTGGGATGAATTTCCCGTAGAATTGTACTGAGCCCAGAAAAGACTTCAAGCTTGAGACATCCGTAGGTGGTGGCATCTTCAAGACTGCCTCGACTTTGGATCCTTTGGAGATTCCTTCAGCCGATAGAGTGTGTCCAAGGTATTCCACACTGGGTTGAGCAAACAGGCATTTTTCACGACGGCATCTGAGTCCGTTGTCGTTCAGACGCGTGAGTAGTCGTTCCAGGTTGCTCAGATGATCTTTGGCATCCTTCCCGCTGGTGAGTATGTCGTCTTGGAAGACGGCAACTCCAGGCAGATCACTGGTCAGATTTTCCATGATCTCCTGAAAATAACCAGGTGCTGACTTGATTCCGAAAGGTAGTCGTTGTTGCAGAAGTACCCCACGGTGAGTGCTGAGGGCTAGTCTGCGCTGACTTTCTGGTGCCAGCTTGATCTGGTTGTAGGCATCAGCGAGGTCGATCTTTGTGTAACCAAATCCTCCTCCCAGCTTTTGCATCAGTTCCTCTGGGAGAGGCATTGGGTGACGGTGATCAGCAAGTTGATCGTTGATCCCACTGAGTAGTCACCACAGATCCGCAGTTTTGGCTTCAGGGCGCCTGCACTGTTTGTCTTACGAATTGGAACACTGGTGTTCCATAGTCGTTGAACTGGACTGGCTTCCAGACTCCTTTGGCGATGCCTTCTTCGTAGCCTTTCGTCAGGTCATCACGAAGAGCGAAAGGAACCGGCCTTGCCTTGTGAAAAACCGGCTTCGCGTCGGACTTGAACTTTACTTCCAGCTCAAAATCCTTCAGACATCCCAATTCTTCCTTGAAGAGATCTGGGAACTTGTCGCAGAGAGTGTGGCAATCCTTTTGAAGAGAAGCATAAGTTGTGCTGGAGGTCTTCGGATGCGATTCTTTTGCACCCTCGCTCTTGACTTGACTCTCTATGCTCTTCAGTCCAAGGGCATTGTCCACTGAAATTCCCAGAGCCTGGTCGCGTTTCGTCCAAGTAGGTTGAGATCAGGGATCTTGGTGACGATGTAGGGAATGGAGCTCTGTTTACCAGTCACTGGGTCCTTAGTTGGCCCATGAAGGTGCCCAACACGGGTAGGTCGTGCTTGCTGGCAGACTCGTACCGATGTGTGACGTCATCCAGCTTCGGTTTTCCCAGTTGTTTCCAGACTGGCACAGAAACAAAATTTCCTGTGGTTGCGGTGTCCAGCTCCATCGTGAACTGTTGATCCTGGATTGTGACTGGAACGTCCAACCTAGGAGTATCTTGGGGAACTTCGCCGAGGATGGCTTTGACGAGCTCTGCTTTTGTGATACTTTTCACTGAAGATTTTGCAGATTGTCGTCCCCCTTGTTGCTGTTGATGCAGTTTTTTCCTGCAGACAGCCTCCAAATGTCCTATCTTCTGACAGAAGTTGCATTTGGAGTCTTTGTAGAAGCAGTCTGTTGCCTTATGAGCCTTTCCACACCTGTAGCACTTTGCTGAATTGCTGGTCGTGGAGTTAGACTGCTGGTGGTTCTTTGGTTGACCCCCTTTGTTGTTCGCCTTGACTTTGTTGACCGGCCTGGGCTTGGAACCGTAGACAGTTTCCTTGGCCACCTTTGCCGCGTCTTCAGTCTCTATGGCGATCTTGACAGCCTTGGCAAAATCCAACTCGGTATCCTTGACCTTGAAAAGAGCCTTCAAGACAGCTTCGTTGTTGACAGAACATATGAATCTCTGCCTAAGAGCTTCATCTTGTGGATCTTGGATCGAAGGAAAGTCACAGGTAGCCGCGTCTTGACGTATACGGGCTGCCAGCTCCTGGAGTGTTTCGCCTGGCTTCCGTTCCATGTTGCTCCAGAACTTGAAACGTTCTCGCACTATGAACAGTTTTGGGTCAAATTGTTCTTTCATGAACTTACATTTGGTCCATCGTCAGATCGTTGATGTTCATTCTTGGATTCTGTTGAGCAGCCAGATTTGCCAGTTGCTTGTAGACAGCCGGAGTCTGATTAGTGAGGAAGACTTGAGCCTTGCGGTCGTCAGGAACGGCGTTGGCTACAAGAAATGTGCAGAACCTTGACCAGTAGTCAGGCCACAGTTCTGAAGTGGAATCAAAGGCAGCGAAAGGTGGAATAGCGGCGGTCGAAACAGTAGACGTGTGAGGACGGGTACTTGCGCTGGAATCCCCAGTCGGTGTCTGAACTTGAATCATCTTCATCAACGCACCCATCTGCTCTCTTTGCTGTTCCATTTGTTCCTTCTGCTGTTCCAATTGCTCTCTAAGCAAATTTATCAGCTCCGCTGTCTCTGCCATTGTCAGTCGTCAATTTTCGCTGCTGCAACAGTTGAAGGGGTGCAACTTCTGTAGTTGGAGTTTCTTGAGCACTGGAGAGTACTGTCCCTTCGTAGGTAGATCAATGTCGAATCCTGTCGGCGACGCCAAATATTTCTGTTGTATTTTTCTCCTGCTATGTCGCTCTCTCGGTGCACTCGCAGAGAAGACACGGGATACAACAGGCTGGAACTCCAATACTTTATTAACAGAAGATGCGCAAGAACAAACTCATGAAAGAGGAAGAACCCAGAACGCTGTGCAGTGCTGCTTATATACTAACAGGTCAGATCTAGAACATTCTGTAACATACTGGCAAGTACGGAATCTTTCTGAGGTTACGTAATCTGCTGACGTTACTGCACTCGCATGTTCTGGGATGGTCTAGAAATTTCCATCGAAATGCAGTGACTTTTCGCGATCTCTACAACAGTGTGTGTGCCGGGGGCAGCGGAGGCCGTGTATGATGCTGCACATTATGTGTTTGTAGTTAACTGTATGTGTGAAGGAATGTTGCGTGTGTTTCGGTCTCTGTGTGAGTGAGTGCGTGTTGACTGTAAGGCGCCCTGAGCTCCTGCGGGAGGGAGGGCGTCCCTGAAATACCCATTATTATTATTATTATTATTATTAAGTCACACACAGGTATAACGTTCATGATAGCAGTTCAGTGTGCTTGTAGTTGTTTGGAATGCATGCATGGTCACTTTCCATGTCTCTGTTTGCATAGGTACCTGCAGAACCACCTGAGCAACCTGTTCGCGGGGGCCTGGGAGCCAAGGGACATGACTCCACTGCCAGTGTCCATACCCAAGGCGACGTCTTCACAGAGTGAGTAAGACCTAAAAACTGGTGTAGAAACACTTTGTCGCCATCATGGAACTTTGGCACATGGCAGGTAACTCATTTCTGAGAATAGCCCAGGATACACTTCTAAATGTTCTTCAAAATGTCTTGCGCCCAAATTCAACAGTGGCGTTGACAGGGGTGCCAGATTTCCGATTCAGATCGGATTTCCGATTTGAAATTTTACGTAAACTCAGATTTCCGATTTAGCAGAAAATCGTATGTTCGTTTTTGTTTGGTTTTTTTTTGGGGGGGGGGGGGGGGATTCCGATTTGTCATTAGGTGGAACTTTCGTGAGACCGTCTTCGGTGGAGTAAGTTGCAATGGCCTCGCCTTCAAGTAGAAACACTTTTCGTAACCGCAAAATCGCGAAAAAGAAACAGGTGGGGCGTGCAGGCGGCAAGGTCTCGTGCTGCACATACTGCGTAGTTTGCGGTAGCTTAGCATCCATGCGATCTTCGCGCCGATGAAGCATTCATCTGGATTTTTTAAAATCGAATAATTAAACCAACAGAAAGAAAAATACAATACGGATCGTTTCTGAGGGGCAGACGCGACGTTTTAGCTACAAAAATACGCGTATGATGATCGTCCGACTTGGGCGTACGCGTGCCGGATTTTCCCAGAGCCGGCTCTAGCCATGCGTTCAGTCTTTACCGGCGTCGATAAAGCATTGAGCGGTTGTGTTTTCTTACGCAAAACTAAAACAGCTGAAAGAAAAATGCATTATGGATCGTTTCTTAGGGCCAGACACGACGATTAAGTTACCAACAATTTGCCTAGAATGATCGTGCGCGTGGTACACCTGACTTGCGAGTACCGGATTTTCCCGAAGTCTATTTTAAGGCGAAAATCAATACGAAAAATCAATACTGGTGATCTCATTTGGGGGAGGGACTAATCAAGATAACCATATAGTTAACAGTCAGGGCTTAAGATCTTCCACCGTGCTTTTGTCGGATTTCCACCTTTGGCTATAAATTCAAGTTTCTGGTCTCTCAAAAAGTGTTTCAGTCAGTCCGGCTTTGTCTGAAGCACTTAAACTGAATCACTCACACAGAGTTCAGTGTATTTAAAAACAAATCTTGGGGAGCATTCCCGTGCACACCTCTAGCTTAACAATTAAGCAGGCGTGCACCTGGCTTTGACACTTCATCACCATTACGTCCATAGTAAGTGTTAGGCAGTTTGTGGTAAACACACTGTGTAGTTTTACACAGATAAAGAAACGCCTGTGCTTTGAAATCAAAATGTGTACTTGCCAACTGTAAATTTGTATAAAGTGTCATCCTGTTAAGTGGGTCCGACTGTATTACAGATACACTTTGCGATTCAAAAACTACACTTTGGCACCCTCCTAAACCATGCTGAACCTTTCTCAGTTTCTGAGAGTAAACTGACAGGTCTTTTAATGTGTGGATTTTAGAGTTTGATCTCACACAATGATTATTTGGATAAACTTGTGTGCAGCAACAAGAGGTCTATAATAGCTAGTCTAAGGGTTGATATTTGAAGGGAAAATGTGGTAGATAAGAATAGCTATCAAATGCTCTCAGGTGCCATGAGAGGCCTAGAATTGGCTCTTAAATTTGGCAAAATTCGTGTTTTTTTCCGGGGGACGTTGCCCCCCTGGTTCCCCCCAGCAGGGCTCCGCCCCTGCACCCTGCCGGGGCCTAGGCGGCCCCTGGACCCTGGCCTGGGAAAAGAAGTTTCAGTATTTCCAAAATTGCCAGCTTTCACCCATGTACAAGTTGCAATGGCCTCCTCTTCAACTAGAAACACTTTTAACCGCAAAATTATAAAAAAGAAAGAGGTGGCGCGTTCGGCGTTCCTTGCATTCCGATTTTGAGGGCCAATTCCCCCCCCCCCCCCCCCCCCCCCCCCCCCCCCCCCCCCCCCCCCCCCCCCCCCCCCCCCCCCCCCCCCCCCCCCCCCCCCCCCCCCCCCCCCCCCCCCCCCCCCCCCCCCCCCCCCCGCTTTCCTTGCATTCCGAGTTGTGGCTTTTCAGATTTGGCAAAACATCTTTAAGTGGTTTCAGATTTGTAGGTCCCGAGTTGCTAGCACCCCTGCGTTGAGCTGCTCTTTCGTAGTCAGTTTGTACAGCAGAATCTTTAGAGGAGGTGTGTTTAGGTTTTGGGGGGGGGGGGGGATCTTTTGCTATTAACATAACATTTAATAGTTTTCGTAACATTTAACGGTTTTCGTAACTGAACGGTCCATAGCTTCTTATCAAAGTTAACTGACCATGAAGCCGTCTTTTGTTTTCTTTTGTTTTTTTTCTTTCTTCTGTAGAAAGACATTCTAACAGCCGAATCTGGTCACTTTGCAGTCAGCCAAATGGCAAAGCTGGTGTCCAGAGCCAAGAAACCAGTGATACTACTGGGAAGTCAGGCCACCCTGCCACCCACCCCTGTAGATGAACTGCGCGCAGCACTGGAGGTAATCAGTCTCTACTTTCTTTCAGTCTGCACTGACTACTGTATAGGTGGATATGGGCTCATTGTGGGATAGGGAGGGAGGAGGAGAGTAGTAGTGTCTGCTATTGGTGAGGTTTCTGGGCTGGACACTCCCAGGGTCGTCCTCTTGGGTGAGAGGACTGTATGTGTGACCATTTTCAAGTACATACCCTGCCTCGTGGACAGCCACGCTGACTTTATAGGGGCGGTCGGTGGTCTGGTGGTTAAGACCTTGCTGCCAGTGCGAGAGGTCAGGTTCGGGTCTCCACTCGGGGCCAAGATTTTTTTCTTTGCGGATGTGGCACTGTGATTGTCGTGGGTTCTCTTTGGGTACTCCGGCTTCCTCCCCCTCCGCTTTGGAAGTGTTCAAAATTCAAAATAAAAGCAAATCTAAATTCTGAAACTTGAATTGCTGAGCTAACCCTTCACACCACATGATTGTAATGTGTTCATATCCAGTGTGTCTGATTCAGGCGAGCGTGCAGTTTGTGTTGAGTTCGTGGCACTTTGAGCCAATTTAAGACATTGTGTAAAGCGCCTACACAACACACAGAGTTATTATTATTACTGTTATTATTATTGTTGTTATTCATAGGATTTATCTCTATTGCCAGAGACTGACAGCTGTTGCATTAGGAGCTTAGCATGGCTGAACAATGACAGCAATAACATTATTTTGGTATAGGCTCACACTTCTGGCCAGAGTAAACAAAACCAAAAGCCTGAGTGTGACCCTCTCAAAAAAAACAATTCAGGTTAAGACGAGCTTGTGTGTTTTCACTTTGCTAGTCTTGCATGTGCTTTTAACTAAGACCTTTTACATATCATGTGGGGAGATGTACTCTGTTCTGACACTACTGACAGAGAACTGAGTGTATTATGAGTATTTGACTGTTGTTACTGTTGCATTGTTGATGTGCAGACACTGGGGGTCCCATGTTTCCTGGGTGGCATGTCACGTGGCCTGCTCGGCCGTCGCAGTGGAATTCAAGCCAGACAGCAGAGGCGGGATGCGCTGAAGGAGGCCGACCTGGTTATTCTAGCAGGTGATTCACCCACTCGAAGCTTTCATTGCTGGGATATAGGAAGCTACTACTAGTCTTCATAAAGACAGTTTATCACATTCAGTTGACTTTTTCAATTTCTTTTAGTTTCAGTATTCCCTTTTCCCTTTTTTTTTCTCTTCTTCTTGTTGTTTTGTTTTGTTTTCTCCCGTGGGTGGGAGTGAGTTACCTGCTTGAAGTTGTATGCAAACACCGGCCCCCGTAGTGTAGTGGTTAGCACTTCGGACCATGGACCGGGAGACCCGGGTTCGAATCCCAGCCGAGACAAGCGGGATTTTTCCTACCTAGGTCGGCTCCTACCCAGAGCGGGTGTGCTATGGGCCCAATGGGGAGGCTGTTGCCACACAGCCGAGATTCACCCACTTCACGGGTGCGACTTTGGGGGTGCTTCCCTTAGTATGACACGTCTTATGATGTGGATGATTACACGGCCGGCACCGCAGGTGCCGTAGTTCCCGGGCCTGGTGAACGCCGGGATATTTATGACAGGAAGCGTGGAATGCGGCCCTGTCCCGCAGTCCCAAACCACATGGACCTCCATAGCATCATCTTACCATCATCCTCATCTTCATCATCATGCATAATAATAATTGCCCCAGCCTTCGAGCCCTCTGTGGATTCCGCCCATGACCTGGGAGGAACACCACTGGAGCTGGCAAAAAGAGTTGAGGCAGCAAAAAAAAAAAAAAAAAAAAGTTGTATGCAAACAGGATTGTTAACTTTTCGTATGTCTTCCTACAGGTGCTGTGTGCGACTTCCGTCTGGGATACGGACGTGTATTGAGCCGCAAATCAAAGATCATCGCCATCAACAGAGACAAAGATCAACTGTTCAAGGTACGGTAGATATTTACCACATTAAAAGTGTGAATTTGCTGTCACGTGCATTAGCAAAAAAGCATCTAGAGTAATTTCAAAAGGCTGACCCCTGGGAAACGAAAAACGTTGCAAATGTTTTTGCCTGTTCCGTGTACATACAGAGGAGTGAATTGTTCTCATGTTCTGCATATTAATGGTCTATGTCTGTGGTGTTTTTTTTTGTTTTTTTTCATGTATATTTTTTTGTCACATGAACTGACAGCCTTGTCGTGAAAAGATTCATGTACGTCTGTCATGATCTCAAATGGAATTTCTGACTTCTGAAAGTTCTGACAAAGATCAACTGTTCAAGGTACGGTAGATATTTACCACAGGAGTGAATTGCTCATGTCGTGAAAGATTCATGTACGTCTGTCAGGATCTCAAATGGAATTTCTGACTTCTGAAAGTTCTGACAAAGATCAACTGTTCAAGGTACGGTAGATATTTACCACAGGAGTGAATTGCTCTCATGTCGTGAAAGATTCATGTACGTCTGTCAGGATCTCAAATGAAATTTCTTGACTTCCGTCTAGAATTCAGACATGTTCTGGAAGCCAACACTTGCGGTTCAGGCTGATGTTGGAAGCACAGTGGTGGCCATGACACGCGCACTGCAAGGCTACAAGTGTGACCCGGACTGGGTGAATTTGTTACATAGCAGAGATGAGGCAAAGGAGAAGGCAAACAGGTATGCAGATTGAGGGTAATTTTTACACACACACACACACACACCCTTATGCGAACAATGTATGATATCCAGCATGATTTAATATATTCCGTACCGCGTGTGAGTATCCCACGTCCTTGACTCTTCTTTGGTTTTGGCCCTGCATGCAAAAATCAGGCAAGATTGAAGGTTCCTTGACAGCTCGTACTGCACCAAACACAAGTATAACCAAAGTGCAGCACACCCACTGAGCCAAAATGAAATCCTTGCAGACATGAATTAAATATGATTTTTTTTTTTTTTTTTTTTTTTTGGTGAGGCCACTAGTGCACAACCCCAAATTTACTTGGTAGGAATTGAGTTAAGAATTGTGTGCGTGGTTCATTTTGTCACGAACTTAGTTTTGAAAACGACATTTTCTATGCTGTTTCACAAGTTTAGCAGTTGATGCAGCGTATTTTCAATTTGTGTCTTCTTTTTTTTTCTTTTTTTTTGTGGGTCCTTAACTCGTGGATGTTTTTGTTCCTCAGTAAGAAGGCAGAGGAAGCGACAGATGTCCACCTGAACCCTCTGAAGGTTCTGCATACAGTGGAAGACCTCATGTCAGACAACACCATCATGGTTGCTGATGGTGGCGACTTTGTGGCAACAGCTGCCTACATTCTGAGGTGATTTGTTTTTGTGGACCTGTTTGAATGTCTGTACATGTACTATAATTTCCCACAGTCAGTTTATCAGTTTATAATTTGTTTCGGAAAACATTGGCTTAGAAAACTAAAACAAATTTTCATTAGAAATGGGAGCATTGTTGTTGACTGCCTTACTTCAGGGTCATCCCTTTGGATTAGAGGTTTCTGTGAGAGATCGTTTTCAAGTACCTCGCCACATGGGCAGCCACACTCACACTTCAGAGGATTTTGACTCTGCTGCTGGAGACTGACACTTGTAGAGTGAGGATCTTGCCATGGCTGAAAAATATCCCCTCACAACAGTTATATCCAGCCCTTTTAATCTGTGGCGTCACAGTTCTGGCCACAATCAACAGTCACAAAAGCATATGTAAGAAAACACTACCCCACCCCCACCCCTCACCCACCACCCCCACCACCACAGAAGAGG
Organism: Batillaria attramentaria; assembly: GCA_018292915.2. Classification (NCBI taxonomy): domain Eukaryota; kingdom Metazoa; phylum Mollusca; class Gastropoda; family Batillariidae; genus Batillaria; species Batillaria attramentaria. The sequence continues at coordinate 730,010 of JACVVK020000255.1, forward strand.
AAACAGATGAAACTACCCCCCATCTACAGCCATTTCCCAGGCCCCACGCCCCAAATCATATTTTGTTACACCACTCTGCCTGCCTGTGTGTGGGCTGTAGCGTGTGACAGCACATCTGGCTGTGTGTGCAGGCCCCGTGGACCCTTGTGCTGGCTAGATCCTGGCGCATTTGGAACCCTGGGAGTCGGCGGAGGCTTTGCGCTCGGAGCAAAACTCGTGCGGCCAGATGCGGAGGTGTGGATCATCTACGGTGACGGATCACTTGGGTACAGTGTGGCAGAGTTTGACACCTTTACCAGGCATAAGGTGAGACCGTGCATAAGAGAAGGAAGATGCACACCGATAGCATACACTGGATATGAATACATACTTTGAAAATAAAATCATCGTTACGACAGGGCATAAAATCTTCCACCTTTCGGTGCATTTCCATCTTTGGCTACAAATTTTCCTCCCACCGGCCCCTGCAGTGTAGTGGTTAACACTTCGGACCATGGACCGGGAGATCCGGATTTGAGTCCCAGCCGAGGCAAGAGGGATTTTTCCTACCTAGGTCGGTTGTTTGGGGGCATGCTCCCCTGGATTTCTTTTTTTAAGACTAAAACCTATGCAATTTGGTGCTTTTTGGCATGTTTTTAAGTGGAGGGAGTTCTATCCTGTTGTATCCCGTGTCTTCTCTGCGAGTGCACAGAGAGAGCGACATAGCAGGCGAAAAATACAACAATCACTGTAATATTATGCTTCAGACTTTTTCTCCTTTTGGATCACGGACCATTTTAAGCCCTGTTATTACCATTATAACCCATACATATTTATTTTAGGACTCTAGGGTGAGCGTGTTGGGTATGCTGTTTGTGCAACAGGGGTCTGATGCATGAAAAGAAAATACACTAGCCCTGAGGCTTGTCTGAGCTTAGTCAAGATGGTCTCGGGCTTACATTCTAGTCAGTCTCTATGCATCAGACCCGAGGTGACTAGTTCAGTGTAATGCACCGTTGACTAGGATATGTCCTATAGTCTCACGTAAACTGTAAGATTTGTGCAGCTACGGGAAGCAGATGAAGTCTGCATGATGTACTGCCAATATCTTGCCGTTTGTTTTGGGTACTATCCCAGCATGTTCACAGTCTTAGACAACTGTGTGTGTTGCAGACACCTGTTCTGGCCCTTGTAGGGAACGACGCCGGCTGGACCCAGATCGCTCGAGAACAAGTCCCGCTCTTTGGCAGCAGCGTGGCTTGTGACTTGGCAGTGAGTTGCATTCACTATTCGCTCGTCTTTTTTTCATACCCCTATCGAAATGAAAGGGCAGCTCACTTAACTGTGTACAGGACAGGTTAAGTTTCGATCAGGTGCCTGCATTTGTGAGAAGAGCATGAACTCAGAACTTTCAGCTGGCTTATTTTTTATAGGGCAGGGTGCAGTCCATTTGCTAGTGTTGTGGTCATAATTTTCAGTTGACAGGTTGGTGATGATTAGTATCAGGTACTTTATGCTCTGCTGCAGATGGGAGTGGAGGAACAGGGAGACAAGTTTGTGGGGTTTTTTTTAATCATTTTATCATTTTACATCATGTTACGTTTTTGTTAGATAGATAATACATAATAATAAATACTTAATCACTAGAAAGGGTTCTTACAAATATGAAATCCTCTTCAGGCATCAACGAGCTTCAAATCTCTTGTTTGCTTCACAGTACACGGACTATGAGGACGTCGCTCGTGGATACGGTGGGCGGGGCCTGAGACTGGATCGAACCAACGAGGACAAGATGGAGGACATCCTGAAGCAGGCCCTTGCAGACTATCGCCGTGGCAACAGTGTCCTTGTGAATGTCCTGATTGGCAAGACCAATTTCCGTGAAGGGAGCATTTCAGTGTAGCTTTTTCAGAAATGTTTTTGAGTGGTTGTGTTTGACACGTTACCGTGACTTGTGGATAATTTTGCTCAGGTCAAAAGAGCTGCCTTTTTTTCCATTTTGAAGTGAATGTTTTTGTCTGAACCATGTAATTAGACACATTTTGGAAGAATACGTTTTGCCAGTTATAAATTACTAAGTAGCAAAAACAGGAATCAGCTACACGTACCAAATGTGCAGAAACACCAAACTTGGAGCAGTGAATGAAATGCACAGTACTTATCTTCCATCTTGGAGGAAGCATCCGACTGCAAAGTGTTCAAAACGCTTTGCATTGCTGCATCGGGGGCAAACTTGGGATGAAAATTCTGCGGTCAGGAAGACACTTATGATTGATGGGTGAAGTTGATCGCTCGCAAGGGAGACTACTACTGCTAACCTTGTAAGCCTGCTTGGCGGCTAGTGCATTGGGGATGGAGAGAGCCTGCATACAAAATTATCAATAATTTTATATATAACGTTGAAAAAAGCTCCTGTTACAGTTTTGTCTGTGGAAGAAATCTTTTGTGACCTGGTATGGGTGAACGCTCAATTGGTAAGAAAAAATGAATGCGATGTGACGCTGAGGACAAGCCATTCTAGTAAGCGATTGAATTGTAGTTCATGTAATACGTTGAGCACCTGTCTGTAAGTGGTCTGTCTATGTTTCTGTGATGTAATGTCATTATTAAGTAACACCACTATTGACTACAGACTACGACAATACGTTTCAACATGGGTTTTTCTGCATCAGATGCAAAATTGTACATATCCTCACTCCCTTCTTGGGATATTATTTCACAGTATGGTTGGTGTTATTTTCTGTTCAGTAAGTGTAAAGTCTGTTTAGCTGTTGATGAGATGTGTACATATAGGGGAAAATCCTTTTGCTAAGTGCAGTGTTGAGCTAGCCGCTTTTCCCAGATGTTTACACTGTCCATGAGTTTTGTATCTGAACGCCATTATTAGCATTCCAATATATTGCACATGCTTGTTGCATTAATCACTGTGAACACGTACTAATTTGCAAATTTATACATTAGAGTACTTTACCATACATTTAGGCAGTGGTACATGTTCTTCCGATCGACAGGCAGTATGGGAACTACAGGGATAGCAGCCATTCTCGGAGATCTGTTCTCAGGGTTACCAGATATATGTAGGTCGAGCTTTATGTTCTAGAAAAGCGCTACTTTTTCTTTACACAGAAAACCAAAGCAATTTGCATGTAGATCCCTGTCAAGTTTTTTAGATTGTATCACGCTGAGCCCAGAATATTTCAGACAAGCTTTATGACTTTTTCAGCGTAAGACAAATTTATTCAGCCAGACCAGGGTTAATGGGGTTTTGTGTTTGTAAGTGGATTCAACATTTCTGCTGAACTTGCTTTCAGTGTGGCATAATACTTTTATTACACCTAACACGTGATACACAGAAATGACATTTTCCAGTTTTTGTGTGAATCATGTGCAGCACGTGCACAACTCTTTATTTTTTCTGAGGATATGATAAATAAAGAAGGGAACAATCAGAAATGCCACTTTTTTTAGTTTTTCCTGCTAATAGGTGGGAATGAGGTTGAACAGTTTTGTAAAGAGGTAAAAAACAAACCCTTACTTACAGCTCAAGTAGCATGTACAGAAAACCCACATACTCGCACACATTTGAAACACCAAGCCATACAGCTTTGAAAACCAATGAGGCAGTTTATTACAACGGTGTATACAGTATTGAAATGAAACTTACACAGTAACTCGGTATGCCAATGGCAAAACTGTACACATACATGTATAAAACTGCAAAACAGACCCTCGACTGTTCAGCTCACACAAGCTACGTACACGTATCAAAGAAGCGTACACTACGTATCAAAGAAGCAAACAGGATAATTACACTTCAGTTACATCTGTGGAACACACACCAAAAATATCATCATTTCTTTTTAAACAAAACAAAACTGTACATGAACTCAAAATTACATAATGACAAGAATAGCTTTGCCATTTTTCACTTAGTATTGCTGTGGCTTGCACTGAGACCAAAAAAAAAAAAAAAAAAAAATCAAATAAAGTTTGGATAGAAGAGCACCACACTCTTCATGACTCCGTAAAAGATGCAGGAAAGCATGGTTCACATAGTGAACAGGACCTCTTAGTCTTGTGAACTCATCATAAATCAATATTGAGTTGCGTGAAGAGCAGCGTGACAGACAAAAGGATGACAAGCATTAAGCTGCTGTAACCTAGCTCGATAAAGCGTCCTACTGTAACCTAGCTCGATAAAGCGTCCTACTGTAACCTAGCTCGATAAAGCATCCTACTGTAACCTAGCTCGATAAAGCGTCCTACTGTAACCTAGCTCGATAAAGCATCCTACTGTAACCTAGCTCGATAAAGCGTCCTACTGTAACCTAGCTCGATAAAGCATCCTACTGTAACCTAGCTCGATAAAGCGTCCTACTGTAACCTAGCTCGATAAAGCATCCTACTGTAACCTAGCTCGATAAAGCGTCCTACTGTAACCTAGCTCGATAAAGCATCCTACTGTAACCTAGCTCGATAAAGCGTCCTACTGTAACCTAGCTCGATAAAGCATCCTACTGTAACCTAGCTCGATAAAGCGTCCTACTGTAACCTAGCTCGATAAAGCATCCTACTGTAACCTAGCTCGATAAAGCGTCCTACTGTAACCTAGCTCGATAAAGCGTCCTACTGTAACTAAGTCGTCAATTCATGTTGCCCAAGACTTCCACTGGGAAAAAAAAAATTATGTGCACAATTGTTGATTTGTGCTGTCTCAACAGTTTCAAACTACCTGCATGGAGACTTACAAGTTATATTATGAGGGACACTTTACAAGCTTCTGTATAATGAAAAAAGCTGAAACTAATTATTTCAAGCGTCTCAATCAAAGTCAGCATATTAAAACATGCACTTGTGATCAGAAAAATGAAATGAAAGCTTAGAACTAACCATGTACCCTGTGAAACATAGAATAATAATAGATTACATGTATGTATCTTAATTTTGTACTTCACAATTCCTGACTGGTCAACTTCTTCAGCCAGTGATGACTTTCTAACTGAATTGATGAATCTTTTAATGAAAAAAACAGAACAATGAAATACGTATGTATATCAACCGCACATTGTACAAAAAGATCCCAAGACTATTCTGCAGTCTACTTTTGTATGCTTAAGGTGCCAGGCAAGTTTTCTCAACTTGTCAAGATAAAAAAATAAGAATAATAAAAATTAAAAAAACACCACTACCACTATATAAACAAATCAAAAATTAACAGATACTGAGATATATATGCAACAGACACAAGAATTAAAATTTTAAACTGAGATTAAAAGTTCATTCCCACAGCGGTGGTGACATGCGCAAGGGAGATGTGTCCAAAATGTATAACTACATTGTAAAACTAAAAGCATCTGCAGGAAGAGTAAATAAAACTTTTTATAATAAAAGTGAGATTCCTTTTATTGGACGTGCAACTGACTGTCCATGTGACCTAGAATTTGCAACTATTGTTGGACAAGAAACCAAAATAATACAATCCATGGAGAAGAAACGAAACAGATAAATCAAAGAACACTTATTGTAATAAATTTCTCCACTTTTTGACTTGTTCATCTTGTAAGATATGATTTTGATATATACGTGTATATCACAGCCGTTTGCAAAGGAAGCACACACGTACACATACAAGTGTGCACTTGCAATGACACGAATTTGATGGTACTGTCAAGATGTTTCAAGTTCCTACTGAGTGAGAAAAATGAGAGCAAAACAGTAGCAATTTTCTTGGGATAAAAACAGGCGACAATTTACATCTTGTAAATTACAGCAGCGCATTTCATTTTCCACTGTAGTGGCAACTACACAAACTTGGATCAATTGATGACAAAATGTGTACATACCGGTACATAAGTATGTCACACTCACACACACACTCCCTGGGACATATCATTTGCCATTACATGTACCTTGTTGGCATATGTATGCAGCGCTTTTTTCCCCACTAAAGGTGTGATGTCAACATTCTTCTGTGCAACAGATTAGCTGTCAACTGTGCGTGAAAATGCCACGTAACTTTAATTTACAGATTTTGTTGTTGCTGCTGGCAACTACCTCGCTGGATTATTTAGTGCATTTTTCCCCCCACTGAAGGTATGACACCAACATTCTTTTGTGCAATAGAATGGCCGTCTACACGAGCACACCATGCAACTTTGAACCAGGGGAAACTATCAATTTTTATCAACCAATGATAACACATTAAACAGGATGATAAATCATGCACATGTATATATACGGAATTTGATATTGGTGTAACCCTGAAGTTGATAATTTCAGCACAAATTTACCTATGACTGTTTCCAATGCACTTGTTTCAGCTGTAACAGATTTTGATTTCACTCCCAACACATTATTCCATTCAACCTGCTCACGACTAGTGCACACAAAGTGTATTCAACACAAGCATGAGCAGAGTTCATCTCAGACTCAAGATTTGTTCAAAACTGCTCACACCAGTTTCAATAACACTGGCAATTTAAGAAACAAAGGAAGTTCTGTGCAACACAGTTATACGCCCAACACTCAAGCTGTAAACAAGCCTTAGGAAAAAGTTGGCAAGCGGGAAATAAAGGCAGTACATGTGATTTCCTCCTTGTATTCACAGACAAGGTGGTCTAATAGGTAGCGCGTCGGATTTAGCCGCTGCGCTACTGAACGGCCGTCACCAATGTCACGGCGATGAAGCGTGGGTTCGAGCCCAGGTCGAGCTTGTGATATGTGATACCGGTTTTTCCTGGCTGCCGGGCTGCTCATCGGGGGTTTCTCTCCGGGTTATCCGGCTTCCCTCCCCCAGCAAAATTGTTAAAGAAAAAGGAAGGATAGGTGTTGGGTGGCGCTGCACCGCGGCGACGCGCTTCCCCGGGGGAAGCAGCCCGAATTTCCCGAAAGGGACAATAAAGTAGTAAAAAAATAAAAATAAAAAATAAAAATAAAAAGGCAGCTGAACACAGGTGTAACTGTAAGGACAGCAATCTCCATGTTTGCAGTGCCAAGTTATGAACTTGGAAATGGCTTGCTGTGGTGTAATCATGTGCACGGCACACAGGTACAAATTACAATGTACCACAAGGTTCTGTTCAAAAAAGGAAAGAACCAACAGTGTGGTCCATGTATAGTCATAAACATATTAAAAAATCTGTTTTTCTGAAAAACTATGAAATTAACATCTCTTGCAACAAAATACTCAATGTTAAAATGGACAAGAAAGTCCGAAACTTAACAAAACCCTGGAATTTAACGAGTTTAGATTAAAAACCTTCACTATGCAAGCGAGTAAGACATTTGATTTTGTGGGGGACTGTACATAAGTTGATATCGTGGTGCACAGTTTCAGCACTTACTGCGCTGAACAGAGTACAATTTCTGTATGCAGAGCATGAGACATCCTGCACAAGGCAATTATTTATTTGGCTGATAATCTATGCACCAAAACACTTCCCTCAGATGCACTGACTGAGAATATTATCAAATTTTTTGTTTGTTACTGTTACAGGGCTCCCTAAAAGCTACAGACCTAAAGGGTCCACTGACCCCCAGTTCAAAATTTTAGGGGGTCTTTGTACCTCCACTTTCAATTTTTAAAGGGTCAGAATCATTTCTCAAGTTTGTAGTGCAATGCATGGAATTATAAATTCAGTAAATACTGCTGAGCAGGTGGTGTGTGTGTGTGTGTGTGTGTGTGTGTGTGTGTGTGTGTGTGCAAAACTGACTGAACTTTTATCAACTTCAAATCATATAATTAAATGAAGTGGGTACAATTCAGTTTTGTACACTAACTCATATTCACTATTAGTTGAAGTCATTTTCTGTGCTTAGATTAAAAAGCACTGTTACCATGTTCATTTTAGTTACATGCACACACACTGTCACAGTCACTGAATCGTAGCTATACGACGCCGAAGTGCACCCGCTGCCAGGCGAGGGCTCGAGCCCCTCCACAACTTTTCTACTGACGACTGAAAAAGTCCATAGACTAGTCTTTTGAACTTTCACTTTTTTCGGTGGCATGATTCGTCGCAGAGAAAGCTAATCCGAACGGTAACAAGAATGCTGACTCTAAAATCTTCCGTCCATGGTTTCGACATCGCACGTACGCCGAATGTTTCAGCGCCCAGAAGCGGAAAAAGATGGGGCACGTTCACTAAGCGCGAGTGGCTGTAGTAGCCGCCGATCTGCAGCAGCAGACAGCCTGCGAGCGTTAAACAGAACCAAAAACAGAATCGAACTGAACGCGGCCAAGGCAAGGGAGAACACTCACTCGATCACAACAAGCCTATAGGTGTACGCACAGACGTATAGATCTAGATCTATACGTCGATGAGTGTACGCACGGTAGTGCAGAGGTAGTGCGTCAAGCTAAGCACACATCGCGGTCATAATGCTTCAACGTACCCCCTCAAATTTTTTTTAGGACGTAAATTTTTACTTCAGTGCGTAAATTACGCACAGACGCACAGTTTAGGGAGCCCTGCTGTTAGCTTGTTTCTTTGTTTTTTTCGAACTGCATCCCCTCCTGTTCTCATCCCTTGACCAAGTCGATCTTGTAATTGAGCACAATGAACATAACACCAACATGAACTGCAATCATCGTAGTAATAAGAAACAATACACTATATCACTATGTTCTCATGTGACTTTTAAAACAGTGGTCATGGCCCATCACTTGTGTAAGACCTGAGAGACGGACAATATTCTGAGTTTCAAATTTCTGATAAGGCTCTTCCATGTGTCTGCAGGTAAGTATCCCTCAATAGTAGTCAGAATCGTAAGGTATGCCGAGGATCGTGTCCATCCATGGGCGACAAATACAGTGCAGCCTGTTCGACGACGGGCTGCGCACTGCACCCCTGAAATATTGAGTAAAAACAAGACATTAGCAGTGTTCTGATAGCACAAGGAAGAATAAGCATGATCATTCTATATATATATATATGAAGTTGAGTACTACACGTACCAAGTTTGATCATTATGCATCCAGGATCCTACGTCAAGGGTATGTTAAGACAGACCGTATACTAGGTATGTGAAGTAACATGCAAATCTGCACGTTTAAAATGCACGCAACGCCAAATCAAACTGAAGTTTTCTTGTTTTTGTGCTTTGTGTTTTTAAAGATTAACACCCCCTGCCATAGTCTTAATAATGATGATAATAATACATGTAGTAATAACAAGCTCATTAATATCTATAGGCATTTTATCACAAATATTTGGCTCAAAGCGCTGTGAGCTAAACCCAACACGCTCGCTCACATGCATTCTCTATTACACTGGACATGAACACATGACTGTGTTTACTGCCCGTCCCCAGTATGTATAGATTTTATTTGTTGAGATTTTCAAAACTGGGCTTACTACTCAGCTGTGTCATGTCCGCTATGCCCTTGCCATCTTTTAGTTTAGATTTCTTAGTTTAGTTGCATAGTATTAGACTTGGACATCACACATTACTTTAGGATCTGTGTTTAATATGTATGGATTTATATGTCTAGATAAATTAATGTGTGTGTGTGTGTGTGTGTGTGTGTGTGTGTGTGTGTGTGAGCCAGAAGAAAATTTTCTGCCATCGACAGACAATAAAGTTATATTGAATTGAATTGAATTACAATCATGTGGTGCAAAAAGCCAGCTCAGTAATTTAAGTTTCGGAATTTTAGAATTTCATTTTTTTTTTTTTTTTTTTTTGTGGGCTGAACATTTCCAAAACAGAGGGGGAGGAAGCCAGAGAGAACCCCTGACGGTCAGCCCGAATGAACGGTGCCACATAATTATGAGAAAGAAAAATTCTTCTTCCCAAGTAGGACCCGAATCTTAAGCAGTTAAGGGAAGTCTTAGCCACTAGACCACCCCGTCTTATCATCATTTCAATACTTCCCTGTGTAGGTCAAATAAAGCAAAGATGGGGATGGGGAACAAAAGCAAACTTGAAAATGTAGCAAAAAATCTGCTCTGTTGGCAGAGGTACAAAGGTCATAAAAAGCCAAACTATCAACTTCCCATGCAGGCGTTTCATTGCTGTGGTGTAAAGACACATATTGACTATGGGGTTATGTGCAGTGTTTTTTAACCCTGTTTGGCGAGTGTGCTAGTTTATATTATAGTGCTTTTTGTTGTCACGAAAAAGTGTGACTTTTGTATTGTGTAGGTCAAGGTGCATGGCAGGGGGCCGCAACAAGAAGCAAGCTGCAAGTGAAGCTGGGACGTTTTGCGCACAGGTTGGACACAAGTGACGCGAGTAGATTTGCTTTAACTGGCTCTCTGGTCTAAACTTGCATTACTCCAGCAGACTTGCATTACTCCAGTGAAGCCTGAGCGGAAAGGAGACATTCAAAATTTCTTAAAACTCCTGTCAGGTGTGTGCCCTTGAATAGTTTGTGCACGGTAATTTTTGTTTCTAGACAATCATTTTTAGGGGCGACTATGATGCCTGAGGCTAATAGGGAATATACACACATTCTGAGGCCCTGCGTGTTCTTTGAGTGTTGACCTGTTAGTGATACTTCAATTTTATAGGTAGCACTAGCCTTTCTCAAACCCACTTGACAAAAAAACACCTTCTTGCTGTCAGCTCCACTTAAAATTTGGAAAAACAGGGAGACAAAATACCTGCAGGGTGTGCTGCAATACACAATCTTGGGCGATACCGAAGCATTCATCTGTGAGCCACCACTGGCCGCGGTATCAGGTTCATACTGCTGAGGGTCCGGCACGAAGTCCGAGTCCATGGTGTGACAGGCAGACTCCAGGTCCGCACCGTGGGTAGGACTGCTGTAGGTCTCATCACACAGATCCATGACCATGTCAGACTGCAGTGACGACAAAGACAGATAATATTATTTCTCTGACTTAATACCATACACATTCAGTTTGTCTAGTCTCTTGTCCCATTAACAGGCTAATTCCATGTTCACTACGCCAGCTTATGTTCTGGAACAGTTCGTAGTGAGTGTGTCTGTATGTTGAAAATACTCTACCCTCAGTATTAGTAGCTCACAGTGCCATACGACATTGTTTACACATTGCGGGCGGTCCTACTAATTACCGAAAACAACAAAACGACCGAAAACAGCTCTTAATACGGATAGAACGTGGTTCGAACATAGAAATAACAACACACAAACATGATTAAAGGTGAAAAAAGTGGCCTTAAAAAAAGCTAAAAGGAAAAAAAAGGTGATATTGCAGAAAATAACCAGTCCGGACCAGAGTCACTTCCCTTGGGAGACACGTTCATTTCGTCGTGTTCTCTTGGAGTGAATAAGTACTTTTTTCCTTTAAACTAGTTTAATGCCTCTTTTTCACCTTTAATCATGTTTGTGTGTTGTTATTTCTATGTTTTAACTGCGTTGTACGCGTATTAAGAGTTGTTTTCGGTAATTAGTAGGACCCCGTTGGGGGAGCGGTTGAACATCCAAATTCTACAACCGTTGATAAACACTTGCTATTGCGGTGTATTAGCCGCAAAAGTAAATATTAGTAGTTAGTACGCTTCTGTTGGCTCAGTGCCAGCATTTCAGATGCTAGCTGTCACTGTGCAGGTGTCTAAGTGGTGTGACACAGGACACCACAAAAACAGCTTGGAACGATCTGTGAGCATAAAAATTATACAGAATGCCCCTTTAAGTGCACCTTGAACTTTTTGGTATGCTAGGTAAAAGTGCATAAAATTTATTAAAATAATGACTGGGCATCACACTACTACAGCACTGCAAAAACATAATGAAAAAAATTCCAGTGCTTAATCCGAACAAGCTCTAGCGAGAAACTAAACCTACCTCTGATGACTGTGAAGTGAACCCAGACGGATCTGCCAGATCACCCTGGAAACTGTGTGTCACTGGAGCTGCGACATCTTTCATGCATCCAAATACTGAGGGTGCTTCAATCTAGCCAAATAAACACAAATAAAATGAAAGCTAAAACTGAAAGGATGGATGAACATTCAGTAATAAAATAAGACTAAGCGAAACAAGACTGTGTGATGTGATTCTCAATATATGGAAAGCTTTTAACCTGTTCTGCAAGTTGTAGCATTGAAAATTTAATATAATGTATAATGAAATGTGATAGTATGTTCACGGCCCCATTCAATACCAGTAAATCAGTGATTACAATTTACATTAAGTAATGTAATTACTACTGTTCTCACTTCTTAAAATTGCCTATGATATATATTACAAGCCACCACCCAAGCTGCCGACCTGTATGTATACGTTTCTCAAATCTGAAACATGCTGATTTCATTGTAAATACAGTGCTACTGTGAAAGAGTGGCTAGACGACAACTGCAACTCATCAGCAGTGCATTTAAACATGCACGAGCAGACAGTCTCTTGTTTTTGTCCAGCCATCATTCACCTGCTCAAATTCAGCCAAATCCCTTGAAATTATATTCAGAAAAATATGCTACACACTTACAAACACTGACCTGTTGCTGCATGGGTGCCTGTGAAGAACTGGACAGTTGTGCACACTGCATAGAGTTGGGCTGCACTGGCTGTGGTACCATGAAACCAGAGTTTGCCATCTGTACATGGGTTTCATTGCAAAGTCGTTTTGCAGGGCATTCATCCTGTGTCTGAAAAAAAAGAAAAGAAAATACAGTTTTAGAAGCTTCAACAACAAAAGAAATATTTCTTCCACCATGATCGATATTGATACTAACTTAGAGTAATACAGGCAGTCGGTGGGCTAGTGGTTCAGACTGGCGATGCGAGAGTTCAGCTTCAAGTACCACATGGGACATCAATGTTTTTTCTAATAGTGGAAACATTCATTTGGGCCGACTGTCAGGGATTCTCTCTGGGTACTCCAACTTTCTCCCCATACAGCCCACAGAAACCAAAACTATAAATTTTAAAACTTAAATATAGCTGAGATGATCTTTCACACAATGTAACGGCTTGATGTCCTGTCACCTATAAATGTGAGAGAATGTGTGCGATTCACACAAGCAAGTGTTTTGGGTGCAACCTGTAACAGCCTGAGCCAAGAAACTGGGTAAAGACTAAAGTACCTATATGTAATACTTATTATCATTATTATTTACATTACAATAAGGTAACACATAGTACATATATGATCATCAAAATGGGTTTAAATTAATACCAGACTGCTGCGAATTAGGAAAAGAAAAAAAGCAGTAAATTGGGGTGTCATGTCACACTTACAGCTGAAACTGAGCCTTCCTGTTCTGACTGAGCATCCCAAGTGAACTTGCGTTTCGCAGACCCAAAACCATTAAATATCAACTGCTCTTGTGGGGCCGCAGAGCTGTTATTAGTGTTAAACCCAAAGTCTGACAATGGCATGGTTACAACCTGAAAAGCAAATGACATACATAAGATGTTTATTTTGGAAAAAGCTCAACCATACACTGGGAATGTGACAATAACACTTACAGTAAACACATTCAAGTACATGTCCAAGGTCTTTTTTGTGTGGTTGACATCACATACACTGTGCTCACTGCTGTGGATACTGCACTATACGGACAAGCTTTGCTAAACCTATAATCCTACCTTTCTTGTTTACTCTGGCAGAAGCAGGGGTCGCGTTCATGCATATATATGTTTGCGTTTTCGGGATGCCCTACGCATTTTCAATGGACCTCTTTTAGTTTTACAGTCCCCTGCTTCCTGAGCAGAGCAATCGGCGGCGAGAGACGCGAGTTTGATCGCGGTCTGTGCGACTTTCTGGTACGTACCTCATTCAAATTGAGTTACGTGCGCTAAACCTCATTCAGCCGATGTAATTCACCCTAAACCTCTGCCATATTATTATTACTATCGTTGGCCATAGTTTGCTTTGTTTTCGGTAATTTGTGGGATAGTGCCCCAGGCGCCACAAGACTGAGCGAAAGCGTGTGTTGGCTGCGGTTTTCTAAAAATGGAACACATCTAACCTTGAAGTTGCAAGCCACGTTTATTGTTATTTCGTGGAAAACCATAAAAGAGGTGTACTTATAATTTACATTTAAAATCTTAGCTGATTTTCAAGCCCTGGAGATCTGTTGAACATTTCCCGCACGTACGTCAGACAGGTGCTTTGTTTACATACAACAAAGCGAGCAAAATCTAACTATAAGATCAGTAAACGTGCTGTACACAAAAACGGGCATGAAATTTGGGTAGGACAACGATACTTTTCATTCAAGTGCTGCGAGACTTACGGCGAATAACGATCAAAGGCCCCAAGCTTTCTCTATCCGCGTCTGTAACGTCCAAAAAACGTGCGTTCCACCGGCAACACATTCAACTCCACGCGGTCCGGTTCAGTCAAACAACGAAAGACAGGCGGCCACCGTCTAAATCTCGCAAGTTCCTTGACTGATATTCAGTAAAGAAAACGGGAATTTGCGAGATTTGAATATCCTTAACTGTGCTTACTGAACGTGCCCACAGAGCTATAAATAGACCCATCGCTTCTGGGCGTTGATGTTTGTCTGTTTGTTTTTAATCAACTTTACATATTTTGCAACGATGATTCCTTAATTTATCACTTGAATTACTTGAAATACATTTTCAATTTTTTAAAGTTTTTGCGCCGACCATCTTTCCCAGAGTTCCAAGTTTAGTTGACATCATGGCGGTCAACATGAACAAACGTGCCCAATGGAGAATGACTTACGTAGCTTTTCTTCTGTTAATTAGCATTTGGGGTTCTGAATCATCGACGACGATATCACCAACAAATGCTACGGAAGGAAATGTGACTGATGCAACGACAACGACGCCTGCACCTACGACAACAACAACCGTAACTACAACTACCATTGCACCGCCGTCTGCTATCGATTCCAATTCACGTACGTCGCAAGAATTGCACTAAGATTAAAAGCTGTGAGCCTATAAACCTAAAGCCTGTGCGTAGCAGTTAGAAAGGGAGCGGATATTGGGACAGAATTGTTGTTTCGATTGGTTCATTCCCGAACCACCAACAGATCTACTGAACTTGTGCTCCAGAGTCGAAGATGTTCATGTGCCCCATACGTATGCGGTCTTGCGACTCGGATTCTGTATAACAGTAATGTTTAAAAACATCTGGACCGTACCGCTCAGTAGTAAAGCAGAGAGTATGAAGCACAGTTGGCATAACAGTATTACACACGTCTCTTGCTTGTTTTGGCCGATGTCCTGGAGGACAAAGCAGTGAAAGCCAGCTGACACTAAGCGCTACCCTGTGCGCAAACCTTCACCCTCCTATGCACTTTGATGTGTACGACAGTACAGTTTTCCACACCACCAGCCTCAGCTTACTCTTCTTTGGAAGATAGACGTGGTATTTTTAACATGCACACTTGATAATTGTGCATGCGTGTGCACACGAGGGTGGGTCAGGCACTGTAAACAAGTCTGCATGCTATTTTGACTCTGTTTGGAAAGGAAAAATCCATCCTAACTCCTATCCACCAGGGATTCGAACCAGGTGGCTGTGGATCCGAAGTCGGATACCTTAACCACTAGACCGGTTGCCCTTGTCCCCTTGCTGGTAACTAATAATGCTAGTTATAGTATAACAGTGGTAATAGTAAGCTGCTTTGATTTGGAGGGGGGAAGGGACAGGGTTCCCACGCCACCTGAAAAAGCCCTAAAAAGCCCTATAGTATAAATCAGAACCCTAAAATAAGGCCCCTAAAAAGCCCTAAAAATCAGAGTGAGGCCTTATAAAGCAAAGCTGAGGCCTTAAAAATCGAAAATGGAAGGTGTTTGAATACATGTGTATGTCAACCCTTTGAGTCAAGATTGGATAGAAGGAGTTATTAGGGAATTACCTTTGTGTGTGCCAACCTTTTGCATCAAGACTAAAGGTTTGTGTGACAGCTTGAGTGAGTTGGTATGTTGTGTCACTGTTTGTAAATAAAGAAAATGACCATATATGTTTGTTTAACATGGATATATGTCTTTGATTGCAGTGATCGCTTTGATGGTCCTATATCATCAATTTTTAGGCATTAAAAATAAAGGCCTTAAATTTGGTTCCACTCAGGGTGTGGGAACCCTGAGGGAGGGAGGGGGGGTAAAGGCCAGGTGATTCAGCTTGAGTTCACAACGGTTGAACACTATCCAAACTGTTTATTGCAACTGTTTGATGTTCAATGTAGTATTACCAGGGAAAACAAGTGAAAGCACAAGGTGCGTCACTTGTGTCACTATTGGTGCCGGGTACTACATGTGTTACTTGACGGTGACAAGGAGCCTGTGTTTTTTTGCACAGTTCTGGGACAGTGTCCATGTGACCTGACTGGTAATGCCTGTGATGTCAACTGCTGCTGTGATGAAGACTGTACAGAGGACGACAAGAAGGCCTTTAGTCAGTGCCTTCCCTTTTCTTACAAGTAAGTCCGCCTTTCCCCGTGGTGTCAGACTGCTTCGGTTTTTATGCGGCGCAAGACAATCAGTTATTCAGGTTGGGGAAGCTTCAGTCATTTGACAATTTTCAGTCAAGTTTCCTATCTTTTCAGAAAAAAGGAAAAAAAATAAAAAAAGGCCCCCCCTCCCTCCCCCCCCCCCCAAAAAAAAGGGGGGGGGGGGGACCCAGTCATGTATGTAATGGCATATGGGACAGTCCAACTTCATTTTTGAAGACTTGTGTACATGTCAGTACCAAGGTAGTATTTGACTTTTGCGTGCAGTTGGTAAAATAATTTGCTTTCTGATTACCCAGTCTGATTATTGTTCAGTGGTTTTTAGTAGCCATCATAGAGTGCTGTTTTATCACTATTTTGAGAAAAGTTCAGTTTGATTGTTGTCGGTGCAAACTTGTTTCTATTGTTGTCTAATCTGGTGTTTCATTTATATATATATATATATGCGCTGTTTTCTTCAGCATCTACCATTTTGTACGGGCATCATTCTATTCTTTTTCATTTTCAGTGTTGATGACAGGCTCTGCTTCCGCAAGGAAATCATCCTGTTTGAAAATTCTCAACCTGTCTTCTCCAACATTTCTGACGAGGACTTGTTCTGCATTTACTATGACAACAGTGAGTCTGGAAAAACTGAAAAAGATGAAGAAAATCCTCACAACAACAATAGCAATAACAACATGCTGCTTTAGCCAGAGTCAAAAGCAGTAAGAACCTTTGTGCAAGGCTGTACAACTTACGCAATTCTGCACGGTTCGTTTGCAGATGAGGAGCGGAACTTTTACACCAATCCAGACCAGGTCTACACACTAGAAGCCTTTCAAGACTACCGCAGCCAGTTTCTTACCTTCACTTTCCAGTCAGACTTTGTCTCTCAGTTTGACTTTACTGCTGCATTTTACAAGGTATACCATTTGATTACATTGTTTTGTGTTTTATTTCTCATATTTTTCATTCACTAACAGTTTCACACTTGCATAAATATGTGTGAATTTTATATATGTGAAAGATCCTGCTTCATCATGGAGAGGAGGAGGGTGCATGAAATGGGAAAGTCCCAAGTCATGCTAGTTCATATACTACAAACTCTGTAGATTAAAGGTGTAACACAAGATTGGGAAAACATGGTTGGGGATCTTCTGTCCGTGGCGCATTCAAGATCGTGCAGGACGTACCAGTGTTTGTGTGACTGCTGTTTGTTGCCTCTGTAAACTGAACTTAAAATCGATCTCTTTGTTTCCAATTTACAGAGTGGGGATCCCATTTACACAGTGTTTGAGAGCCTTGCTGTTGGCGTTCTGGGGCTCCCTCGCTCTCTCACTACCACAGACTGTGTGGATGAAAACCCAGCTGGTGAGTCTGTGGGTACTCAGAATTCACTGTATGTTGTTATGCCTGGCACTAGTATTCTGTGCAAGAGCACGGGATTATCCCATGTGGATCAGGCATGGTACAGTGAGTTGTGTGGCCTGCACTTTTGTGCCGGTGTTTGTGTGGTTACACATGCAGCCCTCCAGCAGGTCAGTCCATTGAAAGGGTTGTATCAAAAACTGTGAGCGATACATGCAAGCTTACACCATTTTTTGAGGCATTTTAAAGACACGTCATTGCAAGAATATTACTATTGTGTGTTTGGTACTAGTCGTTAAAGCTTTTCGGGAATACTTTTTTTGTGTGCAAAACTGTGATTTTGTGCCTATTGTAGTCGTTTTGGGCGACTACAACAAGGTTAGAGTGTGTTGCTATTGTCAGGATGTAGTGTATGGCTGTTGAGGCGGTGCAAAGCAACCCATGCAATCAACCAACCATCCACGCATACTCACGCACTCACACCATGCAGGAAACGAACGCGAACGATGACGTGCAATTACCAGACTGGAGGGTTAGTTCCGGAATGCTCGAAGTTTACTCCAGTTAAGCAGACACACACACACAAGCACACACACATGCACTCGCTCATCCGTTCACCATTTTCTGGCACACTCTCACGTCATTCTTCGTCATGGTCAGCGTATCATGGTGACCATGAGCCAATGACGACAACAATATTCTTTTTAAATAGACGTTTGGAAACTTGTGACCTGACTTTTCATCAACCATGGATATAATTCAGAAATAGATGACTACCTTGGAGTAAGTGAAAATTTGGATAAAAATGCTAGCTGGAGAAAAATTAAGTATTGACACAAGCCTAAAATATACCTCCTGAGAAACTCAAGTGACAATGTCAGGCGTAATCTTGTTCAGTTATTGACGTTTACTCCTAAAACCTTCATTAGAGAGGGGAAAAGGCGATTTCAGTGAAAGACATCAAACTGTTCTTTTTGGACAGTTTCGTTCCTTGAAAAGGGCTTGTCCAGTTTTCAGAAAAGTGCAAATATCAATTTAGGCTGGTTTCACTTGCACCAAGAAGAAATGAAAAGACAGAGAACGCTGGCTGTTACAACATGTATTAGGTCACAACTTTCTGAATAACCTTTCTTCTGAAATAGGTGCACAGAGTGGCTCTGTAAAAACTTATCCTTGAAAATCGCTGGCAACTGAGTTACCAGAATCTCTATAGCATAGACGTGTATGTCTTGGGGTGATATAAAAACGTTTTTTTTTTTTTTTTTTAGCGACATGTCTTCGGACTTATGCTCAGTCAGTAAGTACAAAAATAAATGCTAGCACAATCACATGCATATGTAGTAGAACATCAACATGCACGTGCATCTGACAGAGATTCACTGTATTGATGTGCTTGCAGCATACCTTCTAGATGAGAGCTTCACTTGTGTGAGGCATTCACTTCCCCGGGGCTGTAATACCACAGCAGGGCTCAATGCCAACAACTTCTTTACTGGATTCAGAGTCGTCACAGTGAGACTTGTTTGTTTCTGCTTTTATGTTGAGGTTGTTTTGTTGACATTGGGGTTTTGTTGTTGTTTGTTTGTTGGTGGTTGTTTTTGTGAATGTTTTGTTGTTTTTTTTGTGTTTTGTTTTTTTGTTCTTTTCTGGTTTGTTTGTTTGGGTTTGTTGTTGTTTGTTTGTTGTTTGTGTGTGTGTGTGTGTGTGTTTGGGGGGGGGGGGGGGGTTCTTGGGTGTGTTTTTGTTTTTTGTTTTTTTTTGTTTGGGGTGGAGGGGGGGGGGGGGGGTAAAAGAGTACAGTGTAAAGCTAAAAAGGCCTTGAGTTTCGATTTCAGCTTTAAGTGCTGACTGACTTACCAAAATGCTTGCACTTGCAGAGTCCACAGCTGTTCCAAGACTTCAATGCAACCTTGGAGGGAACTGTAATTGATGGATGTAAGTGTGACATTTGTTTACTTGCTAAAGACAGCGGTGTGTGATTTCCACAACATATCTAAGGTCCGAGATTCCAGACACTCTCACACTGTGGCCACCCGCCTACAACCCCTTTCCAGCTAACAAACTGGGAAAGGTAGCAATAGAAATGTTTACATTGGGGGAAATGCTTGTGGTACTGCTGTCCCGAGACCTTGGACTTGTTGACACTTTCATTTCATTGGTAAACTCCAAAAGCTTACCCTGTTTACAACCAACTTAAAGGACACACTCAGGGGCTTTATAGCTGTGAAAAAACTATGATAGGACAAATGTCCTGGCTGACCGCAAAATATAGGACATTTGTCCTGAATATTGTCTACTGTCTCGCAGAAATGGTAGGGCATATATCTGCTTTGATAAGAAAGCGATTGGACATTTCAAGAATTACGCAGCATGTGAGCAGTGTCTGACACGGATAATGAGGCTCCGCACACCTCAGTTTACCGTGAAATCGGTTGTTACGAGGTCAGGTTTGTGTCTTTCAACTGTAAGTCATCTACTGATCGAAGGATACACTCATGCTAACTGGTGTTTTGCATTTTGCACTAGAAAAAGCATGAGTTGGTACAAATGTGTATGGCACCCAAAAGAAAAACGTGTGTACATGGGATGGGAGTTTTTTTATTTTTATGACGCCAGCCTGTGAAGGGAACCAAAGTGCCATAGAAAGTCACACAGAAGGCTTCCCTTTGTCACTCAACTGGCTAGTGACCAGTGTAATCAAACTTGCATCGTGCACCACTCAATACCCTCTGGTGGTAATTGACAAGGGATTAGCGCAGCAAGCAGCGAGGCTGTCAAAGAGCTGACGTGGGTGTAATAGGGGCCATTTCAGAATGCGTTCAAGTATGCAGAGGTCCTTGAAAATGGTAGGGCATCCCCAAAATGCTGTATATATGCCCACACACAAAAATGCAGTAAATGCGACCCCTGTGCCAAAATGCTGTATATATATATTGCCCCCCCCCCTCCCCCCCCCCCCCCTCCCCCCCCCCTCCCCCCCCTCCCCCCCCCCCCCCAAAAAAAATTGCAAGAAACGCGACCCCTGTGCAAACAATTCATTCGCTTTTCATACAGTTGCACCATAGTTGACCTGCCTTTGCCTTCTTCTGCCACAGTCTACAGCTTGTACAACAACAGCTACACCATCCCTGTGGAGCTGGACAATGGGACGGTGCCGCCTATTCAGTGCATCTATGATAACGGAGTGAAGGGACCCTGTGACAGAATCTACTCTGCCCCGCCCACACCTTATTTAGATGACACTGGCATCTGCCGGGATATTCTTAGAGAGGTTCTAGTTCCTCATTGTTTGTCTCTTTCCTACATTTCTGGTGTGATATACATGTATGTATTGCATCTTTATTCACAGGGCTACTGGCTAGAGTTGAAAGTTTTAATGTGTATGTTCAGCATACCAGGTATAACAGTATGGAAGGAAAATACAGTCAAATGGAAAGTTGGTCCCAAAGAAGACTATTTTTTGAAGATCAGAAGTCAAAGAGTTTTTAAAAAAATATGGTCTCAGTATCCTAATGGACGATCATTTCAGATTTGAAGAGCTCTATGGCTTTATAAGTGACTGAAATTTCTCCTGTCAGGCTGTGAAACTGGCTTGAAAGTTTCATGTGATGACAATGGACGACTCCACTCCTATCAGTGAAAAGAGTAAAGCCCCCAGAATTCAGCCAATCGCGTCCCACGGCATAATGAGCGCAACACATGGCATGGTCTGGCAAAGTTTTAGCCAGACACTGTACAATAACAAGGGAAACGTGTAGTTTGGTATGACTGAAACACGGAAAGAAAGCAATAATTCCTTTCACATCATTTGAGGAGAATAATCATTTACGTCAATCTTCTTCATTTTGAAATCAACCCTTTTTCAGTAAAATGGTGGCATGGGCGTACTTTGCTTTGCCAGTGCACTGCAGAGTACAGGGGTGGGGCTTTGGCTTCAGGGCTTGCTGATTAGAGTCGTCAATTCAGGTCAGCAGTGCAGGTTCATAGCACAGGGGCCACCAGGGTCCGTACAGGTCATGGAATCCTGGAAAAGTCATGGAATTTGAAAATACATGTAGCTGTACACAGGCCTGGAAAGTTACGAAATTATCTCAAGAGTCATGAAAAGTCATGGAATTTCAGAATTTGTGACCTTCCATGAGAAAACCCAGCTTAAGTGCACAATTTTCATTTTTTGTTTTTTTTTGTTTTTGGAGCCATCTTAAACAGCCTTGCTCTCTACAGTGCAAAAAAAAAAAATCCTTTTAAGACATCATAATTTAAGGGCAGAACTACCTGATTTTGGCAAAATCTCAATATCGACCAGATAGCACCCGCTGACCTTTGTTAGCCTCTAGCTCGGAACAGCAGCATGCGTCTTCACGCCAGGTTTTCTCGTGGACGGTCACATTTTATTGAAGCCATTTTGAGCCAGACAATGAGACGGTCAGCTTGGTGATTACTCACTGGACTGTTTTTTTTTTTTTTTTTGTTTTTTTCTCTTTCTTTTTTTTTTTCTTTTCTTTTCTTTCTTTCTCTTCTTCTTCATCTTTTTTTTCTTCTCTCTTTTCTCTTTTTTTTCTTTTGTTTTTTTTTCTTTTTTTTTATTCTTTCTTCTCTTCTCTCTTCTTCTTCTTTGGGAATCAGTAAGAGGGTTCTTGCGCGAGCACAAGTATGCTCACTGGACTGTTTGCCACATATACCAACAAACTGCCTTTCCATGAGGCTGATGGCTAATTCTGAACATTGCTCTTGCTGACTGCGATAACTTGGATAAGCTCAGATTTTCTACCCTCGTGTGTGTCAGTGTGAAAGAGGTTGAGGAAGTTGTCATGGAAAACAGGAGAGTTGGCCTGGAAAAGTCATGGGAAAGCCATAAAGTTTTGAGACTGTGTGAACCTGTATGGACCCTGGGCCGCCACCAAGTATGAGCACACAACTGCTTAGGTTGTAATAGAAAGTTCTGCATTGTGTCCACCTCTGTAACTGCCATTACTTCATCCATCTCCCTTGTTTCAAATGTTAGCTTCGCATGTGTAGGTTCACTACCGGCTGATCACGGACGGGACTACAGGCATCACCAGGGTCTTGGCTAGCTTTTTCATCGGTAACTTCAGTGGTAGCAGCTTGACCCAGACGTTCACTTCAACATTTCAGTCAACAGTGAGTGTTACATCTTCCACCTTTTGGTGGATTTCCACCTTTGGCTAAAAATGTTTCTCCTCACAAAAACTTTGTTTCCTCCTCTGAATCACATTAGTCTGATTTCAGTAATTTTCCTCTAGAAAAAGTGTTTCCTCCGGTGAACCACTTAAAATCAGATTTTACTCTTTCTTCTTTTGTTTTTTAAATTCTCGGGGAGCAGACATCCCTAGCATAACGTGTCTGCGTTGCAGATGTTTTGCCACTTTGTCACTGAACGCTACATACTTTTCATCCTTTGGGGTCATGGACCATATTAAGCCTTGTCTCATGCCTGTCTGTATGTATGTTTGTCTGTAGTGTCTGTCTCTCTGTCTCTAGTGACTGTCTGCCTGTCTGTGAATGTGTGTCTGTTTATGTAAGTGTCTGTTTATGTAATGTTTTGTATTTTCCTTTCTTACTTGCCAAAGGCTGCCTTCCGCTACACATAAACCAAAGATGAATTCCACACGCAGGTTTCTGTAACTTTATTGTGGGCCTGTCACTGCAGTCTTAACTTTAATTCTAATTTCTAACACCCAAAGTAAACATGATTGTCTGTCTTGTGCAGCCAAATGTACTGTAAATTCATTTCTGCAGACCACTGCTGAACGTGATGACGGCTTTCAACGTAGTGGGAACCCTGGCTATGTGGTCGGTCAGCCTGTACTAGCCGGGACTCTGAACCAGACGACTGATGGGACCAAGTATCCTTTAGCTATTCCCCAAAATTAATAATAATAATAATGAATATTTATTTGCACTTATTCTCTGTGAGCTCTAAGCGCTTACAGAGAAGGTAAAAATTAGCTTTCTTTTTGTTGATCTTAGTATGTCCTGTTCTGTTTCATTCTTCTCCACTTTTGTATACATGTAGTTAAAGATAAAGATAACTATTAATCCCATTGATGAGAAATTTTTTGGGTCCAGGCTTTCATGGACATAAGCATAAATAATTTAACGATGCATACTGTACATATATCCTGTCACATCAGGGGGTAATTGCTATACTGATACATGAAACTCGCAGTCGCAATAACACAGTCACATCAGTCGATCAGTCAGCAATCTCATACAATCATTCACGATGTGCACAGCCATCAAAGGTTAAAAACAAAATGCTTGGCTACAACCAAGAACCAGTAAGGAAGAGCTATCCACATACTATATTAAGATGCGGTTCACGTTGATCAGTGATGCACATTTTCTGAACACTTAATAGGACAAGGTGTCCTGGACATAGAAAATTGATAGGACACATTGTCTAGGCATGAAAAAAGCAATAGGACACCAATTTTTACCCCTTCTACAACAAGGAAGTGAGCAATTAACGAGTTACATAAAACACAAGTAGTTTGACAACTGCAACCCGGTCGTTACTGACACAGTGTGTAAGCTAAAGGCTTTAGCTTTAAAAGCTACAGCGTGCAAAGCTGCGGAGAAATGAGATCAAGCCACCGAAGTCGCACACAGAGCTTATAAGCTTGCAGGGCGCCGGCGAAAAAGAGAAACATGGTGTGTCCGAGAGTGTAAGGAATTGAATCGGTCGCTGACCGCTCGAATAAAAATTTCAATCGGCCCGTCAGTCCGCTCATTTGAGATTTTAATCGGACTATGTCCGCAAAACCGACGAAATGTGCATCACTGGTTGATAGAACATTCCTTAGGAGATTTGCTTCACGCATGAGGAATGCCGTAGAGCACACACAGCCTCAGGACAGTGATGGACCCACCAATCACTCATCATGGCAAGTAGCGCAATGAGTCACTGTATCTGAGAAGTGCGCTATATAAATGAAATTTATTATTTATTTATTATTATTAACTGCACCATTGTTGGGGGGACCATCCACTGAGGCCAAAGTCACGCTTATATATGCAGGATTCTCAAGCAGCAGGGACTCAGCAAGTGCAGGAAAGCCCATGACTAGTTCTGTGGTATTGGTTTTTGTTACAACTGCTGAAAAAATTAACAGTCTGAGTCATAAAACAGGCAGTAGATCTGCATAAATACAGGGGTGCCACTTTTCCGGCTGTGGCCGGAAATCTGGCCTGGGAAAATCAGAACGTGCCAAGTTCCGGCTTACAGGGGTGCCAGTTTTCCAGCTATGGCCGGAATTCCAGCCTGGGAAAATCAGAACGTGCCAAGTTCCGGCTTACAGGGGTGCCAGTTTTCCGGCTATGGCCGGAATTCCGGCATGGGAAAATTCTGAACGTGCCGAGTTCCGGCTTAGCAACGTGCTTACAAGTCTGTGTCTATCGCTGGACCGTCGGTCGTTTCCGATAGCACTGCGGTAAGCTGCCTTTGCGGGCCCAAGCCTGGCCACTCCTCTGATTGGTCCAAAATGGGAATGCGGGATGTATTACGGTTAGTAAAGGTTTTTGTCTGCGTAGCATGTGTACCCCCCCCCCTCCCCTTGCTTTTTATATTGTTTCCATAGTAATGGAAACAACATAATAGGACGGGCTAAAATTTCCACGTTCATGGGCAAGCATCTGTGGTACAAACGCACGTCACTGCCGATCTCCCGCAGAGACGATTTTGCAAGTGTAACTCTGACAATGACGTAAGAAAACTTGCGTCATCGATGCTGACGCGTATGATGTTCCGAACGCAGTTCTCCTCCTCCTGAGTGCCGTCTGTGTGGATGTGCGTGTGTGTGTGAATTGTGTCCGGGCCCGTTTCTTCGAAAATACTTAACCGAATGGCTTCAAATTTGGGGTATCCAAATTTATCAAAATGTTACATTAGACGATTCAAGCGTGTGATGATTGCTTAAGTGATTTGGGAGTTATCGCCCTTTTGAGACAAGTTGGTTGTCTTTCGTGTACAGGCGTAATATTTATTTAAATCACTCAATTTTTTGGCAGTAGATAGCTTGAATACGAACTCTGAATTGACTCACTACTAGAAAATGGTCGCTCTTATAGTTTTCATGTAAACCGAGCCTGAGTTGACATTGCATGTGAACCCAGTTCAGATGCCTATTTCTCCGAAAATACTGAACCGATCGATTTCAAATTTGGGGTTTCTAAATGAATCAAGATTGTTGAATAGAAGGCCCGATCCAGGTACGATTGCACACATGATTTGCGAGTTATCGCCCTTTTCAAAAAAAGTGGCTTTCTGGCGTTTAAAGGCGTAATATTTACCTAAACCACTCCATGTTTGGGACATAGATAGCATGAATACGGACTCTCAACTGAGTGAATTTTGGAGGTTGTCGCTTTTGTACTTTTGGCGTAAACCGTACCTGATGAAAGTGCTGGTGAACACACTTTAGATCTCAAAATCGCTCCTACTATACATAGATAATGAGCCTGGGGTGCCATAAAAAATATACAAAAAAATTAGAAAAATTCACTGCAGCCGTTGTCGTCAGTTGACTCGAAAATTTGTACTCGAAGCACATTTCCTTTACACAAGCCACACGCCTCACAAACATCGCAGAAAAGGCACACGCGCACTGACGCAAAACTGTATCAGCGTCAGTTTGCCGACGTCATGTTTGATTGACGTGGGGGTGTGTCGTCACTTTTCGGAAGTTCTCTATTTGTAGACGGGGAAAGCGGGAGTTTCATTGATGTAGTGAGCTTTGTTTTTCCCACTGACTCTCACTCAATAGCATAGTAGAGTGAGAGAACACCACATAGGTCTCAATGGAGCACATGCACAAACGCGGCTCGCGCAAGTCTGCGTGCGTGCGTGCGTGCGCGCGCGCGTATGTCTGTGTGTGTCTGTGTGCGCGCGCGCGCAGCAGACATAACACATAGTGAAAAAACGTCAAAGTTATTACGTCAAATGTATTATGCGTCATCCCAATGAGGAAAACGTCATATATTTCAAAGAAAACAACTTGACGTCTCTCTTCCAAAACCAAGATTGGTCTGACAAGCCCGGTCAGTTGTTTCCATTGAGAGAGAGAGAGAGAGAGAGAGTGTGTGTGTGTGTGTGTGTGTGTGTGTGTGTGTGTGTCCTCCCGTATACATGGCATTACAAAAGAACAACCGTGACGACAGCAGGTGATTAAATGGAAACAACATATTGGGCTGGTCAGTGGCCATCTTGTTACTTTGTTCCGGCAATGTCCTTTCCTTTCACTGGCTTTGGAGTCTGCCTTTCCGGCCATTCAGATTTTGAGGGACAGTTTTTTTTTCCGGCTTTTTGTCACTCAGAAAGTGGCACCCCTGTAAATACTGTTAGTGTTGCCTCTGTGTAACTTTGTGTGATTCTGCAACAAGCAGCGTTTTATTTTCATGATGTCTGCTTGTACTTGTGGTCCTTAACTCGTCCAGCGGTACAATCCTGTTAAACGGAAATCGCGACGCGTACATGACAGTAGTGAAACCATCTGCCACGGGAGACTGCGTCAGCGATGCCCCTAAACGGACTTCAGTAACCTTTGGCAACAATATGAGGACTGGATGCTTCCTTAAGTGAGTTGCATGAAACAAGAGTTCACACATACAGTTGTGAGAAATACGAAAGATGGGAAGTAGAGCTCTGGACGCTGTCCAAGCCACTCCATCTGTAACTGCCACTAAAGTTCTGGGCCCATATGTAAAACTCGAGGTTAATTTAACCCACGGCTACGGGCCAAACCCAGACCAGGACAAAAGAAACCCCAAAACAAAATTAAATAAAAAAGGAGGCTCAGAAAGAAAGACAAAAATCCTTCTATAATGGCATAGGCACCTTGTGGAATGGACCCGCTTCCTGATTTAGAACAAAAAACAGAAAATTTAACCCTAGAGCTAGTTTAGTTTGAGGTTAGACTCTAACCTGGGACTAAACTCCCTAACCTCGACTTCTACATGCAGACCCTGGAATTGAGTGTAGCCTGTAGTTAAAACGCAAACATATGCATGCACACACACACACGCACGCGTGCGCACGCACACAGACACACACACAGACACACACACACACACACACACACACACACACACACACACACACTACAGAGTGGTGGACCTGGACTCGTCTTCACAGCCACATATAAAATCTTCCACTTTTGGCAGATCCCCACCTTTGGCTAAACATTTTCCTCCCTACAAGAACTATGTTTCCTCCTTCTACAGTCAACCAGTGCATTTGTCGTATTATTGTTCCCACAGATACGAAGCCCTGTGTTGGTTTTAAAGAAAAAAATAAAACATTCATTTTCAAATAGGAGGATTTGGTCTAGTGGTTAAGGCATTCGACTTCAGATCCTGAGCTGCCTGGTTCAAGTCCCCCGGTGGGCAGGAATATGGTTGGATTTTTCCATACCACATCGAATCAAATCCATGTGCAGACTCGTTTACGGTGCCTGTCTCGCCTTCGTGTGCACACGCACTCACAAATATCGAGTGTGCACGCTAAAAATCCCATGTTCATCTTTCGAAAAAGAGTCAGCTGTGGCCGGTGGCATGATAAAACAGAAATACTGTCGCACGCACCAGAGTGAATAGCAGGGTGGAGGTTTGCACATAAAGTAGCGCTTAGCGGCAGCAGGCTTTCACTGCTTCGTCCTCCAGCCCTGCAGCACCATGAGCATCTCAGTAGAGATGGCTACGTGCGCCGAGGAGAAGTATACCATACCATACCATACCATACCAAATATAAGGGAACAACTCTTAACATCCAGAAAATATTTGTCAACATTTGGGAGTCTGAGGTAACCAGATCCCAGTTCAAAGATTACTTCCCCTTTTCAGGGTTTTTCTACTGACAATTTGAAATGAGGGGTGAGTCGGTAAAGGCCTTGCTGTTCTAGTTTGTTTTCTTTCGTTGCAGGATCGATAGTAGCAACCTCACAGAGTACTGTGTGCTTCTGCAGCAGGCTGTTGTCAACACGACAGAGTATGACAGCATACCTCAGCTTAACGCCGCCGGCACAGCCTATGTGGACAATAACCGACGCGTTGGTCTCTATGGTAACACTGATGTCAGCAAACCAGGAGACTGGGTCAAGATCTTGTATGAGAACCGCCCAAGGCCGTCGGTCAGTTTTTTGACGATAGACATTTCTTACTTCTCATTTTACAAATCAGTGAAACAATATTTGTTAGTAATAATAATAATAGTAATTCTTTGCCATGTTTAATTTCTTTTTGCAGTCAGCAGTGAAAATGTTAGAATATGTTTTGATGTTGTATCTACACAGTCACTCATTTACTCTCAAACTAAACATACGCACAGTTGAACATCAGTAAAAATGCCTACTAAATTAGTTATGCATGTGTAGTTTTTCTCCTGCACCTCTTCCAAATTCATTTGAGATCAAATGGTAAAATGGTACACATTCGGTAAAGTGTGTACACCAGCCAGCATGGTATATGTATATGGGGATTATACAACTGCTAAAGAAAATAGAAAAGAAATGGAATACACAGAAAGAGAAAGCCTTTTTGTAAAAAAAAAGAAAAAAAAAAGGCATATATTTCGAGGCCATATGGATATATGAAAAGGTTGTGTCACTAAAAATGGAAGAAGGTAACTATTTTGGTGAGATGCTTGCTGATGTAATGATGTCATTCTTGTGTGTGCAGCCCCCTGCCGTAGTGTCATCCAGTTGTTCCCTGTCCCTGGGCATGCACATGCAGATACTCTACGCTAACATCGGGGCCCTCGTCAATCCACAGCCGAAAATCATTGGTGTCTCCTTTATTTATGACCTGCCCAGTGCCGTACAGATCAGGGTTAGTGCGCATGTTCGATACATTTGTTCATGTTTTGTATTAGGACTTTTCATACCCTATCGCTGTATACATGAATTTTCAATTTTTCGGATTTTGTGTGTCACCTGCACCACTGCCAACCACACCCTTCTACTTCTGTAGGGGCGCAGAAGTCGCCCATTGGACTCATGAAAACCATGCCACAATTTTTTCTATGTACATTGTTAAAATTTTAGGATTTACCCCAGAGTTAGATTAATTTCAGGGAATTAAGCTTGTGGAGTACAGTGTATTCGTGTAAGGTGTTCAAGGTTATTTTACGTGTTCATTTATCGGTTCTGTTTTTCCGTTCACATGTTTTTATCAATGAGCTTTCACAAGTTTTGTTTCTGACCAGCTTAGAGAGGAGTGCTGCTGCTGCAGGCTGAGTGGCAGGCACTTAGTGCTTGAAGCGTAAACAGTTACAAAAGGGTTATACCACAATTTCTATGCACAGTGTGTGTGTGTGACAATGACATAGTCTTGTATTGAATCTTATATGCCTCTCCAGCATTTGGCATTGACCGAAGGGTTTGAAAGACGTGGTTTTGTCTTTGACTGCAGTGTGCTGGGGGTACCTGCCAGCCAAACAACCCTGGAGGCTCACAAGGCGTGGAAATTACGACGTCAGTCGCCTTTATTGACGTTAGCACCCCAGCAACTAAAGAACAAGGAGAACCGCCCATCTTCCTGGCTAAGGTGCCCTACGACTTCTTCTATCCCTTCATCTCAGGAGGGGCAGGAAAGCTTCCAGATGTGCTGTCACAGGTTTTGCCGTTAGTTGTTTTGATAGTAACAGCTGACTTTGTGTGGTTGTGAACAGTGTACTGTGTGTAGGCCTGAAGTCTTCATCATATAAATTCCGTCCAGATAATTACTGTTGTTCTTTCCATCGTCAAACGCTCTCCATTTTAGAACATTAGCTCTTCGGAATCACATAAAAGTGAAACAGTGTTGCTGTAA
The DNA here is from genome assembly GCA_018292915.2 of Batillaria attramentaria. Taxonomy (NCBI): domain Eukaryota; kingdom Metazoa; phylum Mollusca; class Gastropoda; family Batillariidae; genus Batillaria; species Batillaria attramentaria. The sequence goes on from JACVVK020000255.1 coordinate 760,532, forward strand.
TCTCCACTTGGAGTTATGAGCAGACAACACTTTGAAGGTCACGCACACATCAGTAGAGTTTACTGGAGAAGGTCTGGTGAGGTGCCACTTACCAGTTCATAAGAGTCGTGGTATATATTTGTGTGGTTGTCTCTTGTAGACAGCTGCCTTTATGATGTGTGGATGTGTGTGTGTGTGTGTGTGTGTGTGTGTGTGTGTGTGTGTGTGTGTGTGTGTGTTCTCCTGAAGGGATGTCTTTATTTATACTCCTGTTCTGTGTGTTTCTGAATGCAAGTGTGCGTTTGTAAATGTGTGAGTATGCGTGCGTACCATAACAATGAAGGCGGCGATCAAGAAAAAGTGGGATAAGGGTGTTCGTCCAGATTCAGTTTCATTTAGACAGTGCACCATCAGAACTGTCCAAATGTGCCAAGGCAGCAACAGTATGGAGGTAGCCACAGTGAATCAGAGACAGCTTGTACTAAAGCTAGCGTCACATGATTTTAACTGCATTTGGCAAATATAAATTGCGTGTGTTGTGAAGTGTAGGTGCAGATGAAATTGTGTCCAATGCTCCTGATATTGCCTTTGAATTGACACTTTGTGACAGCTTGGTTTGTTTTACTTTTGTATCTTTACCAGCTGTTTCACATTGATGACATTCCATAATCATAAATCATGAGCCATGAAATATATCTTGACTGTGAAGTCATTATCCGCTGGTTTGTGTGTAGTAACATGCATGTGAATGTTTGTTTGAAAGATGTTTGTTGACCGAATGCTTACCATTTTACATACAAATAGAGATCCTGAAAAAACTGCGTCTATGTATATATCTTGTTTGAATTAAATTATGTAAAAATAGTTGTTATATTTATATGAAATAAATCTTTTCAGTTGTACTGAAATGGTTTGTCTTGATTGAACTATGCTGTATTTGTGTGAAATGCTGTATTTGTGTGAAATAGATCTTTTCAGCGTTACTGATTGGATTATGCTCGGTTTTCCAACACTCTCATTACAAATATTGATTTACAGTTTGGTCTGAGTGCTGATGTGGTTTCTAATTCTCTGTGAAATCTTGTTGGTGTGCGTGTCAAGCACTTTGATCTTGAAGAATTTAAAATGAATGATTCCAGACACTTGCAATTGATGTGTGAGGGTGCAGATCTGAGTTCATTCCAACATCTTCAGTATTTTGCATGCAAAACATTGCAAGAGTGCTGGTGTTTGCATGACAAGACAATGCATGCACACATGCAAACACGCACACACACATACACGCATACATGTTAAAAATGCACCAGCTTTCATTATTTTATTTTGAAACCATTGGTACACGATAATTTCTAAAAATTTAATAAATACATTGCTACCCTGCAAACAAGCTGACAGAAGGAGAACAGTTATTTCAAAATGCTGAAAATCTATACTGCACATCAGTAAAAATAAAAAACAAAAAAAAAAACCACATGCTGTCCTAGTATGCTTCACAGCAGTTGGCTCAGGATGGATTCTATTACCGAGTGGACTACTGCTACATGTATATATGCACTACCAAATATCGAAATGTACAGGCAGGGCTTCACATCTGTGGGCAACACATGTATTTATGATAGGACATATGTCCTGTCGGACTGAAAAAAGTAGAGGACATTTGTCCTGAATACAACGAAATGACACAAAAATGCTGGGACGTATGTCCACCTTGAAAATGATCATACATTTCGAAAATGAACTGATCTATAGCCGATGTATGCCTGGATGTGAAGCCCTGTACAGGTGCATCACACTTGTAATGAACGACTTAGTTCTTGATCCGTGCACAGATGTTTTACTGCGTGCACAATGTACAAAAGTGAAAATATCCTTACAGTTCTTACAGCTGCTGAAGGAAACAGCACAATTCAAGCTTATCCCCAGTGCGTTAAATTCCAAATGTGATGAAATGTGGTACATCAACTATTTCTTTCTACATACAGTACGTTTAGCCAAATAGCAGCATCAGCACTATTTAGTAATATGTGATGGAGCACACGAAAACATGGCCTAAGTGCCAAAACATTTTTTTAGTTATCATTTTGGTGGAAAGCATTCAAACAATGTCCTTCCAGTTGCAAAAAAAAAAAAAAAAAAAAAAAAAAGAACCCACAAAAACAGATTAGTTCTAGGTGTGATAGTTGTTATAGCTATAAATCTTTGAAACTGGGAGGGTCAGTGTTCAGTGTATCCGGTGACCTTTTCTGCAGGTCTAGCCGAAAACAGTACCCACTGACTCCAGCTCTGTTTTTGCGTGCCCCATCACAGTTGTGTGAGTTTGTAAGTGTACTACAAGCAATTAATGCAAAGAATTCTTACCAAAGCCCAGTCAAATTGGAAAAGAAAAAAAACAAAACAAACAGAAAGGCAAAGAGTTAAAAATACAGATTCGGAGAAAAATATCATGCAGGTAAAAAGATGGGATCATCACATGAACTGTGTATGATTTGCATTGTTAGACATGTCACCGGTGAAAAACAATCATCAGGAAGGCAAGACAGCCATCACAAACTCATCAACAAACCCTGCACAGCAGGCACCTTGCCATTACAATAGCAATGATCCATTCTGTCTCCCTCCTACATCCTGGCCGAGCAAGACCCATCCAACGAAATATTACAGTACATTATTTAACACTGGGCATCAAAACACACTGGTATGAAACAACAAGGCAGAGGTAACGTCGTCACAAGATCCCCTGAGTAAAAGTATTTTGCAGTGGTTAGAAATGAATGAAAATGTACAAGTAACACAACACACATGAAGCCAGAAGGCTGGGTCATGCCATTACATAATGTTTACAGTACATGCAGAAAAATGGCATCTTCTGTATGTAATGCACGTATGCTGAAATAACTGGTAAAATAATTTAGCTTTTTTGTTTGACAAAACAGGTAAAAATCTTCAACATTTGAAAGCCAAATTTGGTATTATTTGAGTCCATCATAAACCACTGGACACTTTGACAAATAACAGGTAAACGCCCCTCCATGAGTAATCACAAAATGCATCTGGTACATGTACAAATATGTATAAAAGTAGCTCATATTTACATACAGTCTCATTATACATGTACTTCCATTTTGAAACTCCATTTAGAGACTAGCGCAGGATGACACGCACTGCATTCTGAAAGTGGAATTACACCAAAATTCTAAGACATCATTGGCGTGCAAGTTTAGTGTACTGAAAAGCACACATGACAAAATTTACATGCATACTGCACCTGTATTACACTGGAAGTTCTTTTCAACAAATCTATGTCCATTAACTGGTTACAATGTCTACAAAATTACCCGTGCAGAGAAATATTACACTTTTAACTTCCTCTCAAGAATATATAGATACTTGATACACGTTCAGGTAAACATCTACGTGCATAGGAAAGAAGGCCATGGCATAATCAACATAAAGGTGACAAGTCAGTTTCATTTTCATGATGTGCTTTCCCATGAAAATGCAAAGACTAGATGCTGATAGACGTTTACTGTACACATTACATGTACCAGTATGTCTTACTGTACATGGGTACCAGAATGTCTCCTGTACATGGGCACCGGGATGTTTATTGTAAATGGGTACAAATGAAGTTGAAAAGTATGGTACATGTGATGTACTGACAAGCAAATAAATTAAAACCTCTTTAAGCAAATAAAAGCGACATAAAAGGGACAGGAACCACTTAACTTTGACAAAGGACAGCACAGGTCAACGTTTCGGCTTTCGCCTTCTTCAGGACTGAACAAATGGGACATAACTTCAACAAACAAACAAAAGGTAACTCTGCAGACATACTGACATACATGGCGCGGGGGAAAAAAAAAAAAAAACGGTGGGCGAGAAAAGGACCAGAAAAAAATAGTAAAAATATCACATAAAAGGACCAGAAAAAATAGTAAAAATATCACATATATATGTGAAATCACATAAAAGGACCAGAAAAAATAGTAAAAATATCACGTGATATTTTTACTATTTTTTCTGGTCCTTTTATGTGATATTTTTACTATTTTTTCTGGTCCTTTTCTCGCCCACCGTTTGTTTTTGTTTTTTTTCCCCGCGCCGTGTATGTCAGTACGTTCGCAGAGTTACCTTTTGTTTGTTTGTTGAAGTTATGTCCCATTTGTTTATGTCCTGAAGAAGGCGAAAGCCGAAACGTTGACCTGTGCCGTCCTTTGTCAAAGTTAAGTGGTTTCTGTCCCTTTTATGTCGCTTTTATTTGCTTAACTTGTAACCACTTCGCAGTCATTACCGTTTCCTTTTCTAAAACCTCTTTGTACATAAATACATTACAAGTACAGCTCAATTTTTTCAATCCCTTGAAAACAAATCAACAAAATTGTGACAAAATGCTAAAACCTTACATGACAACTAAAACATTTAAAACTGAAGACAATGAGAGAACTTTACAAAGAACAAAAAATTATTAAAAAGAAGGCAAGCAAAGTGCATTTCGATTAACTTAACAGTGTGGATATAGTATCAGGTTGAACTGTCGGGCAACTTTGTCGGAAAATGAGGTATACCGGTGATAAATTTGGATTCCACAGAAACGGCGACCATTTCAAGCCAGCTGAATAGCAAGCTGACTAATGAGAAGGTGTCGCGGTCTCAACGGTCTTTACAAGGCAGCACTCCAAACTATCGACAATCCCTCAGACTCTTGTGTGTAATTGTTGGCGAGTGACAGGTGAGGAGATCAAAACATGAGATGCTGGTTTGAAACTGAAGGTAAATTTCGACATTTAGCCAGTATTACTTTACATACAGCAGTGTGCAGTTGTATTAGCAAGCTTTACATTTTCATGTAGCATAGTTGCGCTCAGTTCGACCAAAGGTACAAACACCTTCACAATAGCAGGGCTATACATATCCTGCAGTTGACATTTGCGGGCCATGCACGGGGTTTACGCAGAAACCCCTAAATAAAAAAAGCATAGATCTGTGTGTCTTATGATGGCTTACACTTTCTATAGCTGCCCTTTCTCGTGTCTGGTGAAACCTCAACCCTGTCTTTCTCCTCATCCTTCTTTTCCGTCTCGTGCAAGCCTTCATCCTGCGGACCTGAACAGCTAAACAAGACCTCCTTGCATTCCTCCTGAGGTTCACTAGCCGGGCTGCTCTCTCCTTCTGCGTCTTCTAGTTTCAGTGTTTCTAGGTCACAGCGCAAAACGCTCAGTTCCTCGTGGCATTTCTGCAGTGAGCGTGACCTGACCAGCTTTGGCCGAGCGCCCTTAGGACTCTCCCTCGCCGAGTCCCCTTTCTCGGAGCTCATCACATCCTCAGCCAGCACTGACAGACTGAATTCCTCGTAACTGGGTTGGGATTCTCCTGATGCCTGTGGATGTTCCTGGTAACTGGGTTGGGATTCTCCTGATGCTTGTAGATGTTCCTGGTAACTGGGTTGGGATTCTCCTGATGCCTGTGGATGTTCCTCGCGACTTGTGCTGCTTGCTGAACTTGAAGAGTCAGTGCTGAAATTACTGGTGACCTGCGATTCTACGTGAGGTCCGTATGTTGGAAGACTGGGTTCCGACTGGGAAGAGGTGGGTGGCGTGTTGTGGTCGGGGATGTCTTCAGCATGACTTGCTCCTTCTGGATGGTTTGCAGTGCTGCAATCTAAAGACCGCTGAGACCGCGACAACCTCTCATCTCGAAACTTCCCCCGCATCCGGCGTCTTTGCCTGGGTGTCAAGACGCTCAAATCTGCATCTATGCTAGCCTCTGACACAAAACTTCTCTCCGCAGGTGGCTTGCCTCCCACTGCTCCGCACTCAACGTTCAGATCATTGTCTGAAGCAGCGTGTTGCAGGCTTTTGTCTTGCTCTTTTATCATCTGTAGGCTGCTTGCCAGACCGCTGCCATCTGAGCTGGCTTTCACCAGTCTTGAAGTGCGTCTGAAGCTAAAGGCTGGCTCGACACACCGCTGCTCACTTTCAGCGAGAGACTGAAGGGAGTGGCACAGACTGTGACTGCCCAAGGTCCTTTGACCAGGCTGCGCCGGTGACCAACTCTCCTTAACAGGGCCTGTACCCTTTGCTGAGGACCCAGCCTCACTCTGACTCTGCTTCAAAGCCTGGAGTTTCTTGGCCAGAGCGCTAGCATCAGACACAGACTTGATTAGATGAGGGTTGGCGCCTGAGCTCTGACTAGCCCGGTCCATGGAGCTGGTACTGAAGGTGGTGTTTAGCGAATTCATCATACTGGCCAGGTTCTCCGAGCCCAGCGACCCGCCGACCTGTAGGGAGAAATGGCCAACACCTCCCTCCTCCGCAGGCCTGTGGTGACAACGAGCCCGGCGCCTCTCCTCCACTTCCAGCTCAGGCTGCAGGATCTTCTCCTCAATGATTTCCATCAGCTCATGCCGGACGGCCGCGGAGTGCTGGATGGCGCTATCCCAAGTGTTCTCTTCCAAATGAGGAAGGACAGGAGCAGAGGTACTGTTGGGTGAAGCGGTATTGTCTGCATCCTCCTCTTGTACTAGTGGCTCAGCAGATTGTGGGTGGTGTACATGAGGTGCAGGGTGGGCTGGCACACCATAGACTGTTTCTGTATGCATCTTGTTTTGGTCGTCCAGGTAGTGAAGAGTCATGATGACCTCCATGTTGTGGATAACATCCAGACAGGCCTGGAATGTGTCGAGAGCCTGTGGGCAGGGACATGGCTCCGTCTCCTCAGCGTGAATGTGAACATGGTCACCCATCAACTCTGTCGGGAAGGAGACCGGTTCACCACTTTCCTCCTCCTCTACAACCACCTCTGGGTGGAGGGTGATATTATCCACATGAAAATGCTCAACTCTCTCGGGAATTGTGTCCAGCTTCGGCTGACTGGACACTGTAGCTGAACCAGCTTCCACGCTGACGTCTTTCTGGGTTTCAAAGTCCACTGAGAAAGCGAAATTGATGTGCTGGGCAGCTGACAAGCTGACACCAGAAAGTGGTGTTGCAAACCCTGACACAGAGGCGGAGCCCGATTCAGCAATGTTGGTTATTGCTTCATGTAGACAGTCATGCTCGGGAGCCACTGCTATGCGGGCTGGAGCAGTTGCGGCTTCGGGCTGTTCCTGTACTTCCGCAGGCAGTAGTGCCCGTCGTCGTCGTCTGTGGCGTGCCCCGTATGTCTGGGGCTTGTTGCACACCTCGCAGATCTTCCTCGATCCGTTATCATCAGCTTCGTCCCATTCCTCATCACTCTCCTCTCCCTCAGCCCCATCAGGCAGGGGATGCCCACTGCACCATGGCCTGCAATATAAGCAAAAACATGATCAACATTAAAATGGACAATTTACATTTACAAAGGCACAGCTGTAAATTTGAACTTCAAACGCAAAGCAAGTACAGTTCACTTGTACACTTTAGCAAATGTAAATTTGTACCTATTCTAACAGTAACAAACACATCTTGAGCTGGATTAGATTCAGAACTTCATCTGACTCTGAGTGCAGAATGCATACATGCTACATGCTAAATATGGAGGAAAAAGTTGCTAGGTTCTTACTAGCAGTGAGCTGACTAGAAAACACAGCACGTTTTCACGATAGTACCTATTCTAACAAACACATCTTCTGTGGCATTTCATCTGAGTGTAGAATGTATACATGCTACACGTACATGCTAAGTATGGGAAAAAGTGAGTTGCTACGCTCTTACTAGCAGTAAGCAGACTAGAAAACACACACACACATATGTACATGTACACACACTGACCCAGAATAGAGGGTGCTGCCTAGGACAAACTCCAGTCCCTGGCAGATCAACTCATATGCTGTTTGTAGACTGATTTTTTCCCTGTTCTGGTACACCGTTTTACACGTTGACGATATAACCGACGCAAAGCTGCAACAGAAAGCATCGGCAGTGAGAAAAGGAACAGACACTGACTGTAAGTAAAATTGAAAAACTAGTCACAGTATGTATGAGTCAGGGTCAGGTTCACCTATATATAAAACCCTCCAAAGGGTACACTTGCTTTGTGGAGAGGTTTAACAGTCCCCCCCCCCCCCCCCTCCTCCCCCGGTAAAGCCGTAATGGACCAGTAACCTTGGTCTTGCGAAATTAATTAGTCTTATGCTAAAAACGCCACAGAGGCAGCCTGGAATATTCCGGGCTCAGCACTGTCGGGGTTAACTTAATGCTGACCTCGACAGCGCGCCATGGAATTCCAGGCACGGTGTGTGTGTGTGCACAACCCTTGCCAACCGGGCGACTTTAACAACTGTTTGATTTTTTTGAAAGAGGTCTTCCTCAAATGTTTACTACTTGTGTTTGGTATGGTTTGAAAGATAATTATAACCACATCTATGGAAACATATTTTTGACTGGAAAAATTGAGCATAGTGAGAGTGGAGATAACGTGGGGTTGTGGATGCTTGGTAACAGCGTCCTCACACGTCAGCGCCCGGGGTCTGGGTGTGTGGTTGGCAACAGTATGCACGGGCTCTGCACAAGCACTGGGTGCATGGTCATGAAAACGTTAAGAATGAAACACTACTTACTATATCATAGCGGAAGTCCAACATTCCAGAAGAAGCGTACAAGGCAGACCGAGCCAGCAGAGGTATTTTAGTGGACCGTGGTGGATCACACGATACATGAGGCCAGACTCTGACTTCATGTGGTCGTCAAGCACTGGAGGCAAAAAACAACGTGACATGCATTCAGCATCATTTCAAAATGGTGAGGCAGGTTCTACAGGAAAATTCAAATTCAACTTAAACCAAAAGCGACCTTCATGAAGCCTAAAGAATAATGATTACTCCTGTTAGAAAAGAAATGCAAAGCTATCTACTGTCATAGAAAAAGGGCCTACATCACCATGACCAAGGAATTCATAAGCACTTAGGCACTATAGACAAACCTGTTTCCACAGTAAACTGGAGTTCATCTACTTTACAGTCACAAGCCTACATCTACATCAAATCATAACTGATCTACAGCATAGGAAATATACATACATGTACATGTATGTAATATGTTTGTAATTGCTTACAATCTACACTTTGACCACAATGACTCAGTGTAGCTCTATCTGTTATTGTTCATCTATTAGTGTTGATGCGAGATCTTCATCTGATGTGAAGGTCAACTTACTTGCAGCAATACTGGCTGGCAGCTGGTCTACGCGAGCACTGCGAATGTGGTGCTTACACACCTTGCACTGAACCTCCTGTGAACGCTCCAAGTGATGCAGATGTGAGAACAACAAATGTTCTGGGCATCTGATCAGATCTGCAGTAAACAAAATTTGTGCATGAAATCACGCATTCCTCGAAAACATTTTCGTTAATATCAAGTAATGATGTTATCAGGTCAAGGACAAAGTCTTGAGACCTAACCTAAACCAACAGAGCTCACATCAATAGTGGTCATTACTTGCCTCCAATTGTAATTTGCAGAAATTTTCAATATTCTACATTGGTTCAATCAGTGATGGTAAAACAGAACAGCCTACTGTGCGTGTAGTGCAGTTTCTCTTTCCTCCATACATACATGTACATGTATGTATTACCAGCTTGCATTTTTTGTAATGTACAGGGCTCAGAACCCACTGTATAAGTAGGGATTCTCAGACCTGCCTACCCACCAAACATGACATGAGTAGTGCCAAAAACCAAACGAGTAGTTTCCTGGCCAAATGAGTAGTCCTAACGCATCCCAACCGAAATGTGCCAGCTTAAGCTATAAATGAACTATTCTATTCTTTGGCTTGTTTTGATTCGACTGGTTACAGTGTACTACCATAGTATCTCAGTTTTTTTTGTTTTTTTTTTAAAGCCAAATTTCTTTCTACCGGGTATTTATACATCGTTGAACTTTGAATGAGGCTCGTTCAAAAAGCTGGATCGGCGCGTGCAAAAGTTCAGATTGGATTTGACGAAACGCTAACCGCTAAATTACGTAGATTTAGGGGGGAAAAAATGTGTAGTGGGGCAATTAAATGCGTAGTTGCGTAGTAAACCCAAAATTACTTAGTTTTCTATGGTCAATGTGTAGTGTAGGCAGGTCTGGATTCTGCATCAAATAAATTATAAACTGATTACTATCATAATTATTTTTATTATTGTACCCTGTTGCCCGTGCCACCTGGTGTGTCTTTGGATTTTGATGACTTTGACTGATGACTAATGTACGTGCACATTAATTTTTTCCCCTTGTCTATTGTGTCTTATTAGATCTGTCATCTGATTTCCTAGAAACCACTGGATACTAAGGTACATGTATGTATTGGGTGTTGTCTGTGCCACCTGGGGTGCGCTTGGACTTTGGTGATTCTGTTCGACTGATGACTATTGTATGTCTGCATGCGTGTTAACTATAATTTTTTTCTTGTGTAGAGCTGACAAAATTGTCTCACCAGTTGACATCATTTCACTTGTGTGTTGATGGTTTCTCTTCTTGTTGTTTTTGTTTTTTGTTTTTTTTCCTTTTCTTTTCAATGCCCCAAGTTGGTCCTGAAATAATTGACTCTGACTTCGTGTTTTGGCACATGCCGCAAAACATCAATAATCCTACAACTTACTGTGTTCTGACAGGTATCGCAAAGCGTCATCGAAACCCTGCCAGCACATATCCTTGAGTTGTGTGGAATGAGGAGGAAAGAGGGCACCACCCAGGCGGGCTAAGTTGTGCAAGGAGCACTGCAAGCTGGTGTTGGCCAATGTCACAGAAACCATCTGCGGGTCCGCGTCACGTGGGCAGATGTCACATTCCCCAGCAAATGGAGAAACAAGGATGGTGTGTTCGTCAAGCACGGGGAGATTGTCTGATAATCCTCCATCGATGTACCACTGCCAGTTAAAAAAAAAAAAGAAGAAGAAAAAAAAAAGCAACTTTAAATAATGAATACAATTATATATATGCAGAACTAACTCCAGCAAAACAATCCATTTCAAGCTTGTTCATAACTAAACAGTCTAGGCCATGGTAGTAATATTATTAATAAGAAGAACAGAGAGTTTTACAGTGCTTATCTTTCGTGGGCTCCAAGTGCTAACACCAAAAGTAAGAAAACCTATGCACACACAACAAAATGCAAGAAAAAGAAAACACAAAGCAACACAGCAGATCAGAAGTAATAGTAACTCACTATCACACACTAAATGTCTAAAACCAATAAATATTACCTTATTCACATAAAATTAAATAAATCTAAAACTTATGTCAAGTTAGTTTTCATTGTATATATTTTAGATGTACATCAGACGCAGTAGTACAGTTCAAACAGCAGGAAATGATTACCTTTCCCCGATAGGATAGTGGAACGTATCCGCTGAACCCTGGCACGAAAGAACTCATCATCAGGGCCTGAGGATAAAAAAAAACACATTTTTACAACTGTAGTTGTACATGTACTGACATTCTCCCTGAACCAATGAATGTTACATGACGGTTTAAAACTGTTGTTTTGTTTGTTTTTTTCTCTGTCTTGTTGTTCATACTGTGGTACATCATAACGCTCCCTGTTACTCCGAGTCTAAACAGACCTTATATTACAATGCAAAAATGTTCATCACATCATGATCCCAGGTAAAGTTAATCTTGCAAGACTAAACGGTAAACCTCCATCACACCCACAGATAAAAACCCAAATCTATCCCCTTCCCTTTTCTTATTTTTTGCATTGCTAACCATCTAGTGCAACAACCACCACAACTAACTTTGAAGCTAACTCACATCAAGAAGATGGTTCTTGGAAGGGAACTTGCTGATGATTTTGTTCTCAAAGTTCAGCCAGTGTGAGACAGAGATGAAAAGACGGCCAGTGCAGATTTCATGTGCGTCTGGAGGCAGGACTTCATCAAGAGCAGTTCTCAAAATTTCACCGATCTGGACGGACGGATGAAAAGCACCAAGCGAACGTGATTTGGCCTTCTTTGCCAGTCTCAGTGTGAAGTCCACGCACTCATCTAAAACAGGCAAATGAGAACAAGTGCCCAATCATATTTTTGCCGCTAAAACTAGAAGGATCAAACATGAATAAATTTACAAAACGTCAAAGTCAGAGGTAAATTTTAATAGTAATAGTAATAATGAGTATTGTATAGGCGCTTTAACCAATTTCATGAATCGGCTCAAAGCGCCGCAAACTGAACCCAACACGCACACTCACGTGAATCACACGCATTCTCTCACACACTGGACATAAACACGTTACAATCACGTGGTGCGAAGGGTCAGCTCAGCTATTTCAATTTCTGAATTTAGAATTGCATTTATTTTTCAAATTTGGTGGGCTGAACATTTCTAAAGCAGAGGAGGAGGAAGTCGGAGTACCAGGAAAGAACCCCCGATTATCGGCCCGAATGAACGCCACATACAAGAAGGAAAAATTCTTTGCCCCGAGTGGGTCTCGAACCCCTGACTTCTCACATTGGTGACAAGTCTCTTAGCCACTAGACCACCGACCACCCCAAAATTTTACTGTGTTTAACTCAGAATTAGTGAATGACATACATATAAAGGCGACCTTTATATATAACTACAGCTGGGACTGATCTTATAAATTCTGATAACGAAGCATGTGACATACAACATATCCCATCACTGACCCTCTGGCAGGTGAAAGTTGCACTGATTTGGTATTGCCGAGGTATCCTGCCAAATAGGTCACTGCTAAATGCACTAGCATGAAAAGTATTATTTACTGTATAGGGACTTTGAAATCTACACCACCTGGTTATCATGTATGCCGAGCGATGGCATGATTCGGACTCACTGGGAACATAGGCCATTAGTGCCACATCAGAATAGTACTTTTTACTACTGTAGGTTACTGATAAGCTGCTGTCAGCAGCTTTCAATAGGTGCAGTTTTATTCCTATCGCCCCCGTTCAGTTTCACAGGGACCTGTATGTACCGCAACAATGTGCGAAAGTGAATAACTATGAATCAGAAGCAGTAGTCAGTTGTGGGTCTGAAAGCTGCAAAATCATCATATATAAGGGATCCCATGTTAACTTTTTCGCACCGCGTCACATGCAGCCATGTGACATGCTGTCTTCCCCTCTGTCCGCGGCACATCCCGAGCTGTGCCACTCGCTAGTCTGCGCTGTACGGGGCACATCGCGCGCTGTGACACGTACTGTAAAAATTCCCCTTCCACACCTCTGCGGTCTAAGAGAGGCAACTCTTGCTATAATTTTTCAGTGGTTATCGACGAGTAAATTTGCTGTTACTGGCCTTTACAGAAAAGGTCTGTTATTTTTTTCTGGAACTTTTCCTTGACCCACTTGCAGAATGGAATGTGACCGAGCTTGCAGAAAACAAAATGGCGGCACCCAGAAAAAAAAAAACCATGTGCGCGCGTTTCACTACAATTTAAGAGGTTCTAGCTGAGGGATCGGACGAAGAGGGGGATTTACCTGTAGAAAGTGAAGATGAAGGAGCGGATGATGCTGATAATAAGGAATTACGTGCTGGATATAAGTCGCAAATCAAGTCGCACTTTGAAACATGGGCCAGCGCTGCTAGATCTAAACAGTGCCGAGTGAACTCGTGAAAAGTGTGGTGTTTTTTTCGAGGATTTTCTTCATCTAACTACAAAATGTTACCTGGTATACAGTTCTGAATTTTTGCAATCCATGTCCAAGGTAAGGACACAATTTACATTGTTGAAAAGACGATCGCTTCTGTTCTGTAATAACACAGCTGCATGAAAACAATGTCTGTTTGTGTTTACTTTTCACGTGTTGTTTAACATGTTCTGGTGTCTCTCTTGTGAAATCAGCACACAGGCGAATATTTTTCTCTGAAAGTGCTAATGTTGAACTTTCCATCCATACCAAACACTAGGGCATAAAACACTGCCAAAGCGGTGAACAAAAAATCCGAAAACTGCTAAAAATGCTACGTACGCAACGGATGTGCGGGGAGACTGAGCGCGAGTGCGCTGGGAACAGCCGAGGCTCGAGGCGCGCGTAGCGAAAAAGTTAAGCAGCATTTTTTATGTTGTTTCCATAGTAATGGAAACAACATAATAGGACGGGCTAAAATTTCCACGTTCATAGGCAAGCATCTGTGGTACAAACGCACGTCACTGCCGATCTCCCGCAGAGAGGATTATGCAAGTGTAACTCTGACAATGACGTAAGAAAACCTGCGTCATCGATGCTGGCATGTATGCTGTTCCGAACGCGCTTCTTCTCCTCACTGAGTGCCGTCTGTATGGATGTGTGTGTGTGAATTGTGTCCGGGCCCGTTCCTTCGAAGATACTTAACCGAATGGCTTCAAATTTGGGGTATCCAAATTTATCAAAATGTTACATTAGACGATTCAAGCGTGTGATGATTGCTTAAGTGATTTGGGAGTTATCGCCCTTTTGAGACAAGTTGGTTGTCTTTCGTGTACAGGCGTAATATTTATTTAAATCACTCAATTTTTTGGCAGTAGATAGCTTGAATACGGACTCTGAACAGAGTCACTACTAGAAAATGGTCGCTCTTATAGTTTTCATGTAAACCGAGCCTGAGTTGACATTGCATGTGAACCCAGTTCAGATGCCTATTTCTCCGAAAATACTGAACCGATCGATTTCAAATTTGGGGTTTCTAAATGAATCAAGATTGTTAAATAGAAGGCCCGATCCAGGTACGATTGCACACATGATTTGCGAGTTATCGCCCTTTAAAAAAAAAAAAAATGGCTTTCTGGCGTTTAAAGGCGTAATATTTACCTAAACCACTCCATTTTTGGGACATAGATAGCATGAATACGGACTCTCAACTGAGTGAATTTTGGAGGTTGTCGCTTTTATACTTTTGGCGTAAGCCGTACCTGATGAAAGTGCTGGTGAACACACTTTAGATCTCAAAATCGCTCCTACTATACATAGATAATGAGCCTGGGGTGCCATAAAAAATATATACAAAAAAATTAGAAAAATTCACTGCAGCCGTTGTCGTCAGTTGACTCGAAAATTTGTACTCGAAGCACATTTCCTTTACACAAGCCACACGCCTCACAAACATCGCAGAAAAGGCACACGCGCACTGACGCAAAACTGTATCAGCGTCAGTTTGCCGACGTCATGTTTGATTGACGTGGGGGTGTGTCGTCACTTTTCGGAAGTTCTCTATTTGTAGACGGGGAAAGCGGGAGTTTCATTGATGTAGTGAGCTTTGTTTTTCCCACTGACTCTCACTCAATAGCATAGTAGAGTGAGTGAACACCACATAGGTCTCAATGGAGCACATGCACAAACGCGGCTCGCGCAAGTCTGCGTGCGCGCGCGCGTATGTCTGTGTGTGTCTGTGTGCGCGCGCGCACAGCAGACATAACACATAGTGAAAAAACGTTCGCCGCGCAGACTTGTCTGTTAAACACATTGAGCCGGTATAAATTTGATCTTTACACTGCGCAGCAGCAACACTTCAATTTTCATGGGGCTGCTTTCATTGCAAGAATTGTATCCGAGTCAAAGTTATTACGTCAAAAGTATTATGCGTCATCCCAATGAGGAAAACGTCATAGATTTCAAAGAAAACAACTTGACGTCTCTCTTCCAAAACCAAGATTGGTCTGACAAGTCCAGTCAGTTGTTTCCATTCAGAGAGAGAGAGAGAGAGAGTGTAGTGTGTGTGTGTATGTGTGTGTGTGTGTCCTCCCGAATACATGGCATTACAAAAGAACGACCGTGACGACAGCAGGTGATTAAATGGAAACAACATATTGGGCTGGTCAGTGGCCATCTTGTCTTTGTGTGTAGTGAATTGTGTCCCTTAGCCTCTGTGGTGTCATAAAGCCTATTATTTTTCACTAACGTCTTGCAATGGAAAGGGCAGTTCCTTTGTTTTTTTCTTTGCTGGTTGATTCAAAGGTATGTTTCAAATAGATCTATACATAAGTCATTATGTCGTGATGACTTTCTCAGTTCTGTGCTTTAAGTTTTTAACACTTTAATGCTCAAAGTTCGCTAGCCGAAGATGGCTTCGGTTCGGTGTCCTCACACGACCCCCCACACGAAGTGATAACGTGTACGCGATTTATGTAACTAGGTCACGAACCGCAGTTCGCGAGGTCGCGGGCTAAGCCTCTCTATTACATGCCACCGACTTTCTGCAAGGTGACTACCCACTGAGGTCTCCCGCACTGGATTCGCACCGATACCACTACCAGCTAGCGAGATAGTACTAGTGCTTGAATGGCCAGGGTTCCCCGACACAGAAACTGCCGATGGAATGTGCAGGGGTCGTGCTAAAAATAGGCCCTGACCACCTCACCCACAATCTGACCAATCAAAAGCATCTACACCACATCACAACATACACGCTTGCCGGGACGGACAGTCTCGATTAACCATACGATGATCGTTTACCTTTTTAGAACAATATACTGCTCAGTTACAACATAAAATGCACATTGCAGTCACAATGCTTTTGGAAAGCAGTCGAACATAATTCTGTAGCATGCTGAACATTCTCGAAGAGAAAGCAGCAAAACGACACTACCACAGCCTGCAAGCTGAATAGACTGGCAATCGGGGAACACAACAAATGTTGCTAGTTCATACCTTAAAAGTGGTCGCATATTTTCACGCACATTTACACGAATGTTTCTAAATACAATCGGTCCTATTTACATACATCGATAATAAAGAGCACATGCTTGAAGAGAAGGTTGCGAAAAATGTCTTACTCATGGGAACATCGCACATCATGCAACACGAAATGATGGCTCCAGCACTCGCCCCGAAGAACTTGGCTTCCTTCAACAAATGTGGAACGTGTCGTTGTAAACATGTTCCAACTCCGATGTGGTAGATCCCAAGGAATCCACATCCTGCGAAGGAAAAGCTGATTTCATTCATCTTGTCCCTTCCGTAGCCACCAACACACTAACACACACACACACAAACACGGAACAGATGGTGCGCCCAAACCAACACGCGCCGCCTATGGTGACGCAAAGTAGTCACATGGGGTTGGCGTTGCCCGGTTTCACGAAAACCATTGGCTGGCATCGTCGCGCGATTTGGGGCCTCGTCAAGGGAAATGAATACTAATCGCGCAGAACATACGTAACGAATTGATTGGCGTGTAATCAGTAAAGCTTTGCGAAACTGGCCACACAGACAAACAAAATATCATCACAAAGCGATGAAACGATTGTTTTTCATGCTCAAGAGCGGTTCACTGCACAAGATAAGCCAGTATATGCTGCGTTCTGCAGAGGACTTATGATTGTAGTACGTACGTCATGTACAGAGCCTCTCCGGCTGACACACCCCCCTGGTCAGTGCGCACCTGGTGGCCGGACTGGATCTCCATTGTCCACTCAGACAGATGTTCACTGTGCAAGTCACAGGCACAGAACAGATTGAACAGTTAGGCAAGCTAAGCAGAAACGGCCAACGTCTCTGGACTGACAGCATTTAATTTCAGTACAAATTCAGTTTATACACCGGGCCGGTACACAATACTCACAAAACGAGTACCAGCATTGGTTTATATATCAACGCCATTTAACGGTTAATAATTGTTTCTGTCAGCTCATTCTGTGCAAGTGTCAGTGTCAATTTTACTTCTGACTATCTTGGTAAGTCAGAGGTCTGGCTAAAAAAACTTGAGATGGGAATGTGAAACTGACACCGCTGATCCAATAATACTACTGACCACAGCAGATTTCTCAGTTCTTCCGCGACTGATCAAGTTTGTCCGGCTTCCCTTTTCACTGAGTATAGGTGACCCAAGTAAACTGACTTTGATTTAAAGTGATATATAATTTTGCCTGAAAAAGGAGGGATGATGAAAACTCATCCAACTGTTTGGAATGAAACGGTGTCTCAGTGTTACAGGCAAAGTAGCCTCTATCCCCGAGTCCGTCCCCCCCCCCACCTCCCCCGCGGCTCAGTCCCCGGCCGGCCTCCCTATCCCCCCCCCCCCCCACACACACACACACCACCACGACCACCGACCACCACCACCCACGCCCCACACATGAGGGCCATTTAACGGTTCAGTCTCGGTTTTTGGTCGGCAACTGAAAGAAACGCACTGACAGACACTGCGTGTAGCAAGTACAACTAAGAAAGTCACAAGTTTTTGCCAGTGTGTCGTTTTGTTGATTGCAGCTGTCAACTCGATTACATAAGTGATTACAAACGGAGTATATATTTTCTAAACCGATTCAGTTATAAGACTGCGGATTGAACGGCTTTTCAGCGGTGCACTTTGACGGACTGACCGAAATTAGTAGAACTTGCTGCAAGTTGTGCAACTCCAAGAATGTGCATGGTATGGCGCAGGGCCGGAAGGGGGGGGGGGGAATCTGCGACTGAGACTGACAAGAATATTTAGCTGACCACTGCTGTGATTTCCACATGTTGTGCTGCTCAGTCAGTCCGGGTCTGGTATTTTGTTAACTCAAAATGTTTAGTGACTGACATACCGCGGCATGACTGAGAGCATGACCGTCTTTTGCACATGCATATGCGTATGATCACATCTGAGTTGCATGATGTACCAGTCAGATGACTGAGTCACTGACGTCAGATGAATCTGACACCGCGGCCTCAGTTTATAAGTCATGTGTGCACAGTGCGCGAACCCAAATCGATAACTCGGTGCAGTTCAACTATGTTCAAATCAATCACTTCAGTACATACAGCGCAGTCCGCTAAGGTGTACGAGTATCACATGACCACAACTGATGAGGCAATTTCGCATGCAATAAAATGCACAGTACGGCAACCGGTGGCTCGCAAACTTGTGACCGCGACTATATGACTATTTGCCTTGATGACTACACTGGAGTTGTGAGCGGCCAGAATAAACAAGTTACGTGTATGATAAACAAGTGACATGTGAAAGATTTAGTTTTCTTGCGACGGAAAAATTCGTCGCTGAAATCCACTCAGTCGCTGGCAGTTAATTTACGTAACACGTGTACTTAATTGTATGCTATCATAGTAATGCATGGCGAACAGGAAGCCGGATTAACCTCCTTTTCGTTCATAGTATTGACCAGATACATACTGTTATGCAATGTGCGATATCACTGTATTGCGGTCCTACTAAAACCTGCCCGGGACTGCCCGAGGCTGCCAGGTGTAGCATCCGGTCCGGTCCCCCCTCTGAAGTAGTCCCCCGGGGGACCAATTCGTGGCAAAAACTGCTCTATAATGGTCCCCCCCTTAGACATCCAGCCTCGTTTTCGACTGGTCCCCCTGGGCGATTTTGGTCCCCCCTCGCATCCAAAATAGGCCCCCTCTCGAACTGGTCCCCCTCTTTTCTAACCAATGTAGAGCTATGTCAGTATTTATTTTTAACTTTATTGTTACAAAACTTTATTGTCCCCAAAAGCACAGGGCCATAGGAACATTTTTTTTCTTTTTTTCCGATTTATGTGCTTGTTGTTATTTTTGTGTGTGTGAGATATATTTGTTTGGTTGTGTTCTTGTTTCTTTCAGTTGTTTTTTTGCATTGGTTGTTTTTTGCTGTCCACATTTCCTGTCATTTTTTTAAAACTGGAAATAGCATTTAGAGAATAACATCAAAGACCAAGTATCTAATATTTTCTATACAACGCCATAGAAAAATATTTCTTCAAAATTAAGTAAGTGTCCATGACATGAAAACTAGTTGCCACCTTTGGCTTTCAGCGTACTTCAAGTAGACAGTCAAGACTGAGTACCAGTGTCTCAAATCATGACCCTTGAAACAACAAAAACAGCAGAAGACTAACAGTTCTGGTCTAAGGAGTGACACAAAAAACAGGAGCAAAGTGATGTCCAAGATTCATTATATAAATTACTCTGTCTGTTTTCAATGGGGCCGATTGCCAAACTGGCCCGTATTTCAGCCACCTAGGTTGTCGGCCTGGAGCCTCTCTTGTGAACACATACACGGGCGTGTCCAAGAGGGTGGCTGCAGCAAATATCTCAACCTCGGTGGCCCAAGTACGGAATGAATTGTCGTGTACTTATAATTATAGGCATGTTTGACACGAGTCACGTGACGTGTCAAGAAGCGTGGCGACCGTTTTCTCATCACAAAAAAAAAATAAATAAAAGAAAAGAAAAAACAAATCTAAACTTTTAAAAGTGATTTAACTTCGTAGATTTGCCGTTCTATGTAGCCTATACTTTTGTTTTTTAGTGGCGACCGTTTCCTCATCCCACAAAAAAAAAAAGAAGAGAAAATAAAAAAAACAAAAGTATAGGCTACATAGAACGGCAAATCTACGAAGTTAAATCACTTTTAAAAGTTTAGATTTGACACTGTAACCTTGACCCAGTTCAAGATCATCTTGAATAACATCTCTGTACAAAAATGAAAATAATTATACATATAACGAAAGAGGTGTGTGTGTGTGTGTGTGTGTGTGCGCGTGTGTGTTTGCGTGCGTGCGTGCGTGAGTGAGTGTGCACGCGTGCGTGCGTGCGTGCATAATGTGTGTGTGTGTGTGTTTGAGAGATGGGGGGAGGAGAGAAAGTGTGGGGGGCGAGAGAGAGAGAGAGAGAGAGTGAGAGAGATCCAGAGTCACGTTTTCTACTGAGTTGACACACACTATAACAATAAAGTTAAAAATAAATACTGACATAGCTCTACATTGGTTAGAAAAGAGGGGGACCAGTTCGAGAGGGGGCCTACTTTGGATGCGAGGGGGGACCAAAATCGCCCAGGGGGACCAGTCGAAAACGAGGCTGGATGTCTAAGGGGGGACCATTATAGAGCAGTTTTTGCCACGAATTGGTCCCCCGGGGGACTGCTTCAGAGGGGGGACCGGACCGGATCCTACACCGGGACCTGCCCGGGGCTGCCCGGGACCTGCCCGGGACCTGCCCGGGGCCCTGTCTGGGGCCCTGTCCGAGGGTTGCGAGACTGGCGTAATGAAAGAAAGTGGATGTGGCCTTAATTGACGACTTTATTTATTGACGACTTTATTTCTTTACTTAGCTTTTGTTTCACACATTTTCCATCTCACGTGTCCAGCCACGAATTAGTCTTTGTGGCTTGCGCGGCTTTAAGCCCTAAAAACTCACTCACTCACTCACCCCCATCTCACGTGTCAAGATTTAAAAAAAAAAAAAAAAAAATATATATATATAATAATAATAATAATCGCATTAATATAGGCGCTTTATCCCAAATATTTTGGCTCAAAGCGCCGCGAGCTAAACCCAACACGCACGCTCACGTGAATCACACGCATTCTCTCACACACAGGACATAAACGTATTACAATCACGTGGTGCGAAGGGTCAGCTCAGCTATTGAAATTTCGGAATTTAGATATGCATTTATTTTTCAAACTTGGTGGGCTGAACATTTCCAAAGCAGAGGGGGAGGAATACCCGGAGAGAACCCCCGACGATCGGCCCGAATGAACGGTGCCACATACGAGAAGGAAAAATTCTCGAACCCCTGACCTCTCGCATTGGTGACAAGTCTCTTAACCACTAGACCACCGACCGCCCCGATATATATATATATGTGTGTATGTACTCCGCGGTTCTGCCCCTCAGTGTTCAGTCAGCACGGTATTGCGGGTCCACTGTGGTCATTGAGGCTCATTGGTAGATTTCTTTTGGATTATATTTTCAAACGTGTTGTTATTGTTGTCTTCTCATAATGTGTTATTTTCTTATTATGTGAGTGTTTGTGTAGGTTTGGTTGTTTGAGTGTGCTGTGTGCACCGTGCGACCCCGTTGGCCCTGACGGTTCGTGCAGCGTGCGTGTGTCTCAGTTTTGTTTCAGTATTACGAAAGCATCACTGATCACTGATCACCTTCTCTGTGTGTGTGTGTGTGTGTGTGTGTGTGTGTGTGTGTGTGCTTCGCTTACCTTTTCATTTAGACGCTTTGGTGTGTCCTGTACAAATACCACAACAAAGCATCCATGTCACCGTTAGGTGTCCGCCTTTCCCCTCCTCCAACCCCCGCATCCCCCCCCCCTCCCCAACACTGCCCCTGTGTGTGTGTGTGTGTGTGTGTGTGTGTGTGTGTGTGTGTGTGTGTGTGTGTGTGTGTGTGTGCTTCGCTTACCTTTTCATTTAGACGCTTTGGTGTGTCCTGTACAAATACCACAACAAAGCATCCATGTCACCGTAAGGTGTCCGCCTTTCCCCTCCTCCAACCCCCGCATCCCCCCCCCCTCCCCAACACTGCCCCTACCACCCACTTCCTCCATTCTCAGTTGTAAACAAAAGATCAGGTTTTGGAAAATTATGTTTTGGTGCTCTGTGAACCAGTGCCTTTTTTTTTTTTTAGTCTTCAGTTTGACAAAATTGGGAACTACTACTTTTACCTAATTCATTATATATAGATATCTTTTCAAAATCAATTCGCATGATAAGCAATGTATGTACCACCTAGTTTGCATATTACGCAAAGCTGCCTCACTCACTCACCCCCATCTCACGTGTCAAGATTTAAAAAAAAAAAAAAAAAAATATATATATATATATATATATATATATGTGTGTGTATGTACTCCGCGGTTCTGCCCCTCAGTGTTCAGTCAGCACGGTATTGCGGGTCCACTGTGGTCATTGAGGCTCATTGGTAGATTTCTTTTGGATTATATTTTCAAACGTGTTGTTATTGTTGTCTTCTCATAATGTGTTATTTTCTTATTATGTGAGTGTTTGTGTAGGTTTGGTTGTTTGAGTGTGCTGTGTGCACCGTGCGACCCCGTTGGCCCTGACGGTTCGTGCAGCGTGCGTGTGTCTCAGTTTTGTTTCAGTATTACGAAAGCATCACTGATCACTGATCACCTTCTCTGTGTGTGTGTGTGTGTGTGTGTGTGTGTGTGTGTGTGTGTGTGTGTGTGTGTGTGTGTGCTTCGCTTACCTTTTCATTTAGACGCTTTGGTGTGTCCTGTACAAATACCACAACAAAGCATCCATGTCACCGTTAGGTGTCCGCCTTTCCCCTCCTCCAACCCCCGCATCCCCCCCCCCCTCCCCAACACTGCCCCTACCACCCAACCCACTTCCTCCATTCTCAGTTGTAAACAAAAGATCAGGTTTTGGAAAATAATGTTTTGGTGCTCTGTGAACCAGTGCCTTTTTTTTTTTTTTAGTCTTCAGTTTGACAAAATTGGGAACTACTACTTTTACCTAATTCATTATATATAGATATCTTTTCAAAATCAATTCGCATGATAAGCAATGTATGTACCACCTAGTTTGCATATTACGCAAAGCTGCCTCACTTCAGTGTCTATTCAGTTCACAAATCAGGCAACTGATTTCAAACTATAGGCAACACGTTTACATTTTTACGTATAACGCGCGCGCACACACACACACACACACACACACACACACACACACACACACACATCAGTCTCACACACACACACACATACCATCAGTCTGACACACACACACACACACACACACACACACACACTGTGACAGACACACACACACTGTGACACACACACACACACAAACACATACACACACACACACACACACACACACACAACTTTAGGTATAGTGAGATGGTAAATACAGCCATAAATTATGTAACCAAGGCCACATCCATTTAAAAAAAAAAAAACCTCAGCCCCAAAAGTACCTCCCGAGCAGGGGTACCGGGCAGGAACTCTGGGCAGGGACCCGGGCAGGTCCCGGATAGGTACCGGGCAGGTCCCGGGCAGTCCCGGGCAGGTCCCGGGCACCCCCGGGCAGGATCCGGGCAGCCCCGGGCAGTCCCGGGCAGGTTTTAGTAGGACCCCATCATTGCTGCCATGTGACACAAATTCACTGACTGAGACTCACTGAGTGAAAAATCGATTGCCGGAGTTGGCCATATACTGATCGAGTGGCCCTCCGCAGACCGCAATATACGACGTTCATATAGGTGCTAGCAGAAGTCCAGCACTGGACCATCCAATGTAAACCCGTCACACACACACACACACACACACACACACACACACACTTGTGATATATATGCCACATAGGCACGGGCACATAGAAATGCCACGCCCCTAGCCGTTCCGTGCCAGGGGAGGACACTCCCGATGCTTTGCTGAAAAAGCATGGCGCCTTGAAATCTGTTTGGCGGCAGGGAAACCAGAGTAGACCACGCAACAAGCCTACGGTAACAAAATAACGACGCATGGGTTGATTTGCCATGGTTTTGACATGCTCCCCATAGTGCATGTGAAATTTAAACACTTGTAAGGACGCGTAAATTTCACGTCTGCACTGAAATGTAAACATGCCACATGCCGGGTTTGCATTGTACGTATACCGTGCAGAGACAAATCAGCCTCTCACATTTCCTACGTTATACTGAGCTAAAAGAACAAAGTTTTGGCTTAGTTTGAACAGATGCACAACACACAAGTCATCAGACAAATGGCGTGGTGGCAGTGTGTGTGTGTGTGTGTCCGTCCACAGCACGCGGCAAAAGTTCTTGGTCAAACTTTCGTATCTTTGGAGCAAAACAAACAAAGAAAAGCGTGTGAAATAGTATAAAATCAAACAAAATGAAGTACATGTATTAGGCCCATACAGGGACAGTGTACTTGATATTTCCACCCCACTCTAATCGGTGTTCACTGTCTTTCGGTAAAATACACATTAAATATCACACGATTGCATGAGTGTTAGCTACCA
Source organism: Batillaria attramentaria (assembly GCA_018292915.2). Taxonomy (NCBI): domain Eukaryota; kingdom Metazoa; phylum Mollusca; class Gastropoda; family Batillariidae; genus Batillaria; species Batillaria attramentaria. Next base: position 785,126 of record JACVVK020000255.1, read on the forward strand.
AAAATAAATGTCAAATTGTCTTTTATTCGTTTATTAATAGGTGTATTTCCACTATGGATGAATCAGAGTACTCGCCCCAGCCCGTTCGGAACCCCTCCCCACCGCCTGAACTGAAGCAGAATGAGGAGGCAGTTTGTGGGGACAGTATTGGTGGCACTGCCTTCAGTAAACACTGGCTGTTCACAACGCTTATGAAACTTATTCAGGTAATTTTTGCCTTTCAACATAACAGACATCTCCACACCTGTCAGTCAACAGGGGCGAGCACCCAGAGTTTTAGCCAATTGTGTGCCATGGCATAATGAGCACAACACATAACATGGTCTGTGGAAAAAACTATGTAAGTTTACTTATACAGTAATATGAAAACTTGGAGAGCATTCCTTCAGTTCTTTAGTCCCACATATCTGGAAGTGGAACTCGCTGCCAACCGAAAGACGCAATCTGTTCTGCAGGTACAGTATATTCAGTCTGTATATTTGCAGTGGTGAGATGTGTGTGTGTGTGTGTGTGTGTGTAGTGAGTCCAGTCCTCCAGTCCTGTGAGAACCTGCGCTGTATAAGCACTAGGTAGTAGTATTATCATTACATGTATTATTATACTTGTTTACTTATTGAGATTATGTATCCATTAGGAAGTTGACAAGGAAACTGAAGCAAAGGAGGGACTTGAGAGCAGTAGTGAGTTTGGTGTAGATGTGGACGAGGAGCTTCAGACAGAGCTATGCAAATTGTGGGATATGTCCATGAACTCGGTAAGTCTCAGTATGTTCACTTTTAATTTGGTAGCAAGCAATCAGGGTTGCACATTTAAGTCGGTCCCAGGACATTGACCTATAAAAATTTCAAATGTCCTATTTTTCCCACCTCAAGCGGACATTTGTCCTATTAAAATTTGTATTGCCACTAAGTGGCCAGGACACTGTGTCCTATCACTTTGCTGTTTCCAGGACACTTTGTCCTATAGAAGCTGTGGAAAATGTGCAACCCTGAGCAATGCATGAAAAGGTAAATTATATAATATATATAACGTACACAAGAAGTGCACAAGAACAGGGATCGATTTTCTCATATGTCTCATATTTTGATAAAATGTCGCATAGAAATTTCGCAAAATGCGTCATATGTCGCACGAACATAACATCACAAGCGCACTTGACAACGCGAAGCAGAGATGCGCTGTCCGTGTCAGTCATAGAGTCTGTTACACTAATCTAATATTAGTGATGAGGCTTACTTATCCCGCTCGCCGCGCGCGCTGCCAGGAACTCTCGCTCGAAAGAGTTGCAAAAAATATTGGCGCGTTATCAGTTTTCTCAGTTCTGCGATCGAGAGGTCCTTTTCCGTTCAGAACCTGAACGTCACTGCACTTAGGAACAGGCTCTCGGCACAGACATGTGACAGAGTGATGCGGGTGAACTTGATTGTCTCATAGAAAATGAAAATGTCTCATAAAAATGACTGGTCAAGGAGACAATGTCTCATTGGCATATTTGCCGCGAATTAGCCTCTGTTGCTTGCGCGGCGTTAAGCCCTAAATAACTAACTAACTAACTCATTGGCATATTTGAGTAAATCCATCCCTGCAAGAAGATATAGGTATTATGATGAAAGTGTGTTCAGTTGTACTGAAGAATTTGTAAGAAGCACAGATGGGTAATATTTTAATTTATTCACAAGCATGTCATATAATTTTGATGTAACTGGATTTTGAGAAATGATATGGATATTCAGTGTATATTTCTCCTGCACTGTTCTCAAAATGGAGTTACACACTAAATCAGTGACGCTGTTGTCACGTTGATATGTGTTTGAACTTGAAAGTTATGTTCCAGGATGTTGCCAAATTCCTTCAAGAGTTCAAAGCTGTTGACATTCTGACAGGAGTCATCAGCAAGTCGCAGGCTCCAAGAGTCACAGTAAGTCAATGTCTTTTGTCATTTTCTTCAGCTGACCATTTTGCATATATATACACCAGTGTTTGTCTTTCTATCTGTCTGTCTTTGCGTGATAAAACCTAACTTTGAGTTCTCACATTGCGATTAAAATTGGTGGGTTTACTCTTGGGAACCCCGGGCTTGTTCTGGTGGAAACAAATGTAGGAAATTGGAGTTTAACATTCTTTTCCATCATGTACGACCAAACAGAGAGACCAGAAAACGTGTGTGTATGTGCGCGCGATAGAACCTGACTTAGAGTTCTCACATTGTGATCAAAATTGGTGGGTGCACTTGGGGCACCCCGGACAAAGCTGTATGCATCAACTAGTACTTGATGTACATGCATAAACACAGGCACAGAAACAAGTTGTGCACAATTCCTTACTTTTGACACAAAGATTGTATGGGTACCATTTGGTTTTTACAATCAAGGTGGTGGTTTTCTTTGTGCAGGAAATATGCGTTGGTATTTTGGGAAACATGGCCTGTGACCAGCAGGTGTGTGAAGAAATTGCCAACAATGAAAAGCTTGTGTAAGTATCAGCCATGATCAGCCTTCCTGTCGCATGTAGTATAACAAATGAAAAGCTTGTGTAAGTATCAGCCATGATCAGCCTTCCTGTCGCATGTAGTATAACAAATGAAAAGCTTGTGTAAGTATCAGCCATGATCAGCCTTCCTGTCGCATGTAGTATAACAAATGAAAAGCTTGTGTAAGTATCAGCCTTCCTGTCGCATGTAGTATAACAAATGAAAAGCTTGTGTAAGTATCAGCCATGATCAGCCTTCCTGTCGCATGTAGTATAACAAATGCAACATCATTTGACCGGAGCCCAGAAGATGAGAGTTTGCGAAAAATCAAACAACAAAAATGACAGCTTATGTCGATTGGCATTTGCACCAGGCATAGCCATTTGCAATGTGTGCAACAGGAATAGTATAATGAGGTGGTTGATTTTCTTCCCAATGATTTGTACTGTAACGAACTCACAGCATCGAAGTTTCTAGCAGGTTTAACGACATTACGAGGTGTGGCATGCATATATACTGTAGTTTGTTTTACAGTAGTGTCCATTCCATGATTTTCACTTTTTTTTTCCCCTCCTTTTCCAGTCATTTGGTCCTGGAACTGCTGAGCAATAGTGACCCACCTACCCTAGTGGAAACAACCAGGTAAGTTTATACATATTCATACACACACACACTACTTTATTGTCCCTTTTGGGATTTTCAGGCTGCTTCCCTTGGGGGAAGCGCGTTGCCACAGTGCAGCGCCACCCAACCAACCTATCCTGTTTTGAATTTTGTACAGTGTAATGCACACACACACTGGTAGACATCACATCCAGACATACCAGATGGTGTCTTTGTCTGTGAATTCATGTATCTTCTTTTACACTGCAACTTGCACCACATCTGCGAGACTTCTGGTGCGCGTAGGTAATGCTGTATTACTCCAACGTCATATCACTCTTCTGTTTGTGTATTAACTGCAATACTGTAGCTGTTGTTTTTAGGGGGAAAAAAATTGATGCAGGTGATATTGTTTGTCTCACGAAGGCTTCAGTTTCTACCAACAACTGTTTATTATCTGTGCTGTGTCTTTTCTTCTTCTTTTTTTCTTTATGTTAGGTGTTTTCGTGAAATGTTCTGAGTACCTCTGCAAAATTTCAGGTCCGAAATTTTACTACCCATGCTGTTCACATTTTCAGCTTCAGCATATTTAGACTCCCAAAGATTATTGTGCTACTGTGGCATGGCATGGTGTACATCTTGCTTGCTGATGACAAACTTTCAGTGCGTAACTTGTGCATCATGCGCTGACTTGTTTCACACTCTGTAATTTCCTTCTTATTCAGGTTGCTGTACACAAGCTTGTCGACAAAGAGTGTTAGCCATTTTTGGCTGGAAGCAGTCAGTCAGGCTGAGGGGTTCAAGGAACAGGTCGCCTTCCTATTCCACAGTTCTACAAACTGTAAGTGCTCGGCGAGCTCTGTGTGTGTGTGTGTGTGTGTGTGTGTGTTCACTTGCTTGCTTGTGTGTGTGTTCCTGTGTGTGTGTAAGAGTGTGGGAACAGGAGCATGTCGTGTATGTGGGCTTTTGTGTGCCCGCGGATGTGTGTGTGTGTCTGTGTAGGGGTATGGGGTTAGGAGCAGAATGCGTATGTGTGTTTGTGCACATGTTTGTGTATGTGTGTGTGCCTGTGTGTGTAGGAGTGTTGGAGCAGGAGCATAATGTGTGTGTGTGTGTGTGTGTGTTTGAGTGGGGGGGTGGGGGGCACTGGCAGGAGCAGAATGTGTGTGTGTGTGTGTGTGTGTGTGTGTGTGTGAGATTAATATGGAAATTAGAACGGAGCCTTGCTTTGGGCATAATGATGGGCAAGTTATTTGCTTCTGTGCTGCAACCTGATACTGCAGATGCACGGCTGTGTAGGAGTGATTGAGGTTTTAGATGCAAGGATATGATTGTTTTTTGCTGTAGTGAGGTACATGTATTACCCATAACTGTGCCAGAAAAGGGAGATTTTTGTACCTTCCATTCATACATGTCTTTTTACAGTGGTTTATAGCAGTGCGCACGCACACACACACACACACACACACACACACACACACACACACACACACACACACACACACACAGAATCTGTATTAAACACTTAGGTCACCAAGCACTCCACATTTTTTTGTCATTCTTTAATTCCTCCACTGTCTCTCACTCACTTCATAAAGGTTGATTCTGAATACACCTACACAAGCATGGAATCATCAGACGCTGTCAGAACACTGCTGTATGTACAAACATCAGCTGTGTCAGCAGAACTAATGGCAGCTGTTGTTACCACCTGAACATAACTTGCCCTTTTGGGATCGGACAGTGTAACACCTGTCCGCTAATGAGTCAGCTTGCTGTTACTGGTATTCAGTGTTCAGGTTCCCCCACATTTGATAAGGGCAGAATTTACTTGTAGTTTACTCATCACGTTTGTGGTGCATGCCTTTGAACTTGATGGTGTGATCCAGTGTCTTGAAGTGAGGCTGTCCTAGCAGGTCTGATTTTCTCGTCCAGATTTTTTTTTTTTTTTTTTTTTTAAATTTATGACTCCAGTACACTACAATTTAATGGCTTAACAGTGAGGAGGGACTTCAATGTTTGCTTCTGCTCTTTGTGTGTGTGTGTGCGTGTGTGAGAGAGAGCGAGAGAGAGACAGACAGAGAGAGAGAGAGAGTGTGTTTCAGACTAGAGACTCATGTAAAAAGGTGGGAGCATGTTGATATTACATGTCTATGTTTCCGGCGCTCTATGGACCCAAAGTTGGATGTTCCCGACAATCTGTGTGTCCGGCACAGTGTTCCTGGCACTCTGTGTTCCTGGCACTCTGTTAGTGTACCCGGCACTGTGTTCCCAGAGCTCCCTAAATCTAACCTTAAACCTAACCCTACACTTAATCCTAATCCTAGCCGCTGTAGGGTTGGGCAGAACTCTAGCGTGGATGGGGGCCGGGGGACAAGCAGCTGGAAACATACAGCACCCGGAACGTAGACCCTATCATATATATATATCAAACCTATGCACTCCTCTGGCGCACTGTGTTCCCAACGTTCCGTAGGGTGCTTGGAACATAGAGCCCATAGAACATGAAAACAAGTGGCAATATTGGGCTGACCCATAACAAGGGCAACCAACAAAGAAGAAGAACTTTACCACGAGGGTGGGTGGGTGTGTGTTTGGGAGTTTAACGTCCTTTTCCACCACATAAGGGTGATATCAAAGACGGGGCAACGAGAAAAAAGGCCAGCACAAACTGATATTTGGCCCCAGCCGGCGGGATTCGAACTCACGACCCGAGCATTGAGAGTCCAACGCTCTACCATTCGGCCACCCCGGCTCCCCCTTTACCACGAGGAGAATAATACTAGTGATACATATAATAATAATGACGACGGTTTTTGTGGCGCCTGTCCTTTTGGAAGCTCTAAGCACCTTACAAATGTGGGAAAGGGAGGGGGGAGGCAGGGAGAGGCGCGCAAGCAGGTATGACGAAAACCCTTACCACAAGGTTCATGAATTATTTACAAAATGACCACTTGCACAGACGCCAGGTAGTGTTTGTGGGTTGCGCCGTGGCGCTGGCAGGTGCGTCCGGTATAAATTGGGGTCAGTGTGTAGGGGCAGCCTTGGTAGCTCACACCCCCTGACACGTGCCTTAACCCCCTGACACGTGGCTTAAAGGTGCGTATCAGTTAGCCTGTTGCCACGGTTCCAGTTTAAAGGAATATGTACTGAGTATCTAGTGGTGTTTTTTGTTGTTGTTGTTGACATTTTCATCTTTCCAGCAAAACAGCTATAGCTACAAGTCACACTTGCTATACTGCATGTAAAAGAAAAAAAGTATGTGTGTATATGCACATAGACTGATAGCAGTCCACCGTAGCCACTTTCAGCTACAGTGTTTAGAAGATGCCTGCTGGTCGGTCCCACTACATAGCAGGCTGGCAGTTTGTTTCGATGGTGAAGATCATTCCAGATTCTGGTGAACCTCATTGCGTCAGTCATGCATGAGGGAACTGGGATAGCTGAACCGGTAGAACGTTGGACTTTCACTGCTCGGTTGAATCCGGGTACAGTCAAATAATGTGCTGGACTTTCCTTCATTTCTCTGTCTTTGGTATCAGCTGCATGTTGGGGGAAAAAGACTTTGAACTCACAACCAACCAACCAGCATCATACATGTGTACTGGCCACAAGATATGATTAACACATTTCACGTTCCACGCACAAGTATCCCACAGTTTTTACTCTTTTTTGGTTGTGGCCCTGTATGAGAAAATCAGGCCAGATGTACAGTTCCTTAACGGCTCTTACTGCAACAAACACAATAATAATAATAATAATAATAATAAAGGGTATTTGCGGCACCCCATCTCACAAGAGCTCAGGGCGCATACATAAACTACACATAACATACAAAAAAACATAAACGAATATAACATACAACAGACACTCACACACACACAGAGTTTTTGCAGGTGGCATGCAGAGATGTAGGGAGGGGAGGGGTATGGGGGGGTGGGGGGGTTCTACCGCGTGGAGAAAAGATGTGTTTTAAGGTGGGACTTACAGACTGCTAACGACTGAGCATGGCGGATGTGAGAGGGGAGGCCGTTCCAGATTACAGGACCAGTGTATGAAAAAGCACGCTGGCCTTGACACTTTTTCCGACGGATGGGAATACGGGGAAGACTTTTAATCAAAGTGCAACACTCCCACCAAGCCAAATTTAAATCCGTGAATGAATTATGATTTCATTTAGTGAGGCCACTGGCCACAACCACAAACTTTCTTGGTAGGAATTGAATTAAAAGTATGGGACTTGACAGATCATGCAGAACAGTAATGTATTGGCTTGATTTGATCGGAACGTCATGAAGGGTTGACGTAAGAGAGAAAGTCAGTTGTAAGTTTTGAGTCGGACAGGACACGTGCTGCGAAGTTCCTACGACCCAAAACATGTAGACAGGTCACCGCCGGGGTGTGTGAGGTCACTGCCAGGTCCTGCCGGGGTCAGTGAGATAATTTGTAGCATGTTTAGTAAGTCTGCCTGACATGGAACCCACAGGGGAAAAGGAAGAGAGGCCGGCCTCGCAACAGCTGGAGGCGGGACACTGAGGCAGAGTTATATAAGCAGGGGACCAACTGGACGGGGCTGGGCCGCTAGTGCGCGGGTCCGCTATTGCGCGGGGCCGCTATTGCGCGGGAATGAAATGTTCGGTTATGATTGTTCTGTTTTGTTGCCTTATGCGCGAAGATTGCAATGTAATTACATTGTACCTTAATGAAATAAAAGCAGATTGTCTATTCAACAGTCTTTGTCTTTGTAGTGATGCAAAGCAAATGTGAAGTAGTATAATTACAATGTATATGGAAAATATTGACGATTTTCCAAGGAACCCACTGTTTTTGTGAAACCCATTTTTTCAAATGGAAATTTCTCGTATTTATAGGGACGTGTGTGTGTGCGTGTGTGTGTGTGTGTGTGTGTGTGTGTTGGATCAATGGGTTGATGGGTGGGGGGGGGGGGGCACAGGAAAGCCCTGTGATCATGCTTTTCTAATGTGGAAGTTTTAAAGCATTAAATCACTCATATTTGTGTAGGATGGGCTGGGTGATTCACTTGATGAATGTATGTTGACAAATTCAGACATGTTATATTGTGGCTCGTGATTAGGCACTATACACACTGTGTTTGACATGTCACATTTACGGACTCCTGCAGATTTTTCATGTGATATGAACCTGACATTTTCGAAGATCAAAATATTGCTCTTCCGTCATATACTTTTGTAGCTCGAGGAAAATATCTCAGATCATGTGCTGTGACTCACGAGCACCAAAGTGATACAAAACAAATTTCAAATTTATATACATGTATAAATGTTACTTTGGCCATTTAATAAAGAGTTTATGATGTGTTTTATTATAAAGAAGTACAACCAATGAAAACACTCATTTGTCAGATTTTTACCAATACCGGCAAGTCGTCCATAATACTACGCGTACATTGACCATCACCGTATATAATAAGCATTTTGATATATACTTCATTTCTGTTTGTTTAAATGATAATAAACCATTGGCAAGTGGCATAATAATTGATTTAAGTAGTACAAGAATCTGTTTATGATTTAGACCAGCTGTTTGTGAATATCACGTAAGTCGTCGAAGCGTGAAAGCGCGCCTTTAAGTTAAGGGCTGTAACTCTGGTGCATCCCTATGGATTCTTGGGAACATTTTTGAAATACAATCAGGACATCCTAGGAAGACATCTGGCACCATCGTAGTACATTCCTGGGGTGGGGGGGGGGGGTGTGCACGGTAGGCCCCGTCACCTTGGCAAGTATTGCTTCTTATAGATGATATGGCCGCGCAATAGCGGCCCCGCGCAATAGCGGCCCCGCGCACTAGCGGACCCGGACCCGCGCAATAGCGGCCCCGCGCACTAGCGGACCCGCGCAATAGCGGGCCGACCCCAACTGGACTGGAGTGGCAAGAATAGCCCAGAACAGAGTGCGATGGCGAAGGGTTGTCGATGGCCTATGCTCCACGTGGAGCCAGGGGCCTAAGTAAGTAAGTTAGTAAGTCTGCACCCCGTCTTTCAGACCAAGGGGTGGATACAGCGGTCAGCTAGAGGCATTCTCCTGTTCTTAGTATATATATATATATATATATATATATACACATTGCTAAATGCTGGAGGGAGTGATATGCACTGGCTGGGAGCCAAGTGACCGAATTCCTCTGTTGTAGGCAGCAAAGAGGGGTGACAAAAGAAGTTGTTTTAACCTAGCGGGGTTTGTGTGTGTGTGTGTGTGTGTGTGTGTGTGTGTGTGTGTGTGTGTGTGACAGTGTGTGTGTGTGTGTGTGTGTGTGACAGTGTGTGTTATGTTGAGAATCCTTTGAAAAAAATTCAGTCGAACTGTAGGTGTTGATAGATTATGTTGACAATTTATGTTGTACTGATCAAGGGTCAAGTGTCTGCCATCAGTCACAGTGGGCCATGTTTTCTCTATGACCACATTCCCCATTAACCTGTCAAAATTTGTTTTATTTATTTAAGGCATTTGAAAGAAGCTTGCAGGTTTGAATTCTAACAGAATGGAAACACGTCACTGTATTTGAAATCATTATCCTGATGGACATAACCTCAAAACACCAGCATCCTTGTTCATTTATTAATTCTGTCTTATACAGGCTGGGGACTTTTCAGTCATTTGGCAGTTTTCAGTTGAATTTCCTATTATTTTCAGCCGCCCCCCCCCCCCCCCCCCAATAAAAAAAAAATTCAAAGTTTCAGCTGAAAGAAAGGAAGGGGGAAAAAGTTGCACACACGGTCATGTAAATCGTGACACACTAATGTCTTATAGAACAGTCTGACTTCATTTTTGAAGTCTTGCATGTCAGTATCAAGGCAGTACTTTACTTTTGGATGCCAGGAGGGGCCAGTAAATATCTTTAAAAATTGCTGAAATTTTGTTTTCTTAAGGCATCAGTATCAAGGCAGTATTTTACTTTTGGGTGCCAGAAGGAGCCACTAAATGCCTTTAGAAAATTGCTAAAATTTGTTTTCGTAAGGCAACACTTTCTGGTCCCTCACTGATAAGAGAGGCACGCACCATAGATTGTTGTTGCAAATCAGTAATTGATAAAACTGTTAAGGTGTGCGACAGACACGCTTAGGTGACATTGCACAATGTTGGGAGGGTCACAGTTTAGATTTGGTTCCGAGGGTGTGTGTTATCAGAACAGTGGTCGACTTAAAATTAAACCGGACTGCTGTGTTTGAACAGCTCAGATAAGGCGGAACGGCCGGTTCATCTATCAGTGTTACTGAGCGGTTCATCTAAGGTTGAAGCGAAGGTGAAAGAGTGTGAAATCCCACAGCCTTGACCAAAAGAGGACTTGTAGAAACTTAGTCAACACAGCAAACGCCCTATTTCGGGCCTCACTTGAATAGGCTGCAATCTATTACGTCACGTCAGCAGCGCAAGATTTCTCCACCTAGTTACTAGCCAATCAGAGCAGCGTGCACCCACTGTATTTTGACAAGACAGCGGTGGACAATGGGTTGAAATGATTTGTAGAGGCGAGAATGCTACCGAGAAAGTGTCGACTGAGACACAGGGACTTTTTTCTGTGGGGGGGGGGGGGGGGGGGGGCGGGGGGTTACGAGTTTGTTTGACTGTTGTGAAGTCGGAAGCAACTAGTGTCAGTGGTGTATCACGTGCCACTGATTCCCGTTGATCACGTGCATGTTATGCTTTCTTAGTTTCGTGTATTGTTAACTAGTTTCGTGACCGAATTTGAATTTTCACGTGTGGTCGCTGCGGATTTTGTTAATGTTATATGACCTTGTACATGTACTTGGGGTGCGGGTCAGTAGCTTCTTTGCCAGGGTGTGCGGGTTGGGACATGGCGCGCCCAGATAGTGACTATATGTATGCACATTAGTATCCTCTGGCATGGTTTTCTTCCTTTAGTCTATCCCGGTTTTGTTTCTTCTTCTTCTGTTCCTGCTCAGTCCGGCTGTCTTGAATTCCTGTGGAACAAACGCCGCATGATTGAGACTATCACTATCAGTATTTTTTCTGAATTTTATCAGGGAGACAGCAAAACCGGCAATCAGAAAAGGCGTTGTAATTTCCCTTATTTCATTTTAGTTGCGATTCAGTTCAAGAAATTCAGAGCGGTGGCCGGCCGTGTCAGTCACTGAAAATGCACAGAAACGTCATGCAGTTGTATGGCATTTATTCAGCCACCTCAAGTTGAGCAGACTCCGCGGCTTTCAAATGGTGGATGTACTGGTTTCTCCAACATGCACACTTCATTCAAAACACCACGGTGCTAGGTCCTTTTTGAAAATGTGATATTGATAAAGTACCCAAACAGCACGTAATATTACCCCAACATTGCCCCAATATTGGCTCCTTTATTGGGGCAATGTTGATTTACAATACTGTTGGACCAATGTTGGAAGTGCAAATCAGTCGGTCTGATATTGGGGCAATATTGGATTTTTCATTGGATCCAATGTAAATCCAATATTGGTCCAATATTGGTCCCTATGTTGGTCCTGTATTACTCCAACATTGGCTGAAGTCGAGAGCTACCTGTTACAGAAAGTTAGTACGTGTCTGAACTATTCTTTACATAGACTTGGCTTGCAGCGCCCATGATAATCTGTTCCAGTTTACTTCATATTTCGTGTCCGCTCCCCCCAAACCTCCACCACCACTCTCCACCAACTCGCGTCACGCGGCAGACGACAGTTTCTATACTAGTGTAGTGCGGGAGGTTGGCTGGAGGTTGGCGGGTCAGCTGCCCGAATTCCGCTGGCAGGATACGACGATAAGCTTCAAGTGTTTCCCGCGCACCGACTGGCCAAGGACGCGTGTGTGTATGGAGAGAGAGAGAGAGACTGAGAGAGAGATTACTTGTATTGGGAATTGCGCGCGCGCGCGCGCGCGTGTGTGTGTGTGTGTGTGTGTGTGTGTGTGTGTGTGTTGCGGCCGGGGGGGGGGGGGGGGATTTGGCAGAACATTCGGCTTGATTGTAAATTGCGACTATGAAATACATTGAAACTGTTGACAGTTTGCCCAGAGCACAATGTCCGCCGGCTGTCAATCAGTCTTGGTTAGAATAAAAAAAAAAAACAAAAATGCGTATGGCCGTTTTTTTCGTTCACCAACCTTAATAATCAACAGCGTGGCTGGAGAGACAAAGGTACAGCGGCTTACTGGAATGCTGAATAGTGCCGGGACAGTGCAGCATCTCTGACACAGCATCGAAGGGACACAAGAAAGTGAACTGGATTGAAAAGGAAAGAGAGAGAGGGGGGTGGAGTGGGGGGGGGGGGTCACAGTGCTAGAGATGACTGATGTGGAATCTGTGCAGGAGAAATATACAAACAAATGGATTTCTTTGTTTTGTTGTTCGAACTTTCTCTGGGGCGGTGCAGCTGGCCGGTAAATGGCCGGGAGCTTAAGCCGTTGGTGTACTGACGTACGTTGTCGTGGTTGAATATACACCGTACCCAGCATTGTGGACTGAGAAGAGCGGGACCCAAACTCTCAGACGACTCGAATATGCAATCAGTGTTTGTCTTTTTTTTGCGTATTTGTTTGATTTGGGTGAAATTCCCATCCATTTAGTCCCCCCCCCCCCAAAAAAAAAAAAAAAAAAAAAAAGCCATCCTATGTTTAGCATGAACGTACCAAACTCGTCACTGCAAAAAAAAAAAAAAAAAAAAAATCGTTGCCAGCACACGTGCAGGTTGCACGAAAGTCGGTTGCGCTGTTATCAGGCGTACTGTGGTACACTTTTAGTCTGTAACGGCGGGCGCGACAAATGACGAACAGTACAGTCATGACTGAGAACCGGGGGAAGGGGGGGGGGGGGTAATAATCGGAATGGACGCTCTGTTTTCGCTTTGCCGCTTTTCACGATGATTGCTCTCATCTCAAATCGTTATTGTAAAACATGAGCATATATATATACACACACCTTTACAGGCTTTAGGTTGTAGTAACGTTACTAACGTATTAGTACAAGTCGGTTTCTGGGTTGTAAACTCCCCTTTAAATCATTTTAACCGACAGCTGAAAATCCAAAGCGTTTTTGTGGTACTGTGGCTTTTGAATTTGGAAAAACGCGGTGCCATGGCGTGGGAACCCGCTCATTGTCAGTGCAGTATGGTTTGAAGCGGCAGCATTGCACCGGAAAAACACCCGTCTTTTTTGTTTCGCCCCCGTGTTAGTTAATGGTGTACGTGTTACCAAAGTGGTACGGCCACCGTAGCTACCTAGTTTTTTTTTTGTGTGTGTGTGTGTGGCCGCCAAGAGCATATGATGTACAAGGTCACTGGGAGTACGTACGGCTCACGTTATCGCACCATCGGTTTTTCTCCCTCGCGGCACTGACCGATTTTATGATCGCTGCTTTTTATTTTTTTCAGTCACATTTGCAAGATGCCGAATTCTTCGAAATGATGACTCCCCAAATAGTCAGGGGATAGCCGAATGGTACCCGGTCCGTTAAACTGTCACTGCTTCGGGGCCAGAGGCCGGTTCGAGTCCTGGCTTGGAGCCGAGCATACATCTTTGATAGCCTCCAGTGTTGTGGACTGAAAGGACGTTAAGCCCCAAGTTGTCAGGGAGACGAATTTGAGGGAATTCTGTATGGTATGCAGCAGCCGTTGTATAGTTTACGATGATCAGCTTAATTATACGAAAAATATGTGACCCTCCACCACGAAATGAGTCGTCATATGACATGAACAAATAGCAGAAGAAGACTCATTTCGTGGTGGAGGGTCACAAATATCATTTAGTGTATGTATTGTAGTCTGTATTGTAGTGTGTAGACAGTGTGATTTTGTTGAGTCGTGCAAAATTCAAAACAGAACTCGGTAACATAGTTAGTGAAGGTTGGTAAGACAGAACACTTTCCCGGGTGACTATCATTTGTTTTTGTTTTCGATTTTTGGTCAAACACATGCAGGTTGCACCTTATATTTAATGCATTTAAATTTAAACTTCATTTGTCAGCTAGTGCTTTCAGACTGACACGTGACTGAGTTCCAGTCTCACAAACGATACCTATTTTTAGGTTTTACACCTTCCCCGTCCCTCCGCCACCACTGCCACCACTACCACCAAGAAACATGTGATGCCAAATCCGTCGCAGAATTCAACTACGACTTACGCTAGATTGAAGGACACCCACAACTGAGCCATCGGGGCCCTTGCAGAGCGGGGCAAAAGTGCCCGTCGTGAGGCCTTGCAGGGGTTGTAACCTTCCGCAAAAATGTACGTCCTGTAGTTGGGCTATTGGGTTATCGGGGCAAGAGGCCGGGAGGTTCGTTCTTGACACGCTTGAGCTGTCATTACGTGATTTTCTGAAGGTTCGCTTTGCACTATTATTGCAGGGGTGCTTAGTACAAAGGCTGCTGGGATAAGCGGGAGGCAGATCGGTGAGGACACAGTTTCTGTGGGCTTTTAGTTGATAAAACATCAGTGTTGACAGCAAATCCTTTTCGTTAGAATGAATTGTGTGTGTGTGTGTCAGTGTGTGTGTGTGTGTGTGTGTGTGTGTGTGTGTGTGTGTGTGTGTGTGTGCACGGTGTGTGTGTCAGTGTATGTGTGTGTGTGTGTGTGTGTGTGTGTGTGTGTGTGTGTGTGTGTGCACGGTGTGTGTGTCAGTGTATGTGTGTGTGTGTGTGTGTGTGTGTGTGTGTGTGTGTGTGTGTGCACGGTGTGTGTGTCAGTGTATGTGTGTGTGTGTGTGTGTGTACGGTGTGTGGCAATTGTGTGTGTGTGTGTGTGTGTGTGTGTGTGTGTGTGTGTGTGTGTGTGTAAAAGTGTTTGATGAAGTGTAGACGTTTGCACCGCCGGGTTCCAGTGCTAATAGAGTCATTTTGCAGAATCTTCCATGTACACCTCACATACATCATTCCTCAGTTGTAGTTACACATTCTGAAGTGTAAAAGTATCTTCCTCCATCACCATATAAGTTGGACAGCTTTGCTTGAACCGCTCTGCCGGCGCAGGTAACAACTTACTGTAGCGTGCGGCCTCTACACTGGACGAATTACTGCGTTATCGATCATGATTGCATAATGGCCTGGCCGGCGGGTAGAACTTGGACAGCTGTCACAGTGTCAGTCTATTTCTCGTTTATTCCGTCAATATAGTCATGTGTCATTCTTGTGTCTATGTTCATAGTGAGTTTTGGCGCGCGGGGGTGGGGTGGGGGGGGGGGTGGCTGCAAAGTTGTCAGAGAAGCGAATTTGAGGAAATTCTGTATGGTATGCAGCAGCCATTGTAAAGTTTATGATCACTTGGGGGGTGGGCTTACAAAGCTCTAGGGCTGTTTACCAACGAATAGATATTTCCGTTTTGGCCACTGCAACCATTTTCGCGACCGCTTTGCGGTGCCACCAGCCCTGACGTAAAAAATGTAGGAGCCGTTTAGAAGTATTACAGGCACTGTGACTCAAATGTCCTCTCTCCTTCAGTATCCTCGTGGGTCATTGGGGCACCACCGATATATTCATAATACAGTACAACTTCTTTTGGGCGACCACCCATCTGACCAGACAAGAGTGGACTTAAAAGAGAGGTGGTCACCCAAAAGAAGCTTCAGACAGTGAAGAAGTGCAACGCAGTATCATTGTAACATTGGTCTGCACAGGCAGGTGGTCTCCCAAAGGGGTGGCCACCCAAAAGAGGTTCTACTGTATACAATCCGTTTTCATTTCTCCCTGTGTTTCGCTGCTCTCCACCATTTTGCAAACTGTAAGCCAGCCCATTCTTTGATGTACTCTTGTCGTCTCCCTCTGTTTTCCATCTCCCCCCCCCCCCCCAACGCCTTTCCCTGTATCTTGCGTGTTGACAGGTTTTCTTGTCAAAAACACAACTGAATATTAGACAATCAAAAAAAAGGCCCGACTAACAACCAGTTACATCGCAACTCCAGACAGTACACACGTTTTGATACTAATGGCCTTCATTAGGGGCGTGCTGGCCGGTCGGTCAGGTGGTTGTTTTGTAGTCGAGTTGAACCCATCTGGTGGAAATTCATGTCGCTGTTTACGCTAAATGTTTACCAGTGAGTGTGTGTATATTATGTGAGTCGTGAGAGAAATTCGTCAACGAGAGTAACTCCATGGTGCTTTGGCGTTCGAGGGTCACAGTATCATCATTCATGAGCCCGTGGCACTTTTCCGCTTTTTCGTGCTAAACCGAACATCATTTCAGCTGGCGGAAGTCATGTTGGTGTACGAACACGAACCGCGTTCTCTTCCGACACTTTGGTGTACGTGGACGAGCAGATATTGCCAAAGGGGGGGGGGTAGGGGGGGAGTTCGTATCCATGGACATTGTGTCTAATAATAGTCATTAGTGGTTAGGTCTGGCCGCTGGTGCTTGGTCAGGAAACCACAGTAATCTCATTGCCTCGGCACAGCAGGGGCGGTCCTGTTCAGAAACCCGTCCAATACGGCCGCCCAGCGAACAGAGATAAGGAGCTTCGTGGCGGGTCTGATGTGAACAAAGACCGAGTATCTTTCTCCAAAAAAAAAAAAGCAAAAAAAAAAAAGAAAAAGCAATAACACCAAACAAACAAAAAACTTGAGTGTCGCCAGTTGTAGACATTCGCTAGCCGCGGTTCCAGTTCCGTTGTTTCGCGCGGTTGAGGGGTTTGAGCTGCTTACGAGTCACGCTCGCAGTGCACGGATCGACCTACTTGCGCGTAGTCATTATCAACTGTGGCAGAGATGAGATGAGAGGCAAACTCGGCGCATGCAGTTTGTTCCTGTACGTTTCGTCTGAATGGCGATGGTCGTATCGACAGGTGTCTTAATGACTGCGCTGACCGCCCCCCACCCCCCTCCCCACGCAGCACATATTTACCACGGCCACGGTCGAAAAATTGCATAATGGCCTTCCCCTGCCTGTGACCCCTTTCGGAGGTGTGTCGGGGGTGTGTGGCCAACGCGGCTGTTTGGTTGGTCAGCTCCAATAGGGTGGTGGTAGGGTGTTACGGGGATGGCTCGCGGAAACTGCATAACCATCGACGCGCGAAGGGGAGCTGTGCGCAGGCACTCTGCAGTCATCTGCAGAATACGCACACTGTGCTGCGCACACACATGGAGTAACGACCTCTGCCAGTGTGGGCACTGGGCAGCCCCCAGACGTCCGCCACATTGTAAACGGATGTGATGGCCTGCCCGCAAACCTCCAGCCGGTCTGGGACCTGAGAGACAGATACTCACTGAAGACGGTAGACTTCCTCAGGCCACACCAAGCCCGAGGTGATAGGCCAATGAGAACCCTGGCCGACGCGATCGTCAGATCAGATCTGACAAAATGGTTCTAATACCAAAGAGCGAGGGGACACCCCGGCTATGATCTAAAGGCAAAAGTACGGATGACAGAACAGACTGAGGCACTGAAAAACAAACTCAGACCAGGCTTCTGAAAGCCAAGCAGAGATCCTCTGACGTCGCCCAAAGCTAAGCAAATCAGCCCACACTCACCCCAAAGACACTTGCCCAGCCAAGCAGCCAGACACATGCCAGGAACAACTTGTCCTTAAGGGCCAAAAGCCATAGGACGTAAAGCAAGCTAATGATGATGATGGAGCTGTGCAATATTATGGAACGACAGAGACAGGGCCAGAGAGGCGTGTTTGAATACAACTAGGGGTGTCCAAGCAACCAACAGATGGGGGCCGGGGAGGGTGAGGGTGTGGGGTTGGGTGGGGTGGGGTGAAGGGGCGGGCGGGGGGGGGGGAGGGGGGTCCGGGATGCATTCGCAATTCTTGCATAAAAATTTAATGTACAGATAATGTATACCGTTGGCAAAACTACTTCATGTATTGACTGTTCACGTTTTTTTTTTTTTTTTTTTTTTGAAGGACTGATTGCTAACGGTTCGCGCACAATACAATACAATACAATACAATACAATACAATATAATGCAATCACTGCAATATAATATTTATTGCTCTTCAAAAGGATATATCCTTCTGACAGCCAGCTGAGCATTCAGTAATAGAAAGGTACTACAAAATAAAAGATACTATAAACTACGTTGTTCAATAAACTACATAGAACAATACTAAAAATAATTGAGCCTCCAGGCCCAAAGAGAAGAAGATAAAACGTAAAATCAATCATCTTCACACCACACACCAAGGCTCTCTCTCTCTCTCTCTCTCTCTCTCTCTCTCGTCTTCTGCTCCCGGTTTACTCTCGACCTGTAAGGTACTCTGTGTGACATACACTTGGAGAGCATGACGGGCCTTTTAGCCTCTAAATCGGCGTCACGGATCACAATTCCCGTGAGTAATAATTAATTACTCCGTTATGTCAATTCTGGAGCGTGGGTTCTTGCCGGCTTTGTTGCTTAGTGCTAAAGTGCGCGCAAAGTGCTTACCCAAAACCCCAGCGGCCAGAGGGAGACTCTGACTTGTAAGAGGCCTGTATAGCTAGACTAGGACGGCAGAGACCTGTATAGCTGGACTAGTACATGTACTTCCAAAGTTGTCAGCTTAAGAACCAAACTTCACATCTTTAACTCCAACGTGAAGTCAGTCAGTTCTGCTCTGCGGATGCGAAACATGGAGGACAACGAAGACGATGCAGCAGAAGATCCAGACATTTCTCAACACCTGTCTAAGGCGCATCTTCAACATCCGATGGCCAGAGAAGATCCGGAATGAAGAGCTGTGGGAGCGAGCGGGGCAGGAACCAGTGGCCAAGCAGATCCTGCGGAGGAAGTGGGGCTGGATTGGACACATCCTCAGGAAGCCAGCACCCAGCACCACACGCCAAGCCCTGACACGGAACCCGCAGGGGAAAAGGAAGAGAGGCCGCCTCGCAACAGCTGGAGGCGGAACACTGAGGCAGAGTTATATAAGCAGGGGACCAACTGGACTGGAGTGGCAAGAATAGCCCAGAACAGAGTGCGATGGCGAAGGGTTGTCGATGGCCTATGCTCCACGTGGAGCCAGGGGCCTAAGTAAGTAAGTAAGTAAGTAAATGTACTGCACAGACCTGTCTTGCTAGATTATAGCACACCAGCGTGCATTTGGGGATGCACTGATGTAGGGAGATCTGAAATAAAATACACATTTCAATATTTCTGAAACACCTGGATTTTCGTGTCAGAGTGTGTGTGTGTGTCTGTGTGTGTGTCTGTGTCTCTGTGCCGGCGTGCGTGACAGATGGGGAGTGGACGTGGAGAAGGGGGGGGGGGCGGGGGGAGTAACAGAGAGCATGTATACATGCTGTCTGGTAGTAAAGGGGTAAAACGTATGTTTATGTGCCATACTTTAAAAGAAATTCGGTCAGCCTTTGTGTGTGTGTGTGTGTGAACAATATGTATGTACTTAGTATAGTGCGCCGTAAACACGTACGTAGACTGTTTTCGCTTAGTTAAAACTCACAAGAAAAACGTGAATATATTTCAGTAAACCAGACCAACTCGATATGACGTAATTGATACTGAAGATCGTGACATGATTACTCATGTAGGCAGGTCAGAAGTTCACGCAGGGGTTCTCAGGTCATACAGCGCGTCATGTGTTGTTTACAACAGTGTACGCACAGGGTGACCTCCCGAACAGTCCAGTAGATTGCCGTTCTGGTAACTCAGCGTCGTAAACACAGTACAGTGTACACAATGTAGTTTTACTTTGTAATGTTGAGATTATCTTTCTGGCGGCTTTGGAAAACACACACACACACACACACACACACACACACACACAAGAACAACAACAACAAAAAAACTCCACTCCTACAATTTGCTGTCGGCACAAAGTGCATGAGAACAGAAAGATGCCCCCCCCCCCCCCCCCCCCCGTTTGTCTT